>VWZX01001930.1:379474-524373 GCA_013399015.1 Galbula dea | reverse complement strand
GGGTGACCTGGTCTAGTGATTGGCATCCCTGCCCATGGCGGGGGGGTTGGAACTAGATGATCTTTGAGGTCCCTTCCAACCTCAGCCATTCTATGATTCTATGATCATTGCCTCCACATTTTAATGTAAGCGAGTTTTGAGTGGGCTTGCAAGCTGTTAAAAAGCAATAGCCAGGATTTTCTTAGGGTGGTTGTTTGCTACTACAGGTTCTTGGATTGTTAGGTACGGTGCTGTGTGCTAGCAGTACGCTGACACTGAGAAACTCTAGAGGGGCACCCGGCACCAATACATTGGTGCAGTGAAGGATTTGATAGTAAAGAAGTGCCTGGACTTGAAATGAAAACTATTTCCAGCCAGTCAAGATGTAAAATGACATGTCTGGTCAGTTGAATGGTGGAATCAGAAGTTTATGGATGTAACTGCCATTCACATGATGGGAAGCACAGCTAAGTGACTGCACAGTTCCCTCATGCATAATGGAATCTGGTGTGCTGCCTAATGGTCTGAAATCAGGACAGATCACTTATAGTCTCTCTATATTGAGCTCGAGCTACATTTACTACATCTAGAATTAATTTTAACTGGTATACAACTACACGTTAAGATTGGAATTTTCTGGAAAGACAGTCCCAGTGCTTTCACTGTTAAGTTTTTAGTGGCACAAGATGTGAAGTTTGGGCTTTCCAAAATGAGTATTGAGACAGTGAAGGCAGTTCCATTAACATAGTGAATGTTGACCTAGATATGTGTGTCTTCATTTCTCTCCATATAGCAGATATTCAGTCTTATACAGTCTGAAGAAAACATTCAGATAAAGTTATTGTAGAAAGATGAATCGAGTGATTTTTATAAATAATTGTGCCCAGCAATTCCTGCTAGATCAATTATATGCTTAGCTGATGCTCTCAATAGTTGTGTCCAAAAGCTGGTTTGTTACTATTTAATAGCTTTTATTGACATAGACTATGTGAAATTGTATGTGGTTCCATAATTGATTTTTTTGTTGCATTCAAATTTGATTATATGTCATTGTCATTTTTTGGAACAAATTAGTGACCTGTCTTGTTTATCAAGAGAATCTGAACATAGAACCATGGAACATGTGTTTCACAATGTAAACATTGTGAAACAATAAACAATATAAATTCACTGTGAAACAGTCAACATAAAGTACTAAAATCAGAAAGTAACTGTTGGTTCATTTTAAGCAAAATGAGAGCTCTTGAACATTATGGGCTCTTGAATATTTTCTGTAACAAGGACAGTAAGAAATATGAAAAGGGCACTCCATTTTCAAGTGGAGATGAATAGCTGAAAAGTTTTTACAGAACATTTTAACTCAGCTGCTGTCAGGTCCCTCAGCGAGCCTGCAGGCTCTAGTTGCCTTGATCATTGTGTAACCATCTTTTCCTGAAAGCCTCCACTGGAACCTCTTCCCCATCTCTCAGGGTTTTTGCCGCCCCTGTTCATAGGCACTTATAGTATGGTGCAACTGTGTAACATACTCTGTAAACAGTTATTCATAAGGAAGAGCTGTCAGAAATGTCAGATGGGACAAGAACACATTTCTGTATTTCCATTCATGCACACTCCACCCTTTGGCTCAGGACCAATTGCAGTTCAGGCCTTGCTGCCAATTCCTGCCTGAACTATGTTGCATGTATGTGATGCCTGGCCTTGTACTTTGCTGGCCATGATCTTGCCTTCCTGGGTTGACCTTGGACCTGCCAGATGTCTGCCGATTTAGCTGGCCGCCAGTGGACTTTTGGCTGAAACTGGTTGCTGTTACTCTTCTTGCTCAGGTAGTGTGCGACCACACCCTTCTTAGGAAGGACATTGCTTCTGTCTGCTTGCCATCCTGGCTCATTGTCTTGGCTCACCTTCCTTTGCAGAGCAGCTCATTCTTGCTGTTTCCTGACAGCTAAAGCTAGAAATACTTGCCTGCGCTAGCTATAATGGCGCAGGATTATGTAGGATTTACTTCTAGAACAGCAAATGTATAACTTTTTTTGGTGATCCTGCATCACTGAGAGTAGGAGTAAGACTAACAACAGGACAAAGATCAGCTGCACAGGAAGGCAATTTACTTGTGTTCCTATCTGACTTCACTCATTTGAGCATCTGCAGAGCCAGTTTATTTGAGTAAATCCATGCAGGACTAGAGAGTAGGGCCATAAGAAGTAACAATTAATATATGACTCACTCCTACAAGGAAGGTATGTACAAAGGACAAATTATTCCAAGTGACAACTATTTAAGACTGAAAGTGAAAATATTTTACTCCCTTTTGTAGAACTGGAGCAAATCAGTCTATTGTTATGTGAGATCATATTAAAAATCAGGTAGGATTAACAAAATCTATATCTATAACATATCTTATACAGTATGTGTCAAGCAAAATTAACACAATATTTAGTAAAAGCAGCTTAGTAACACTTCATGCAAAATGTAAAACTCTAGCAACTATAACAGCCAGTGTTTCATTAGTACAAAATAAATCATATATATAAAAATACTGCTTTAAGAGATTTTTGGGAGACTTAGGAGAATCACCATATCACATGGCTTCATATAGGCAGTCAGGCTGGTTACTCAGTTAAATCACAGGTGGCATTCTCATAATGGGTGGTTCTTTACAGCAGGAAGGAAGTTTGTGAGCCTTTGAGCTGAGTACCAAGCTAAGCTGATTGTTGATGAAGACCTTGTTCTGGGGTATCACTTGTGTAAAGCTATACAATCTGCAGGAGTTCTGCTATGTGAGGCTCACAGAGTGCCAGTGATTCCAGGGTAAAAAAAAACAACATAGGCTACAGGAGTATGAAAGACAAATTGTACTTGGTAGTTGCGCTGTCAGAGGCATGTAATTTCTTGGCCCCACCATCTTCATCTCTTTTATCTACATTGTTGAGCCCCTGACTTTCTGTATGCTGACTTTGTGTTGTTTTAGCATGTACACTGTATAAAACTCTGCCACATTGCAACATACAGAGGCATACCTTTCTGCCCTGTACTTGTGTGCTTTGCAAGTGGCCACCACATACAGTACAGGAGAGGCAGCTTGTGTCTCAACTTCTGACCTTAAGACAGGGGAGTAGCTGTTTGTTTTCTGTCTTCATTCTTTCTCTAGATAGTAGATCATAATAAGTGATCCTATAAAGGTTTAAATATGCTTATTTTTAGTAATTGGATCATTATCTAAGTTTTGGAGCATTGTAACAGGAGTTTTTAGTGAGATCGTTTCTATGAATGCTGTTTCCTATTATCTTCCACCCATAGAGCTTAGGGTATCTTCAGGATTCAGGGCAGGTCTAGCATTACAGGCTAGCTGTCTTTCTGTGATGCAGGTAGGACAGCTTTCCTGCTGTCTCTGTTTGCTTCTAGTGAGATGCAATCTTCTCACCAGCAGTGGGCTGGTTTTTTGCCTTTACCCCTGACACACATGCTATTCTGTTGCTGTGCATCAGAAACAATGCAAGTTGTGCAATCCTGAAGTGTGCAAAGCCTCTCTGCATCAAGTGTGACAATCTCAGTAACCTTTTTATACAGTATGTGCAATGTAAGAGTACCAGCAGCATACAAACCCTGTTACCAGCATACCAAGCCAGCATGGAATGTCCTCTGTGGAAAAGATCTGCTGCAGGTTGTTTGTAACTCAAGGGCATAGGGCTTTATTTATCTTCTATGAAGAGGATAAAAACTCCCATGAGGGTGTTCTAACTTTCTGTTTTGTTACTCCATTATAGACTCCATGCATATTAACCTTCTGAATATTGACACCTAGGACAAATTTAGCATCAAAAGTAACTGTGTCTGTTTTCAATTTTTTTGTTTAGTTGGAAATCATACACTTGCCATAAATTGTGAAATGTCAGGGCTTCTGAAACAGCTTTCAAAGATGGCAGCTAAGTGACTTTAGTGGCAGTCTAGTAGGGTTTGAGTATGTAAACCAAAGCATTTCAGTGGATTTTTGCTATTACATTTTAGTGCCTGTTAACACTTGTGTTAGGATATAAAGCCTGGTAAAAGAAGAAAAGACTCTTGAATGCAGCTTCACAGCAAGAATATAATTTTAATCAGCAAAGAATGACTTTCACTGGAGATTATTTAGTGTACTGTGAAGGAGGAAGCTTCTTTAGCGCTAGAGAGTTTGTTTCCCAACATGTTTAGCTATGCAGCTAAAGTTCAAATATATGGGAACTTTGTTAATTTACAGAGTTTATATGCAAACTGACTGAGCAAAAGACCAAATTGGAGACAAAGGAGGCATTAGACTGAAGGTTTCTGAACAAGATCCTAGAATCCTAGAATCACTAAGGTTGAAAAAGACCTCTAAGATTGTCAAGTCCAACTGTTGACCTAACACTACTTTTCTACTAAACCATGTCACAAAGTGGCGCTTCTACATGTTTTTTTAACACCTCCAGGTTTGGTGACTCCACTACTTTATTTCTTTGTCTGTGCTCCCATAAAATCTGTTGTGTGACTAATCAATCACTGTAGTAAGAGTGAATTTAGTAATGTAGTTTATGGCTTAGCTTTCAAGATTGCAAGAGTATTTACTTGAAAGTTTTTTATTGTTTAGTGTGTTGGCCTTGAAAGCGCTAAAATATGCACACCAATGTGCATGCTTTGACCATTCAGAATTCAGTATCAGTAATGCAATTAGAAATCTTCTGAAGTGTGTGAGCTATCCAAGTGGTAATAAAATGGAAAATTAACTTTGTAGTCATTAATTACCACATTAACTGGGCACTTTCCCACACCTTTAGACCTTGGAGATTTTATTAGAAAATTGGATTAAATGAAAATATGATGTAGTCTTTTCTCAAGGGAAGAAGTGAAATGCATAAGCTTTTCAGGACAGGCTATTGCAGATGTATCTGGAAGATTTTGAAAATGTATTCAGTGAAGAAACATCCTAGGCACCAGTGATGTTCCCTGAGTATTCCTTCCCTTTGAGGAAATGGAACACATTCCCTTTTTAAATATTTGCTGAATTATTTGGAATACATGCCTAAGTGGAACATTTTTTCTAAGATTTTTAAATGCATTTGTTCTCTTGGTTCTTCTGTTTGCTCTGTTACTCTCAAAATAATGCATTCAGGTTTTCTTCTCATGCTGTATCAGGCCAAGGGGAGCTTTCCTGGAGATGTGAAATGCTTTGACTTCTCCAGCTCTTTTCTATACTCAGTGAAGACTTCTGTATTCTCTAGGAAGGTATCTTCATAATAACCTCAATTATTTTGCTTTCCATTTGCTTGTGAGTGTGGCCTCCTCAATAAGTCAGAGGACATTGGTTACTTTTAATCCAAAAGTTGGGGCTTTTTTTCCTTTTTAGACTGTTATAATTTATAGAAATGTAGCCTAATTAATATATTCTGTCAGTGGGAAAAGCTAACCACTGTGATGTCTAGGTCCTATTGCTCATCTTTTATTATTAATGGCATTTTATTAGAAACTTTGCAGTTCTGGTAATACATTAGTTTTAAGCTGGACATTGGTGGACGAAGTAATATATTTCCCATTTGCTTTCTAGCTGATAGTCCATTCATCTGCTGGTACAACCCCTGTGAGAAATTAATCAGACTTAATGAGGCCCTCATCATCTCATTTTTGATGTTATGCACTCTGCTGGTACATCCTTGCAAAATCACATAATGAATTAGATTTTTTTTCTTCTCTTTCTACATATGTTTTGTGTAAATGGTGGTGGAGACCACAGAATGTAAGGCTTGTGTTGTTCTGCTTGATTTTGATTTTGAGCTTTGTATGCATATTCCTTATTACCCCATGGATGTGAGCTTCATACTTAAGTTGTCCTTTTTACTGGCATTTTGAGTTTTCAATCATGTCTGCTGAATTAAGCTGACACCCATCTGCTAGAAGCCTTGTTCTGAGCTGAGTAGACCTTGAGTTAACTCTAAATAAAGTGTCCAGATTTAAATGTAAATATGCTAGTCTTTTAAGTGCTTTATGAAGCTTTTAATTTGTGTCCTAGATTTCAGTATTCTTCTCCTTCATGAGAAAACAAATTTGATTCTTCAGTTTTCATTCAGCCACAGATATTTCTAATGTAATCTTATACCTCTGATAAAACCATATTTTTGTGTTCCATTTTGTGCCATGGTTATTGCACTTCTTACATTTCTATACTGCAGTTTTACTGTCTCCTCTGACCTATATTAGAAGAAGTCTAAACGTACCATGTATTTCAGCACCATCCACCATAAAAAGGTGATCTTCTCAATGTCATTTTTCTTTTAATGTTACCTATTGCTTTTGTATACACAGTATAACAGTGTTTGAACTTTCTTCCTTTGTCTGCACTATTTCTAGAGAGTTAGAGCTATGATTGAGCTTTAAGGATATGTATTTTAATTTTATTTCTGATGTTATGTGACATTAAGTAGACGCTGGAACATAGGATGCATAGCAGAAAACAACTTATTAAGTGTATTGATTCCAGTTAGGTTTTAATTTCTTTATCTTCCCTATGATACAGCACAAATTTCTCAGAGACATAGCTCTTCACAAAAAATGCCACTAACAGTACAGATAATGTAGGGGAAGCTCAGAAGCAAGTGAAAGAGGAAGGTACATGCTTCCTGGTCAGTCTTTCCATGTGTGCATTCCTGGATAGCCAAGAACAGAATTAATGAGAAGAAAATTACTTTATTCTGCAAGGAAGAAACATCAATTACATTGTGCTACAGATTGAAAACAAAAAATTTACTGGCTTGGTTCTATGTTACAAACGGACATTAGTACCTTTTTTGTAAACTGATACTGTATAGTGCTTTTGTTTATTTCTTCCTCCCCAGTCAAAGTTGAAGCAAACTGCTCTTAGCCAAAGAAAGAGAAGTTGGTAACTTAGCTATCTTGACTGAACTAAAGAGGACAATTTTCCTGAGAAAGGGGCTGATGCAAGAGCATTTTTTCTATCTTTTTCTGACTTTTTAAAAAATTTTAGCAAGACTCAATCTTGAGGACCTGTACTGCATTTAAACAACTTCATAGAATTTCCACTTTTGAGAATTAGGCTAATTTTACAATAGGGAAATGTTAGAAAAAACATAGTGGGAGGAAATTGCTTTGTGTATTTCATCCCATATTTATAAATTAATAAGGCCATTAGTACCTCTGAATACAAAACCGCGGTTCCTATCTTCCATGAAGACAATTACATGGACACAAGAAATGCACCAGAAGCGTTGTGCATAAAATTTGTGTAGATAGGAGTGGTATTTCCCTCAAGACTACCAAAGAAAGATAATCGTAAAAACTATGACATAAGGCCATCAGTTTATCTTCATGCAGAGAAAGCTTTTTCCCGCCCCCCCAACTCCTCTCCTTGTGTGATAGTTTGGATTGTCTCGCTTAGATCTGTTTCCCTTCATAATATTTTCCTGAGATTCAAATTACCCTGAAACTCTTGATTATCTTTGTCTGTGGTTGATGATCTCTGACTTATTTCTAGTGTACTGCATCATCAAACACCATCGATTTTCTTATGAAGCTCCATGAGAGTGAGAAAATGCCATGTTAGTGTCAGGAGACTTGTCTTCTGTTTCTCCCTGGGTTATAAACTTCCTGGCAGTTAACAGCTAGGTTTTTGACACATGGTTTATGTGTAACCTCCAAAAGCTGCATCTAACCTAGTCTTTTTTGGCAAACTCCCCATTACACTTAGGCTGATGCTGGAGCAGCTCTGCCTCCACTGGGAATTCTGAAGCAGAAGAAATAGACAAGTTGCTTTTGTTGCTACCAAAATGTTGTCTAAACTTGGGCAGGACAGATCTCACTGGCAAAATAAGGCGATAGCAAGTGCTAAAGATCTTGCTGGTATTCAGAATGTGATGTGACAGTCGTCATTGTTAGCAAAGAAAAATTCTAAAACTCTTTCAAACTGACAGCTTCTTGTCTTTGCCTGTAAGCCTCATTTTCCCCTGTCAGCAGTAGAATTCTATACTCTTCTCTCCTAAAATCCACGTGAATTTGATTTCTGACATGAAGGAATCTGGGATCATATTGCATTAGTAGATGGGCTGTGTTTCCCCATAATAAGGCCCTATTCCAGTTTATGATGCGCATGCTGTGTATGAGTTTATAGCTTTTAGATGATGATTTTGTTTAAGGAGTCTTCTAAAAAAATAAAAAGGATGTGCATAATCTTCTGAAGACCTTTTCTGTTCCATTTGATATTTATATTAAAACCTCAGACCCTTTCTATTTGTTTTTCATGAGTGTTTTGAAATTACAGAAATGTTTAAATATGACATCAGATTAAGTGAAGCCTACTTTGGATGGGGGAAAGTTCTTACTGAGACCCTTCAAAGCTTTGCTATATTGTTTGTTTAAATTTTTATTTCTGATGACAGTTTCAAATATTTGTGAGATTAGGTTTTTTTAAAGATCCAATGACTGTCTCGTCAGTTAGGGGTCAACCTCTCTGATCAGGATTTCAAGATCCCTTCTATGGAGCTATTCAAGACCCATCTGGATGTGCTTCTGTGTGACCTGGTCTAGGGAATCCTGCTCTGGCAGGGGGCTTGGACTGGATGATCTTTCGAGGTCCCTTCCGGCTCCTAATATTCTGTGATTCTGTGATCCCCCAGAATTGCTCCTTATTTTTCCCCAATCCGATAGTAAGAGTAGACATTCCTTCTTCATTTCACATAAACAGAATGGCAGAAAAATTAAAACAAATTTCTCCAGTGTGTCTTAGAAAGAAGAAGATTGTGCGTACAAAATCCTGGATTCTTCCTCTTATTTTCATTTCAGTTGTTGGTGTATGTAATGTTTTACTAACTTTCATAACTTGAATGCTATCTTCTTTTCTGAAAGCATAGCCCCATTTTTAGGCTGTAACAATACCACCATAGTAGCGAAAAATTTATGATTGATTAAAGCTGTTAGAGCTCAGAGTTTAGGATGTCTGGATTTGTGAATCTGCATCTAAGGAGTGCCTGTTCCAGGCATTCTCTATGGAAAAGATCAATGTCAGGAAAAGTTAAATTGCAAAAGGGCAGCTTCCTGAACTTGCTGTTTGCTTATTCTGAAAAAAGCATTATTTATTTCTACCTTTGAAATCATGGCAAATACTCTCATATCAAGCCATGTATGAATGCATATTCAGTTTTACAGATTAGGCTCTCAAAAGTCAAAGATCAAAGCTGACAGCTGAGCTTTAGAAACCAGAGAGATGGAATCATAAGTCAGCTCTTTTTATATTTGAGGTTATCTCCACTGGATACTCCTGTCAAGGCTGAGTGTGATAAGAGAGAAGAAGCAGGAAAATTCTCTACAAGAAATTTCACTAGAGAAGAGGGAGACAAAAAAATGTCTCTTTCTGTCCAGCAACCAGGAGAGGATCAGATAAATGACCCCGTCAGGCTTTTATAAACCTCAGTTTCTACTGTTCTTCAGAATCAGTGAAGGTAACAATGCATTCTGTGCTGTGGGGTCCTGCTAAACGTAATATTGCCTGTCTGTTAAATCAGCATTATCCTGCAGACCACAAAAGAATTAGCTCAGCGTTTGCACAAATTAGGCAATGTGCAGCACACTCCTTTTCTGCGTTCAAAAAAAATTTCTCATTTGTTATAATATCTAATAAATTTTTGGTTCATGTGTTTTTCCCAAACTATTGTAATTTGTCAATTATCAGTCAAATTAAAACAACTCAGTGGTGAACCCTGGCAAACAAAATGCCATCCCCTAGCTTGGGATAATTGTACACATCACACTAGAAAATAGAGTTAATTAAAATATAACCCCTAAGACTATAAACCCCTAAACTGTAAAAAATCCCCAGGTTTTACTGCCTTTTACACACCTATTGACTGGTTATATTGATGAGAGCTAAAATTTAGATCTGATCGGCAAAGTATATTTCAGTAGTTTACTGAGTACACAAGACATATTTTGGTAACAAAAAGCAGTTAAAATACAGGTAACATGATTGGCTCTAAGGTTCTTGCATTTTGTTCTAACATTACTTGTAAAAAACTAGGAAATTACAATCTGCTTAGCTAAAAAATATTGTAATGAAAAAAGGAGTGAATATTATGCTAGTTTTAAAACAAGTTTTTGCAGTTTCAGAAAGTGTTTCAAACATATTCTATCTTTTGTCATGTCTACATAATTTAATCACACATACTGAAATACCTACCAGTATTTTTATGCAGATTTGTAGGTAAAAAAGGAGTCAGTCATGTTGCATTAGGAACTTGTATTTATTTCAATTAGATTTCTGCATATGAAACTGCTTGCATAATAGAGTCTGAAATTAGCAATCTAAAGCACTTTCTGAATAAGTAATTGCTAGAAAGTTTTAACTATATTTTTCTCCCTTTGTCACCACCAAAATATTTTAAATGTTTGTGTTTTATTTTTAATTTCTGGTACATAGTTCTTCATTTTAAACTGTCATCCCCTTGCATATGGATCCCAGCACTACCTAAACAGTATTTTTAAAGAGGATGTGAGTAAAATACAGTTCTGGTCTGGGTGAATAAGGCAGTTAGAGACTGGTTCAGTTTGAATGAGACTGGTTCTTAAAATGTAAGATGCCATTATCAAACAACTATACAAGTTGCTGGTGGTGGAGTATGAGATCAGAGCCCAAATGGTTTAAGCTAGCATTATATTATCAATAAATGCACACTCTGCAGTACAGGTATTATACAGCAGTATTTTTAGGATGTTAAAATGGTTTTTCAAATTAGGCATAAGATTACAGGTGCACAGATACTTCTTTTAGAAATTGGATGGAGACTAAACTGGGTGTTTTACGGTGACATTCAGCCTCATGCATTATGAATTATAAATGTTGAAATCTGACAGATTCCACTGGAACCACTAAGCTCTCCAAAAAAGAGGGGTGACATAAAGCTTGAGCACTGGTTAGAGAGTGGCACTGGGAAACTCAGCCTGATCTTTAATCTGAATTTGACCCTTGGTGGGCTAGTGTACTTTTCAAATCCAACCATATTGCTAGAAAGACAGTGGGTCAAAATGCCTGCACACAGATAACATTTGGTATATTGGCATTTATCTGTAAGTTCACACCAAACCAAAAAAACGCTATGCTAGATAATCTCACTGTTTTCTTCTGGCCTCAGTGTATAAAAGACTCTATTTTAAATAACTATATTTGTGACTACCTATAACAACCTGTTAAAACATTAGCTGGCACAGAGTAAGGCTGTTCCTGCTAGCTAAAATACACAGTATATAGTGTCAGTGTTATCTATGCTCATTTTAATTCTTACACTCACTTTATGCACTCTTCCTATTTGTTTCCAGTTCAAAGGGTTGATTCTAGCTGTGAAGAAAATACCTTTTTTCATTATTGTCGTACACAACACTTCCTCATGCACATTTAATGACATCCAATGCAAATATATATAATATGCATAATATAAGCTAGTCTTCTCTTCAGCTAACCATCTCCAAGTTTGTATTCTAGAGGTTCAGACATTTTGATCAAGTTTTGCTTCAACTGGTCTAACCTGCAAATTACAGAGCAGTGCACTGTAGCTGAGTAAACAAGCTGTAAGAGTCTAGCTGTGGCAGCATAAACCTCAGTCCAAATGAATTTGCAATGCCTTGTGGTAGAGTAAATTACCCTATATGGAAGTCGCTGTTTCCTGGGCTTGATTGTTTCTGGCAGCAAAGGTACTTTGGGTACTTTTGCCATATGCTATGTCTCTCTTGACTGTTTCCCTGTCACTAGCTTTAAGTTCTATGAGGTTTAAGAGGATGGTTATGCTAGTGGATGAGAAACCCGGATGAGAAGCTGCTGACAACAGGATGAAGTGTGGCAAAGAAACATGTTTAGCATACTTTGCAGGCTTACAGACACCAGGGAGGGAGGGTAAGATGCATACTGCTTCAGCAAAGCTAATGCTAAAGTTTGCAGACTGCAAAGTTAATGGTATCGTCTCTATGTTCTTGAAATCCATAGGTCAGAAGTGTTTTACTCATGGATGACATGTGGGTTAAATCTGAGTGAAACCATTATGTAAGAGAAAACATAATATTACAATTTTTGTACTATGTTATGAAAAAGGCCAGATTAGAGGGTCACTGCTTCTTTTAGATCATCAACTGCAGGAATCTATGGAACTGGATCCAAGGAAGGACTAGAGGACATGTTTCACCTGCTGCATTCGCTCTCTGTCAGTTGCTGTAGACAATTGAGGAAGCATTAGTGTGAGAAGACTGTGCAGGTGTGACTGTGTCATGAACTGAACTTTAGGGATCATGTCCAAGTCATTCCAGTGCTGACACCTATAGACAATGGTAACAGAGGTGCACCATGCTATGTTTTTGCCCTAAGTATTGCCTGCAGATTAATGACAGATGGCTTTAGTCTCAAAAGCTCATGGGAAGTGAAGCAGTGGCTCAGGAGGACTCTGCAGGGCAAGGAGAAGGAGATGGAGAAACTGAGTAAGCCTTGGGGCATTTCCTTGTGATAGGGTTCATTGCTTGAATGTAGGCCAGGCAGAAGTGCTTTCTGTAGACCATATAATTGAATTCCTCTGTATGATTACGATGGTTAGAAGTGTGTAAAAATATGGAAGTGGAAGGAGGTGGAAAAGAAGTTGGGAAGTAATTCTAGAAAACTATTTGCTAGAGGAGCATTAAAAAGGTGTAGAAACCCAAAACAAGATGACCAGGAAACTGAAATCAGCAAGTGGGTTATGAGCTGTCCTTGTTCTAGAAGCTAAAACTGTGTAGCTTAGCAAAGGGTGGAGAAACATCTTTGTTTCCTGATAAGTGAAAACAGTACTGAATTTGTCATCTTACCGATGTTGTGATTTCTATAAAGTGGGATAAAATATAAGTTACTTTAATTCTTTTGGGTACTTAATGAAAAAGGCAAAATTTTGGTTTGGTCAGAGTGTGAAAGTAACATTCTAAATGATTACTGTAATGTGACAGCTATGTTACCTTGGAAACAGTGAGAACCTTCATTAAGCAGGTTGCTGTTAATAAATAGCTAATTAAGAATACTTCTAACAAAGCATACATCATGCAGTATTGCATCAGACTTAGTGTGCATTACCCTGAAGTCTAACTCTACTGGGACAGACGATTAGCTAGTAAAAAAATAACCAAATACAAGTTCAGTCATTTTGAAGAACTTTAATAACTTAAAATAAGTGAGGCAAAAGGGATGAGAAGAATTACATATTCTTCTGCTTAAATATAATCTGAGAGGTGCATAGAGTGCCAATGTTTGACTCAAAAGGACCTTTGGTTAACCAAGGGGAAGGAATCTATGTAGTCCAGTGCTTTATTTCTTCCACTACTGGGTACTTAGAGAAAGCCTCAAGAACAGGACAGGGATATTTTTGTTTTAAACCAGGTGCCCCATAGTTCTTTTTTTTTCATGAGATACAGTGAACAATTATTCTTATTAACCTGAATACTGTTTCGTATGCTGATTTTTCTCTTTTCCAGCTGAAAACCCTTTTGAGTTAGCTCTTTCTTTGTAGAAGAGCTGGGGTTTGTACCTTTTCTCTTTGTACTCTTTCCTTTTTGAAGGAATACAATAAGTGGATGTCCTGGTTTGGGTTAGAACAGAACTAATTCTGGTCAGTGATTTTACTTTTTAGTTGAAGCTCCTCTAAGAAACTGCACTTTCTGAGACTAACAGCATATTTTCATAGACACTGCCAGCTTCTAGCAGTGATAAGGCCTAATGTTTAGATTTACTACCAGGGATTGCTATGCAAAGCGAGGTCACTGCTAAATCTTGTGTCTCCTGTTGCGGGGTGCGGAGTAAAGGCTGCACCTTCAGGGAGGAGCAGACAGGACAGGTGACCCCAAACTGACCAACTAAAAGTATTCCATCCCATATACATCATATTTGATACATAAACTGGGTGTCAGTCCCCCCTTGCTATTTTTTTGTTCTTCCTTCTTGGTTCCTTTCCTCCTGCGCTTCAGTGATCCCTAAGTTCCTGTATCCAGTACCAGGATCCAGCCCCTGAGCCTGACTCATCTGCTGCTGAGGCCTACTGCTGCAGTATCAGTGGTAACATTGTTACCATCAAGGGAGGTTTGGGTTCGGTATTGGGTTCTGTACCTATTTGTATATATTTAATTTATCATTATTATTATTATTTAAGTAGTTCTAGTTTTAGTTTCCAATCCACAAGCTCTCTGTCTCCCTTTTATCTCCTTTCTCTTCCTGTGGGGGGGGAAGGGGGGCAACAGGGAGCATCTGTCATTGGGTTGGTGGTCAGCCCAGCCTCAACTCTTGACAGTAGAGCTTATACAGATGGCCAGCTGTAATATAGATTTATATAGCAGCATGTTGTTGTTTATGTTTTCCTGATGAGCTCATCACAGCTGTTTGCTTGATTACGCTTGAACACTGAGATGGAGTTTTCAGAAGACTATTTTAAGTGATTCCAATATGTCTTTCCTGAGAGGATATAGATCATAATCACAGTAAAAGCTATTTTCTCCCCATGTACTTTACTTTGGTTTTTCGCAACATGAAGTTTCAGTTGCTGTTTTATCAGTGCTTTTGTCACTACTGTGAGATCCTTCTGCTTTTCTTGTATGCACTTGATTCTGGTTTTAATTATGAGAGAATGGATTCCAATTTAAGAAGATACTGAGTAACACAGATCCCAACTCAGAGTAGTGATTTCCCTCTGTTTGAGAAGTGGCCATTTGTTCCCATCAATTAACTAGCTTATAACCTGTAAGTCTTCCTATGTTATCACATCACAGTAATCCTTCTAGCAACAGTGAAGAATGTTTTGCGATTTTGCAGAATTCTCCTGGGGACATAACATACTTATAGCCTGTTCTCCCTTTCATTTCAGAAACTCCCTGATGAGTGCACCGTTGTCACTGTAGTTTTATGGTATAGAAAGATATGGAGAGGATTCTATATATCTATATATTATATATGTGTATATATATAATTTCTATATATCTATATATTTTTTTCTATATATCTATATGTTCTATACCTGTGTAAGGTGGCTTCTTTTCTTGAAGTAATTATCTTCCAATAAATTCTGTGGAAGGCAGAAGAAATTAAATTAATTATAATATAATGTAGAACATATATAGGTAACGTGTTCCAGTGGTTGATGGGATGACACAGTTATTTAATATAGCATTTTGTTCCACTGTTCTGGGCTGACATTGTAACTGATTATGAGGATATATGAAGGGGTTTCATCCTTATGTCCAACAAGCAGGGTTGGAGCTTCCTCAAGGAGCATGTCTTGTTTGTTCCAGTATCTTCTGAAAACTGTTGTCATCAGAAGTAGTGGAGTTGAGCCTAAGTATGAGGATTTTCAGGCTGTGGTCATGGAGTTTCTTTCCAAAGTAAACAATTATTGGAAATTTTACATTAATAATAACAGTAATAGCTCTGACTTGGACTATTAATCTTCATTATTTTGTTTAAGAAAATAACTGAATTCGTAATCTTTGTCTGTATTGCAAGAGATGTGCATTGAATGTTCCACCAATTAAATACTAAATTAAAATTGAAGTTTCCAGACTGCAGTGCCTTGATATTTGGCTACAACATGAGAAATTTAACTACCCGAAATTCAGGATCAGGATGCCCAACATTTCAGCTACTTTACCACAACACATATGGTAGGATTTTTCCAGAGAGAAAACTGGGAGAATCTAAGTTAGCAGCTCTTCTCTCTATGCTGATTTATATGGGGAATGTAGACCTCTAGCTGTGTGTGGATTCAGATGGTTTGAATATCCTGTGACGTGCAGAACACAGGAGGCACATGGTACTCAGTACACTCAAAAAACCTCAAGTACACAATATTGTAAAGCTTTCCACAGGGTTAAAGCATAGGAGCTAAGTTCATTTCATACTTTGTCATAGACTCTGTGAACTCCTCTGTATTTCAGGTCTCCAGTTATAAAATAACAAGAACTACATCTCTGGTATGCTGTGAAGATTTATATTGTCATAAAACTGAGGCACTCAGCTAATGCAGCAAGGATGGCCATGGAAGCGATTTGAGGGTATGTAACCATATAGATTTGTACTGAGCTCAATGTACAAGGATCCACTTAGGTTTTCACAGTGATCTTGAGGTTACAGTCTCTGTTTTCAGGAACATACTGGTTTTTGCAAAGTCTCTATGATTATATGACTGATATGTCGATACACCTTATGTGCAGCAGTGTATGCTGTGTTTTGGGCAAGGCTGTTGTGTTCCTGGCTGCTGGGCTCACCACCTACGTCCTGGTTTTTCCCTGCATGTGGCACTGCTCTGTGCTGCTGGTGTACTATATCACAGCCAGCCACCTCCTTGATGCCATGCTCTGTGGTAATGGGCAGTGATGTGCATCAGCCTGTGCCAAGAAAGCCAGTGCTATGCGCTGTGCTCTGGTGGGCACAGCTTTTCTAAGTGCAAGTCATATGCTTTATAGCCAGGGCATCCTTCTCTGACGTGGTGTTTCTGTGTGTACACCCTGCATACAGCCACTGCTTCCCTTTTTCCTCACCTGCATGCATGAGGCCTGCCATGGACGGAGCCAGTGTTTGCCTGGCCCTGCACACTGGGCTGGGCTGTCCTCTTTCCCTGCCACTTGCACCAAGGCCTGGCAACCTGCACACAGAGTACCCTCTCCCAGTGTAGTGTGTAAGTGGTCTGCATGTCTGCCCCACATGCTGTCTGCTGGGCACTCTTTCCCTCGAGATCACCCCTCTATGTCACACGACACCTGTGTGCGTGCCACCATTCAGCGTGCGCGGGCACTCTTGGCGCCGAGACGCTGCCCTAGGTAGTCCGCCTGTATGCTGTCTTTTCCCGCTTCGCCCTGTGTCTCCGTCTGTGGGTGCGTGCCACCCTCCCAGGCGCAGAGGCCTGCGCGGCTGCCGCAGCCTACAGCAACCGACCGGCTCCTGTCTCCTAGGCAGCGCCCTCGACTCTGGGTCTGGCGGGCCCGCCGAGACACTGGGCGTGAACCACCGCCCAACTGCCCGCACCAACTTGCGAGGAGGCGGTGCGGCCGTTCCCTCGCCCGGCGCGGCCCGGCCCCTTCTCCCTCGGGCGCCGCCCCTCTCCGCGCTGCCTGTGAGTCAGGGGTTTGCCGGGCACGGGGGGTAGCCGCGGCCAGAGCGAGCTTTCAGCCTCTGCCGCGGGGCCCCATGGAGAAGGCGGCAGCGGTTAGTGAGGGCGGCGGCAGCAATAGCAGTAGCCGCAGCAGCAGCCGCCCCACGTCGGCGGGCTCCTCTCCCTCGTCGTCCTCCGCCAGCCGCGGTCTGTCGGGCCGGGCGGCGGCCGCGGGGAGGTTGGATGGAGGCGGTGGGGCCGCTGGCGGCAGCAGCAGCCCTGGCTCGGCGGCGGCCAGCCCGGGGGGCGCCCAGACGCCCGGTGGTGGCAGACGGCGGGAACTGGTGCTGGAAGGGACGCTCAGCAAATACACCAACCTCCTGCAGGGCTGGCAGAGCAGGTAAACTGTGGGGCCGCCGCCTCCCCAATCGGGCGCCGCTCCTCACCCCCCGCCGCCCCCAAGATGGTGTCCGGGCAGCTAGCGCCGCCGCCCTCGCCCGGCCCCGGCCCCGGCCCCGGCCCGGACCCCTCCCGGGCCGCCGCGGGCAGGTAGGCCGGGCTGTGTCCCCAGCTCTGCCTGAGGCCAGGCTCTCTTCCCGTCCGCTTCCCTTCATTATGTTTTACTTGTTTGTTTTCCCAGTTGAAGGAGCAGTTGGGTACCAGGCCGGGCGGGGGGCGGTGCTGAGCCGGCCGGGCGCACGGCAGCAGCGGTGGCCCCAGCGCTGCGTCCGCAGGTGCGGGCGGGGGCAGGGCAGGACAGGACTAGCCGTGCACATGCTGTTCTCCTAGCAGTATTCTGTTTTTGAGCTCTTTGTCTATCACGTTAGTCTCCCGTGAAGTTAAACTAAAGAACGAGAAACTGTGAGAATCTCCCAAAATCAATGGGAAAAATGCTATGCTTGTGATTATCACTATTTTTAGGGTTTTTTTGCTACGGGGTAGGACAGTGGAAACAGTTACCAGCGTGTTTGGTAAGATCTCTTTTGTTGCTGTGCTCTTCCTGTTTGACAAGTCCTAATTTACGTTGATACGGTGACAGACCCTGGTTCTGCAATTTCTTGGGTGTGAACAGGGTGGTGCGTATCTGTGGAAGTCCCGAGGAAAGTCTGGTTTTGAATCTAGTGCCCTGGTGCAAAATTTATTACAGAGTTGAAGCCAAACTGTGAAATTAATAATGCTGTATTGGGAGCTGTTGAAATCAAGAGTGAAAATTTCTTCGTGTTGTTTTACTTTTTGTTACTGCACTTTGTCCTCTTAGTGTATGGGTGAAGACGAGTGTCTAAAAGACAGCTTTTTAGTGTAAGGTGTGACAGTGATGGTTTTGAAGAGAAGCAGATGCTACAGAGAGGAAATTTACAGAACTAGTTACAAAGTTTTGCACAAACCGTTGTTAAAAAAACCCAACCCTGAAACCTACCAAAACCTGGTTTTGCTTATATTAAGTGATCCCAAGCAGTAAGAACATGGGAATGGGTGGGACCCTGATGTTCTGACAGTAATTTGCAAGCATTTATAAGTGGCAGAGGTAAATTGCACAAATACCAATGTTGCTGTGATACCGACTTCTGCGGGAGTATGTGTACAGTTGCAGTACTTCCTGAAAAGTTTCAGGAGCTAGTCGGGCTCCATACACTGGAAGGTATGCATAGATGCGCCAGCTATAAGTGGTAATGAGTATGTCCGGTACTGATGTCAGAAGGGTAGGATTAAAAACTTTTAGGTTGAATATAATTAACTGGTCCAAAACCAGGATAGGAAGAATGGAAGGCCTTTAAGACTAAAGGATGGAGTGAACTTGAAGGTTAAAATAGTAAGAAACAAGCAGTGTTTAAAAAGAGTAACATTCTGTGAGCCTTTATAGGCAATGGCTTGTTCTGGCTTCCTTACATAAAGTAGAGACAGATTTGGACAAAGATCAAATTATCAAGGTGTTCCCTGCATAACCTTTGGTGATTTTAATACTAAAACCCACACCTCTAGGAGAACTTAAACATAAATGGAGGATCACCTTAGTATAATGAGTTAGGTGATTGATGGAGCATGTGTACAAAGATTATGAGATATGAAATCAAGTAACCAGTCATATTTAATTTCTTTATTTGTACTGCATACAAACTGCTGCTGTTTGAGGTAATGGGTTACTGGATTTGCATTTTGTCAGCTAGCACCTGTTTTTGCAGGTAAGAAGGCAAGTATCTCGATTCTGTGTGTTGTTTGGCTTTGCACACTGGGTAAAGGATGTTTTTTCTTTTTTTGGAACTACAGTATGATTTGGATGCATCTCCATAAAAATAGTCTGCTTCAATGTAGACACAGAGAAGGCCCTTTACTGTTATTTGATTACTTTTGTTCTATGCTAAATTCATAATAGACTTGTATCTGTTTATTGATTTATGCAGTCCTCCTGTAGTTTTGTTTAAAAACCAAAAATATTTTGATATCTAACATACAGGACTGAACTTCATGACTAGAAGTTAAAAGCCAATGCTCTCCCCTTTTTTACCCCCTAACATTTCCTATCTCACTTTCTAGAAAAGGTAACTCTTTTTACTGTAAGTGATTTTATATAGTATGATGAAATTACAAAGTAGAGGTCATTACTTATAAATCTTTCGAGTCTAGAACTGGCTGTTTGTTGTATTTGGGAGCAGATTAAATCTTTGATAAGGCTCACAGCCTGTAATAGCATGTATAATCTCTATATCCCAGAAACTTCTATCTGAAAACATCATGGAAAAAAGATAAATGATACTTAAAGAGTTCTACTATGGCACTTGGAAATTACTGTCTGTTTATTTCTAGCAATCTTTTTTAATGCTAGTTTATCATGCTTGACAAGTCGACGATTTTCTGTAAATCTGGCTGAGCGAGTGGTTTATGATGACACAAAGCTGTTAGGCTAAGGAATGTTTTTAGTTTGTTTCCTTATTTCATTCTGTTGATATATGTATCTGTTGTTTGGGGTGGGGAGTCTGATAAAAGTTCTGAGCAGGACAGTTGAAACTTGAGGCTTCCAAAAGTTGGTCTAAGTAAGTAACATCCAATAAATGAGTGTGTTCCATGAGTTCCACTGTGGTTGTCTCTTTGGCCTTCTGATTATTTGTTATGGGCTATGTTTTCTGGATATTGGACCTCAGTTTCATAAGAGTTGGTAAATGACTGGCACCTGCAAATCAGTCAAATATGCGTGTGTCACTGAGTGGTTGTACAAAGTAGTTTTGAATTTCGTTCATTTGAAAAAAACACAAGATTGTTTAACTGTATGATCAATACAACCAGATGGTGTGAATATAAATAAAATGGAAAAATAAAGCAAAAACTGTCAGTTTAGTGATCATGGATTTGGAATGTTCTTTAAAGCTCTTTATCTGTTAGGCTAAATAATTTAAATGTATTTAATGTTAGCTTATGCCATGTGGTATTAAAGTTCAAAGGCTTTCCTAGATTATTGGAGTCTCTACAAGTCTAAAAAAATCATTGTCATTTGAATTATAATAAATTAGTGTCATTTTTTTATCAGTTGTCCTTTAACAGGTGTATATAAGTCTTTGAATGAATGAGGCAGCTAAGTGTGAATACTGAAGCATAACACTGCATTTATAAGCATTAATGGGTTCACTGAAGGCCTCAAAGTCAGCCAGCCTGGAAAGCTGTGTTACTCCTTTTAAGAATTTCTGAGAGTTTGTTGTTTATTACTAAAGAAATCTCTTTCTTCTGCTCTTGCAGTGCAGAAACAACCTGATCTTGAAATGAGTGAGGTTCTTCTTCACCTTTATAACAAGCAGAAGGAAACCTGTCTTTTTGTTTGATTGTTTTTAGGCAGTTTGTTGTGTCATAAAGGTGTCAGGGGGCCTGGGCTGGGGTCTAGAGTTTCTCTGCTGAAGTCTCTAGCTTCCTGTGGTTTTACACGGGTATGAATGCAGAGAGTGGAATCTAATCTGAAGTACAGATGCTTTGGCATAAGAACACTTGTGTCTGCTCTGAGACATTGGGGCATCTGATGGTATTTATTACAAATAATTACGTAGTCAGTATTGAAGTACTGTTACAAGGTGTTTCTATTGGGATTTACTCCTTCTATGTGTATGGGAGGGTAGCAGCTTCTATTTTAAATGCGAGTTTTGTGGGTTTGAGGGACAGATATGTGTTTGTGGCGTCATCTCACATAATGCAAAACCTATTTGTACTTGCAGAGCTTTGTCCTACAAGTGTATGTACGACCCTGGATCACCTGTTGGGGTTTAAAATTGCATTTTTAACAATGACAAATGAAGCCCCAGCTCATGGATGTTGTTGCTTTTCTGAGCTAAACTGCTCTGTGTAAGTTGTTCTGTAGCCCAGGAGTTTTCTGAAGTGTTACTTTTGCCTATTTTTGTTTACTCTTTTCAGTTGAGAAATATATTGTGTCGCCAGCCTGCATGAATCATGCCTGATGTGCTTCTTGCGCTTTGGCACCACCAGACACCTTTTGGGGGTTAGCTGCATCCCTGTATGTCAACAAAAAGTGTATTTTGGAGCAATTTTTGTGCTCAGTCTCTTTACTGGGCTTCACAGCGCTTTGGTGTGGTATCTTGTGCTGGTGTAGTTGCAGAGAACATTTGCAGCCTGACTGCTGCTGCCACAGAAAGACCCTTCTTTATTTTCAACAACCCAAACAGCAGCCAGGATACCTCCAAAAGAACCAGCAGACTTGAGTGCTGCTTTGGGGCCTAAATTCTTCAGCTCTTGCTGCTTACACTTCATTGGCTGTAGCTGTTACAGGATGGTTGTTTTGTAAGTAGGTTGACAAAATATGTCAACAGTGTTTTGTGCTATAGCACCTACAGAACCATCATGTAATAGGTTTTATTATTATTGGTTTTTATTTTATATACATTCTGTAGAAAGATTCTGACCTCATAGAAGGAGAATTGCTGAGGATGCTTCAAACAGTAATAATCTCCCTCTCCCTTCTTCTGACTTAGGTTGTTTATTTTTTGTCAGAATTTTGGGATTGGCACATCTGTTTGTGGAGCTTTGGGGTAGTTAACACCTCTAGTAGTTGCTAATTCTTTAGTTCTAGAAATGAATTGTGGCCTTTTTTCAGTGTAAAAATTAGAAGACAGTTACTAACAAGCTATATGGTAGTATTTGGGTAAGTGTACCAATATAGCAGCTGGGAGGGAAGTCTATTGTAGAGAAATAAACTGGGTTTCAAATAAACTAGGAATTTAAAATGTAAAGAAAATAAGTTATTAGTTAGGTTCTGTTTTGGATTAAGGCACTGATGAGTTTTTTGTAATTCTGAAATCTCCGTAGCAAAAATAATAAAAAATAATTTAAGGTAAGCTTTTTTCCCCTCTCTTTTTACTGTTGAAACTTTTCCCCTGTAAGTATCATTAATGGCCACTTAAAAAAAAAAAAAAAGTGATGTCTAGGTATTCATCGCTAGTTTCTTTGTAGGAAAATTAGAACTTTCAGTTGAGATGCACTTTGATTGATTAAACCTTCCTGGTTTAATCACAAACTGGTTGATTTGGTTTGAATAGCTTTTGCTGTTGCTGCTAAACCAGCTCTGTTGGGAGAATGGAGAAGGTTAGTCTAACAGCGAAGTCAGAAAGAATTTTAACAAGGTAACAGAGAGGGGCCAAGAACTCCCATCGTTCTCTGTCCTTCATTGAGGCTTATAGGAAACATTTGTAAGAAAAAACGTTGAACCTCAGGCAGGAAATGAAAAGGATGGTCTTGTGATTAAGAAAATGTTTTGGACTGTGGACATGTGGATTCTGGTTGGAGAATTACCATGGACGTTTTTCTTGTCTCCAGGCATGTAACTCAAGTTCTTTGTTCCTCAGCTGCTTGTGTGATGTGATGTCAGGGGTGCTTTATGCCTGTGCAGAGGATAAATTCATATAATGCATAATCATCTAACGCATAGGATGATTGATGATAATGTAGGAAAAATATGTTTAAAACAAGTGAGACTTGGGCATTTTCACTCAGGCAGTATATTCGGGATTTGCAAGTGCACTTCAGAGCTGAGCAGCAGTCTTGTACCAGCGAGAGTGAAGTGACAGGCAAAATAGAGTGTGGTCTTCCATTCATGCAGATGTCACACTTAGCTTTCAGACAGTGAAAAGAAGTGGCAGTTGGCACTAACACTGAAGCACGCACTTACCTTATCTGAGTTTTGTTATTACTGGCTCGTTTTGCTGCTAGCTTTTTGAATGGTGATTTCTGTGCTTAGCAACGCATTGATAAATGTGGTTAGAGGGAGCAGTCATACACTTGCTGGCTCATTTAAAGAAAATGCACCAGTTTATGAATATGGATTTTGTTCATGTAGGAGAAGTGGCAGTAAGTTGTTAAACTAAGTGATGTGCCTGGAATCTTCTAATGAGTATACAAGAAAAGTATTTAAAAGATTTCCCCATTCATTTTATTTTTTAAAACAATTGTTTAATGAGAAGAGTGTATTTTGGCTTTAGCTTCTCTGAACAGTCTTACTTTGTTCTTCAGTATGTATTTAAAAGACTGAACCATCTAAGTGAAAAGGATGATAAAAATTGCTGTTAACTGTTGGGTTTAAATGTAAAATTATATTTGTTAAATATGTGTTATAATGACTGATGAAACAAAAGTATTGAATTTGGTTCAACTAAAAATGCTTTGTTTCGTTAGTCCTAATACACTTCCACAACTTTACTTTCAACTGTCTTGGCATTGTGCTTTAGATCTTGTAGACTTTTGTGGATATCTTGCTGGGACATTTGATTACTTTCTAGAATGTGATTCTACTATTGCTCTCAAATTTATTTAAAAAACAATCCAAAAAAGGAACAGGGGAAATGGCCAATTTCTTGTCTGTTGCGATTATTTGGAGCTGTCAGGGAGATGAAGAAGAGTTGTGTATTTTTATTGTGCAAGCGCAAGGAAAGGGTTGCTTGGCAAAAGAACAAGGGAGGAAAGAAAAGGAGTATAGTCATGGGAGAGGTTTAGAAGAGGAGTTAAAGCTTCTGGAGCGGGTGTCGTAGAGGAAAGGGAAGAAACAGGGAAGAGAATGAAGTAGATACTCAAGACAACACAAGGATAGACCTCTACCACTTAAAAAAAAAAATCTGGAAGTTACTGTCAATACAGAGTGAAGTCTTGGAAACCCATGTGAGATAATTTGCTCATTTATTAATTTTAATACTGCCTTTAAGAATGGCACACAAGAAATACAAAGGAATTTACTGTTTTCTAAATTGCAGAATGCATAGTGCAGTGAAGATTTTTCTGTGTTTGCTTTATTTCCTCTGCCGCCTTTTGTAGCAGAACTCGTTTCAGGCTAGTAGATGACTGGTGTGAATAGTAGCCAGAGGAAGCTGCTGACAGTGTCCACCTGGATATATATTGATGTGCCGGACTTAACTTTGCCCTTTTAAACACAATATTGTTTCAGTGGGAATTCAAACACATGTTGATTAAACTGTTTCTCTGTTAAAGGTTGTAGGGATTGTTTCTTCATTTTGGATTAAAACAGTGAGGATCTGGATTTTTGTAGGACAATGTTTTTAGAAATAGATACATGTGAAGCAGGAACTTGATGCATAAAGATCTTTGAAAGTAATTGTTGCTTGAAAATCTAAATACACTTTCTTCAGAAGGAACACAGCTAATTCACTGCATATCTTACAATGTATTGATGAAACTACGCTCTCATGGACTCTGTGGACTCTATACATGTGTTTCTAAGAAACCGTGTTAACAAGATGTTCAGTTTTGAAAATGGCTGAGTATCAACTGTCAGGAAAAAGACCAAACACAGAAACTTAAACTTCTCATTTCAGTCAATGAATTGATAATAAAGGCAAGGCAAAGCCTATTGGGCTGCAAAATATTTGCACAGAAAGATGAAAACTTCCAACTATTCTAAGATGCAGCATGTAATAAAGGTCTGGTTTCTGCAAAGCTTTGTTTGAACTAGCTGTCGTGGAGAGGAGATGGACATGAGCTGGCATGCTGATCTTGCAAGCAAGATCCTTACTTTGCATTTTGTACCTTCATCTATATGAAGTGTAAAGAAACTATTGTGTGGTCTTGTATATGTTAATTCTTTCCAACCAGCATCCTGTAGGCTATGGATTTAAAAAAAAAAAAAAAGAAATAGCTAGGGGGAACAAGCAGAAAGGATGACATAAAATTGAGAACTTTAGAAATTCCCAAAGTGAGACCTTGGCTTGCCTTTTGCATTTTTTTCCTTCTGTGTAAGTCTGTATTAAAAATATATGCAGCTCACAAAAAATGGCATTAGTATGACATAGCTGAGTTCTCAGCCCCTTGTATATGAGGGTGGAGTGAATATTGCTTGTTGAACAGGTTTTGTCAGTGAAATAATATTTTAAATGAAACTTGAAGTTAGAAAAATGCCAGCATTCATATAGTTCAGTTTTGAGAACCTAGGTGATAAATTATCTGCATTTTGAAAGCAGAAAATAACAACTGCTATAAACACTGCAGTGAAACCACAGAACAAATTTTAAACCAGATGTGTTATTCCATCAACTTGCACAGAAATTACTGTCCAGACGGGTATGTTCAGAAAGCATTTGTCTGCTAGACAGCGTCTAGTAGTGCATATATTCACTTAGAATATATCTTAATAATTTGTGTCTAGAACAGCTATAGAGAATATACCTTCAGTGAAGTTTATTAGAAGTTCAGTGTGGAATGTGGAAGGAATGAAGAATTGGTTTGAGGACTGCTGCCTGCTGGTGTTGTGTATATCTTTTTCTACCTGGAAATTACCTTCAAAACTTTTGTGTTGTTTTTTGCAGGTGGTAATCAGCTCTTGTTATTATGTGTTTCTTCCACATAAATTATATGAGTAATGTACATATGTCCACAAGCCAAAAATAACTAAGTGAACATGAGGCAGTTATCAGAAAAAATCAGGAAGCCAGATTCTGGAATACAGAAGCTTTCTATTGGCATTGTAACTCTGATGGCCTAGATTGATGAGGACAAGCATGCTTCAGATGTAAAGGTGTTTCAAACTGTTTTGTCTGTTTTGTTAGAAATACTAGAAATACTTCAAACACATCATAATACATTAATGAAGAAAAGCCATCAGTGAGCTTGCATCCTTGTCAATATTGCAGTAAATTACTCAGTAAAAATAAAATACTAAATTGTAGCATAATTGTTCTATTTTTAAAACTTCTAACACCATATTTTATGGTGTAGGGTTTTCTTTAAAAAAAATTGGTGGTGGTTGTGTTTCTTTTTTTATCTGAGAATGCCATAGGTCCTTCACAAAGTTTGAACAATCTGCCGTTTTGGTGTAAAACTAAGATCAGGAAGTGGCTTTCATTGATTACAAGATGGTTCTCACATCTAAACACTAATCTTTCAGTTGACAGGAAAGTTATTATATCCTGAGGTCTCTTATTCCTTGATGTTTTTAGCTAAGGGCTAGAAAACAACACTGAAGAGTTGATGGCTCTTGGCAATAACTCTTGCGGTGGACGGGGCATTGCAAAACAAGGATGAGCTATGAAGATCTGGCAAAGAAGTCAGTGAACTGTGATACAACCTCTATAAAATTTGCTGACTCATGGCAGCTATAATTGAAAACTTATGCCATAATATTCATTGATGGGATGTGGTTATGCTTTGAACCTCATTGGATTGCATTATTGTAATACAGTACAGTCAGTATCTTTCTTTTGATGCATTATTGTTTTTAAAAGGTTGGCTTCAACAAAATCGCTTTTGAATGTTGAAAAGCTGTCAACTTGAAATCTAGTTGATATAAAAACAAATTAGGATCAGTTTTGGCTGTACTTGGTACTTTTTCTGCCTTTTAAAAAGCATATAATAATAATATGAACTCCTCATACTTGCCAGTCCTTAGCAGGATGTGTACTGAGAAAAAAGAATTTTCTCATGTAGCATGGTAATCTTTACTAATACAATTAATTCCTGTTGCAGATGATCTCTGTTAAAACTCCATGGATTTATTTTAAATTGACTGTGCAGTCATGCTGTACTTCCCTTCCATCTCTACTTCAGTGTTGCCAGTGCCTCTGCTCGCTTTGATTTGTTCAAGATTTTTTGGACATCCTAAGGCAGTTCTTTAATTCCATATTCTGTTTGTACAAGCTACAGCTATAATTGATGCAAGTCCTACCCAGTTAATTCTGTATACATTTTGTTTAATGTTTGGCAGGTTTCATAGGGTATGTCAGCAATTGTTCCACGCCCAGTAAGGGGCGCAGCTTAGTGTGCCGAGTAAATTCATTATCAGGGAGATAGCAAAATGGAGGGGTTTTGTTGCTGATAAAGCATGTAGTTCACATTTTTCTCCTTTTCTCTCTCTCTCCCTGCCTGGGAGGGCACTTTAAACATGCTTTTGAAGCTTATTTAAGAATATTCTCTTTTTCTTCCAAGTGACAAATCACACTGCTGATGGGAAGGTTGGTAATTTTTCACAGAAGTGAAAGCTGGGACTTTGGACCTAGAGTGGTTCTGTCTAGCTGCTCCTGGATGAGAGAAACACAACCAGAGACTGGAATACCAGAGACTTCTAATTCGTTGTTTATTTTTGACATTATATGACTTGGTAACAGGACTGGTAGTTTCCCCTCCTAGTTGTTGTATTTTGATGGTAAAAACCCTAGCAAAAATGTAATCATGCTGGAGAAAAGTAATAACTTCACTGGTATCCTTCACTTCACTTATGACTTCACTTCTTTTTTAATTAAGATACTAATTTAGATTTCATAGTCATGAAGAGTGCTGAGAACAGCCAGTATCTTGTAGCAGAACTCGTGGATGTGAGTACAAACATGTGGATCAGTTGCAGACAGTAAGCAATTGATAACCTGTTGGTTATGACAGCCTTGTTCAGCTGCTCTGTCCTTTCAGGGGGTCAGAGGTTCAAATTACACATTTAATTCTGCAGCTTTCTGATAATCCAGTGCTTTTCTAGCCTTTGTGTCCTTGCATACCCTGTGCTGCTTACAAGGTGTAGGTGGATAATACCAACGTTTTGGGACACTCTGGAGTGTTTTGTGATTCTAATGGCTGGCACTGACAGCTGCCCACAGCCCTGTTTTGGTGTGTTCAGTGCTACGTGGCTAGCAGTTCATCTGTGCCTGTGGGATCAGACTGGTGTTAGTTGTTGAGCTGTATTGAATTAATTCACAGCCCATGGGCCCAACAGCAGAGGATAGTTGTGGGTATGCTGTAGCTTACTCCATTCCTTTCTGTCCCTGTAAACCATGAAGTGTGTGACTTCTCTGATTAATTACCAGCAACATCTTTCTGATAAAAACTTTTAGGTTGGTGACATTTTTATTATGAGACTTTATGGCTTCTACCTAACCTTTTGTGTTTCATGTTTAATAATAAGAAATGAGAGAAGATTTAAGTAACAGTGAAGATAGTTGCGATTTAGCTATTTTGTTCAATAACTACTGTATAGAAAATAGTGCAAATTTTGTAGCATAGAATTTACAATTCAGTTGCATTACTTAAAATATCTTTCCTGTGCCTTTGAGGGTTTTACACTCTGTATTTAAGCAACTTTGTTTCCAGTAAGCACTAAAAATGATTTGGAAAGAACTCCAATGGCCAATTTGCTTGCACTGGTATGCAGGTCAGCTCCCTGAAGTTCCCTGACTTATCAGTACAGGCTAGTTACTGTTGTGCATGGAACCATACTCCCCTGTGAGGAACACTCCTTAGGGTTCACCTACACAGATAATTTCCCTGTCTTTTAACTTGGAGACATGCAGCCCAAATAGTTTGGTGTGAGGTGGAAGTCTCCTTTTGTCTGTGTAATTGGCTCGGGATATGATTTGAATGATACTCTTAATTTCCATTCTCTCATTGTTAAATTGAGCAAAAAGCAGTACTTAAAGTAGCTGAACTACCCTAGAGCTGCTCTAATTGAAGCTAGAGTAGTCTTGTAATTTCAGCTACTTCTATTTACAGTCTGTTTTATGGTCTGATTACTTGAATAATTTGCCAGATATTCCCACCTGAAGGGGTTTGGGCCATCTCTTGGTTTGTCATCCGGCAGTTGACTCTCAGCTTCAGCATTTGTGCTGTTGTTCAGGGTCACTCTCTCTGCCTTTTTACATGTCTCATTAATATTTGAGTCTCTGAAAGTATTTTATCTAGCATCAAGTCTGGCATAAAAACTCAGTCATATTGGTTGTTTCATAGTAGAGTGCTTTTCTGTGTACATTCTTTAATTCTTGGCAGTAAAAAGGGAGCTCTAAAAATCTGCACGTTTGATGCATGAGGGTGCCTTAGATGGGGCATAATATCCAATAACAGTAGTGCTGGGTTGATTTAGGGTTAGTTTTTACCAGTGAGGAATACAGGTTGTTGGAGAAGACAGAGGAGGAGTCAGGAGGCACAAGTCAGAGAAACATAAACCAACTTTACCTCTAGTGATTCGTCATTGATGCATTGTAAGAGAGAAGTGATACAAAAGTTTAGGGTGGCACCAGTGGAAGATACTGTATAGTAGACACGGTGTGTGCGTGTGAGGGTTTACTGCTTCCTTCCTACATTTTCTGTCTTTCTAGTAATACTATCCATCTCTCTTGATGTAGTTCAGAGGGCAGGCTGTAGTTGCTGAAGGTGAGGGAGAGGAGTGTGCGTGGAAGTATTTCAGCTGAATAGATGTTTTTTGTTCAGCAGCCTCTTTCAGAGTTGTTTGGGATTTCCAAAATTTACTAGCTGCGTATTGTAGAAAACTTGGATTATTGATGATAGTATTTTGAGATAAAATGGTAATTTAAACCTGACTGACACACAAATTCAGTGGAGTGTGGTTTTCTTTGAACTCTTGTTGCATGGTAGTGCTGATACAAACCCAGCAATTTCAGGCTCTGTGTGTGTGTTGTGGGGGAATTATGTTTAGTAACTGAATTTTCTACTCTTTCACATTGCATGAGAACCAGGCTGTCAAATGGATATATTTGATTAATTTATAGATATCATAATAGCAAATACCAGAAAGACCGAGCTGAGGTCACATCTTCTCTTTTCAGTCTGTAGAGTCCCCTGCAGAATGTAGGACCCAGCACTTGGCTGTATTGAACTTCATCCCATTGGCCTGAGCCCATGGATCCAGCCTGTTCAGATCCCTCTGTAGAGCCTCCCTACCATCAAGCAGATAGACAGACCCACATAAGTAGGTGTCACATGCAATCTTACTGAGGGTGCACTATGTCCATTTGTCCAGATCATTGCTAAAGTTACTAAACAGGACTGGCCTCAAAACTGAACCCTGAGGAACACCACTTATGACCATTTGCCAGATGGATTTAACTCTAGCTGCCACAGCTCTCTGGGCTCAGCCACCCAGCCAGTTTTTTATCCAGCAAAGCATATGTCCATCCAAGTCATGATGTGTCAAAATCTTTACTGAAGTCAAGGTATACAACATCACAGTTGGTCCTTCATCCACTTAGCAGATCTTGCAGATTTCTTCTATTTTGTTTTAGATTCACACAGAAGTTTTTCTAAAGCTTAAAGTCCTTCCATTACATGCAGTTTACTAGAAGTTATATGTAAATACTCTGTTCTTGTTTTGTTTTAGAAATCTTACAAAGAAAAATGTATTTTCTTAGCTGGCAGCTGTTTTTAATCCGTGACCTGAATCAAGCTGAATAACAACATTGTCAGAATTCAGATTTCATTGGCCCATTTATTTCCCCAGTTATGTCACTGCTAGGCTCTTCTCTCTGATCCATAATAGAAAAATTGGAGTCTGCTTAATTATTTAGTAGTGAATTTAGAGCAAATAAAAAGGAAGGTGGCAAGGACTGCTAATTGACAGAGTAATATTGGGCAGCCAGCCAGTTTGGTGGGCTGTGAGCAGTAAGTGCTGCTTTATGGTTTCAGCCTCAACTGTGTATCTTTTGTTGATGTGTTTGCCCTTAAGTTAAAATTCTTACCCCTCAATGTGACCATGCCATACTAGAATGTGGATTAGTATGATGAATGGACTTTTCCACAAATCTGCATGAATTCTAAACCTGAGGGGTAAAAATGAATGCATTATTTTCAAGCCTATTTTTTCTCCCCCAATCCTAAAAAGCACCCCCTGAACAACTCATATTATATTTCTAATTTCAAATAATATTTATCCTTACTGTAGTCTCTTTTTACTTAAATACAATTTCAGTCTGTTGTTGACTATATAGAATTTCAGACCATTGAAAGTAATTGGCAAGCAGAATTTGAACTGATGACCTGGTCAGTAACAATTGCAGCTTCTGCAGATGCTGAGAAAGAAGTGACATTTTGGTTCATAAAGTAGGCTTGCTTGTAAACTTAAAATATGTGCTTCCACTGGAGAATACAGAAATGCTTCATTCAACTAAAAATGGGAAAATAAAAATTCTTAAATCCAGTGAGGTGATTACATTACATGGGAAATGTTGGTACCATGTGCTCCTGATAGTTTTGAGGGTCTTTTTAAAATTTTTAAAAGATTTTTCTTATTGCCTCAAACTGTGTTAGTGTTGGGAATGCCAAATTTTTAATGGAAGACCTATATAGCTGCTGTTCTCTGTTGATGGGCTTTGGTAGTAGACCACTTTCATCTCCTGCTGTTCTGTCACTTTATAAACAATAGTCATTGCTTTTTCTTAAATTCTTCTTGACTGGAGAACTAATAATAAAGTATTATAATATTATATAATGTACTGCACTAATTATTATAATAAATGCTTATCTAAATGGATGCAAAATCCAGCTGAAATAGTTTATTGGTACTGTGAGTCTCTCTCAACATAGTTACACTTCTAATATGTCCTACTTGATTTTTTGTTGCTTTTTTTTTTTTAAGTGGCTGTCAAGGTAAATGGGTAAGGGGATAGGAATGAAACATGATGAGTATTTAAGACAGGTAGTTACAGAACTTGTAAGATTTAGAATTTATTCTTAGAGAGCACTGATTTTGAAATAAGTGAAGTAAAATAGAAATAAAATGGCATCAGGCCATATGTGTAAATTAAATTCTGGAAGTGTCAGACAGTTTTGTTTGAGTGTTTATTTATTTCCTTATTTTCAGCTTGATAGAACAGCAATAAAATTATAGTTTGCAGAGTGTGGCTGAATATTTTATCTTGTAATTGGTATCAGTTGGTAATACATCTGTATTTGATTGGAATGGCAGAGACGGGGAATATTCTGGTGAATCGCGGGAGCTTGAGGCAGGCAGAGCCAGAGAAGCTGGAAGCCTGTAGTTTCTGAGGGCATTTGAGTTTAAAGTGAGAAATCTGTTGCCCAAGGCTTTTCTTTTGTGAAGTGGCCTGGTAGTTTACTTTAAACAATGCTTAAGCTGTTAAAACTACCTTAAAGTGTGTTACAGTGGTAATTTTCTAGCTTACCATTAGATAGACTCTTTTAATGAATAATAATAATTTTTAAAAAAAGATTATTTTGTCCAATTTTGGACTAGCATAAAAATTTAGCAGTCTTTTGGAAGTGTCAGTAACAGTTGTTTCATCATTTCTGTGTAGTACTGATTGTATGTCTAGTATGACATACCTTGACTCTGCTACCTCCTATCTCACCGTTCTTTGCAGAGTTTGTTAATTTTCATCAATGTGAACTGTAAATTTATTACAGAAATATGACATCCTGGGTAAATGTTTGCTCTGTGAGCAAGGTCAGTAGAGAAATACAGGATAAAGTGTCAAGATTAATCAGTTCTAGAGGGGTCAGTGCTGTTATTCTCCTGGTGTGCAGAATAATGCCTTTTGGAACTCAAGTTGAAAGATACCCCTGTCCTTTTGGTACAGTTACAGTGGGGCTTCTACAATGGAATCTACCATTCTTTTACTTCTGTTTTATATATCTATCTATCTCTCTATATATATCTATATCTTCCTTTTTCAGTCTCACTTAATGAAAGAATCTAGTCTCCTTTTCCAGCTTTTTTTCTATACTGATCTGAACTGGGTCATCACTTGCTCTCCGATGCAAGAAAATATTTTTGAAGGCTGGTTTTGTTTCTTCTCTCTCCTTCTTGTCCTCCCCCTCTCCTTTGGAGGAAGTCTTGCACTACTTGATTTGACATTTAATTCCTTATTCCTTTTCCTGGCTTTTCCTGTCCTTTCAGCAGTTTTCAAAGTGCTTTAGCCCTGTGCTTCTCTTGTGAGACTGTAGTTGTCTGTGCAGTTCATTCCTGTCTATCTGTTTCTGTGATAGCACTGTGTGAAAGGTGAAGAGGGGAGTTGTGCATCAAACTAGAACTCTTGAGAAGCAAATACTTGGTTCCGTGTGATACGAGCAGTGTCACAGTCAGGATGCCTGTGAAAAGTTCCTGAGCTCTCCAAAGTCGCAAGAAAGCTATTTTGTTAACACAGCCAAGTTTTTGTTTGGCATTTGGGACTTAATGTTTCTGTAGATAATTCTTTTTTCTCTTATGACTTTTAAACTTTGCAGACATAGAAACTGGTTCATCAGGGACAAGAAAGAAGGCAGGATACTTGAAGAGGGTGATGTGAAGGCTTTTGAGAATTTGTTACTTTGGTCTTTCTTAAGATTACTGCTTGAGTTGTACTGGAAACATATTGCATGCTTTTACAGGCAACTCAAGACATCATCTCAAGTACTGAAAACTGCATGGCCAATGATAATGTTCTCGTTTTCTGAGACCGTACATAAAATAGGTTTAGTTGGCTAGAAGGTCAACTTAACACTACTGCTGTAGCCGTGCTAACAAGCTGTGGAAGGATGCTGTCACTGCATGTGTGGATTTGCAGAAGTTGCTGTTCTTGGATGTCAATGTGCTGAGAAAGGTGTACTCTGTATTTGAATGGCTGGTTTCCTTCACTGGGGTAGAGTTAAGGCAATACAAAGCCCATCTTTGTGCAGCTTACATTCTGGGAGTGCTTTGCTGGTCTAGCATACGGAAGGTTTCTGAGTTTCTAAACATTTCTTATGTTTATGTAACTTATCTGATTCTCTTGTAATAGACTCAGAGGAAGTTTTCCTCCAAATCCTTTGGTTTTGATAGGAGAAGGCAAGATGATTTTTCTCTTCCCTGTCCGTTCTTTTCCCTATCCCATTGTTCCTCCTTTTGTTAATTGTAGATCTGTGTTGCAGTAACCACAACAATCACTTGCAATAACTAAAGATAGCAATCAATAAAAGATAGCCTGATAAGAAAGGCTGAAATAAATGATTTATTACAAAAGGGCAGTAAATTATAACGAGGATGGCACAGGGTTGGAATGGATGTTGCATTTAAAGCTTAGACTTGTTTGATAAACCCAGAAAGATTGCTGAAAACTTGCCCATGTTAGTGATGTTAGCGAGATTGTTAGGGCTGGTTTTTTAGTGGAAGCTGTGGGGCTAACCTGCATTCATGTGCTCTTCAGTCTAGACTGCTGGGAGTCATAGCAAACTGTTCTTCATGTGAGCCAGGAAGATCCTATCCATCTCCTTGTGGTAACGACTTAGTGTTAAATAGTTTTGTGTAATAGCATAAGTGATTTCCACAGGGAAATGGAATTTTAGATCTGTGCTGTTGTGAAAGGTAGGTTTATTTAGGGGGGAAAGGGTGAAAAAATTGTTTGCAACTCGAGGCTGACACACTAAGTTTGAAACATCTTCACTTTCATTTAGTGGACTTGGGCACTAAACTTTTTTTTCTTCCTCTTTTTAAAAACCTTTGTGTTTACTGGATTTTCAGTAGCTGTTTCCTCATCTTAAACATATGATAATGGCAAAAATGTTTTTTCCTTGTTAGAATTTGTTAGCAGAGTGACCAAATAGAATTTAGACTTTGCTTCACTCTTGTTTTCTTATACATGGGTGTCCTTACTTTCTACCTAGCACTTACTGTAATTTTCAAAATTACACTTAATGTCTGTATGTGAAGTATTATCATAAAGATGAAAATACCATGATGTCTTTAATTGTGCTCATCCTTCTGCAAAAACAGTGTCACCTTTTCAAAAGACTAGTTGTGGGGAATTAGCATTTTCAAGGTTATAAATGGAAACAAAAAAGGGGGAGAGGCCGCAGACCCCCAAATGAAGCAGTCTCATAATTCTTCAGGGGAACCTCCTCAGTTAAAAAACTCCTTTTCATGCTTTTGTGTCTTGTATATGAACTTCACCATTATTCTGAAAGAAACATGAATGAAAGAACAGCTCACACATGCCCTTGAAAAAACAAGCCTAATGATAAAAATAACTCAAGTTATTACAAAAATGACCTTAACCTGATCTGTTTGTTTATGCTCTATCTTTAGGATCTCTGTGCTCTTCTTGGAGTAAATGTGTGAAAAACCTCAACAGAATTACTATACAATTGCCATTTCTTTGAACAGGTACTTTGTGCTGGACTTTGAGACGGGGGTTCTGCAGTATTTTGTGAATGAACAAAGTAAAAACCAGAAGCCACGAGGAACCTTGTCTTTAGCTGGAGCTATAATATCGCCCAGTGATGAAGTGCCACACATGTTGGTGGTCTACTCTGCTAATGGAGAGATGTATAAGTTGAGAGGTACAGTGTTGCTTAAAGGGCCAGCTGGGTCATTCTTCTCTCCCATTCCTGCTTCTGCATCTCTTAACTCATATTTAATTTTTCTTTTGCTTCCCTTACTGTCAGAAACTGAAGATTATACAGCCATGTCATTACATTCTGTATTAGAAGACAAAGTGGAAGAGTAATCTGGAGTTAAATACTTCTGAATTTACAATATGTAGTGTTTCAGGGCTGAAAGAGACCTCAAGATGCATTCTGTAAGGTGTTCTTGTGGCATTTTGATTGTACAGTATATCTTGTTTGCCTCTGAAGGAAGAAAAAGCTGCTTTCACTGCTGTCCCCAGCATAGCATTTAATTTCTAATGTTATTCTCTCCTGCCACAATCCTGTAGATAATGTGCAGTAATGAATCTGCTAATGGGTTGGAGAAGGGAAAAATGCCAATGAAAGGCTGTTCTTGTCTCTGCTCTTGTCAGACTTGGAGTAATTGAATTCACCTTTAAGATAAAACTTGCCTTTGCTTACTCCCAAAAGTAAGGAGGACAATATAGGGTATGTCAGACTTACTTTGGAGTGTTGTGGTTTTGTTTTTTTGTTTTTTTTTTTTTTTTAAGCTGTACCCCAAATCTAAGGTATTTTCAGTATGTTTGGTTGATCAGGATACTTTCTTATCAAAGAAGCTTATAAAAAAATTAAACATATTAAAAAAAGCGACATGTAATACAGTGTAACAAAAGTTAAAATTATGTTAGTTCTATTCTGAGCACAGTTTGTAAGTTGTCTATCAGACAGAGTTTGCAGGACTCCCCTGTGGTGCAGTGTGTTGCTGTTTTATACCTAGAACTGCAACACAACAATGACGAGGGGACTTTCTGTGAAAACGTTTTGGAATTTGCACAGCTAGAAATAATGAACACTTGTGGTTTCATTATCATGCTTTGGTGATTGTCAAATACTTCCAGTAATTTAATTTAATGAGATCTATGAATTTCATCCAAATTAGTAAATATTTTTTATGCTGAGTCAATAACCATTGAGATACTTAATAGCAGAGGAGGGGAGAGAAAACATTTACTGAAATGATCCACTGGGTATTGGTATTCCTAATTAGGATTACTGTAGTAGTGATTTGTTTAGAACAAAACCAAACCTCTCTCCTAAATAGACTTCTTATTATTACACATAAGCCACTTAGTATAAGTTGCAGATAATCTTTTCAACAACTTTTAAAGCTATTTTTTTTAACATATGTAGGGGAAATTGTGTATTTCTTTCATGTGTTTTTTAAGCTGCATGTGAATGACATACAGGTTTAAAGAGAGATTTAGTTGAATTACATAAAACCAGAAGTTCTTAAGTGTCTGGGGACCTGGTAGCTTGTCTGGTAGATGATTGACAGCCTGAATGGAGAGGTGTTACTGATTTAAATGCTGCCATGTGGCCCTTGTCCTTCACAAAGAATATGACAACAGTGGATTAAAAATGTAAACAAAAAAGTGATCTTGAGGTAATTCTGCTTTTAATAACGCTTAGACTATGTAACTATGAAGAAGACTCAAACTTACATCTTCCAACTGGCCACGGCATCTTAAATTGAGGTTTTGATGTGTTACACTGAAACACCTAATGCATACATAAATTAAGTAGCATAAATTAGAATTTACAGTGCATCCTAACCAATAAATAATCTCTCCTACTCCATCACTCTTAGGCAAAACAAGTATGGATTTATGTGTGATGGCCTATGTTTTCTTGTTTCTGTTCTAGCTGCTGATGCAAAAGAGAAACAATACTGGATAACTCAGCTTCGATCCTGTGCGAAACATCACAGGGAAGGTAATTCTAAGGTAAATAATTAAAAGGGAGAAGTAACTATGTTTTAAGTTTTGTAGGTGAACAACAGCATGATCTGGAAGGCAGACTGGCTGCTGTAGTTAGTAGGTTAATGCTTAGGTGTCTATGAATAAAAGCAGCAAGCTGTCATTTGTCACTACCTAAAGCAAATTTAAGTCAGTTGGGCAATTTTAATATGTAAACATTGTCCTATTTGTGAGAAATTAATGAAGCGCATTTCAGATGCTGTCAATACATGGTTAATTGAGTGGCTGGATCAGCAGTTTATTAATATTCGTGTCATGTTCTGATTATGTTTGAGTGCTAACTGATAGTAGTTTTATTTCTTCTAACAAAATTTAAACATCTAACAAAGTTAAAAAAGAAAATTTAATGGCTTTTATTACAGAAGCTTCAGGTGGATGTTAACAGTGGTCAGTCTTCAGCTTCTGAAAGAAGTCATCATATGAAGATTTGTTATTTATTTTGCTTTGGTAGTGATGTTCAGAATTTTTATCCTCAAATGTAAATATTTTGGACAGATTAAAAATATTTGGACTTTAAAAATACCAGAAGGATGGGTTGAGGGTGTCCCCTTCCTCCAAGCAGAAATTATATGATTCTGTTTAAATTGGAACACACTTTGAAAGTGAGAGGTACTAAACTCAACCAAAAAAATGACCCTATTTATTAGTAAAATATTATTGTATTTATTTGATGTATGCTTTTGGTATTAACACCAAGTCACTTAAAGAAAGTCCTGCTTTTATCTTCATTCTTTTAAGCACTTCTATTGATGTCGTTTCAAGGATGAAAAAGATTGCTTTCCTTATGACAAATTGTTTGCTGTTTTTAAAAAAATGCATGTAATTGCAAGCAGAAATAATTCTTTCCTGCCCCAGGATGTTAAGAATATCAGTCGTATGTTAACTGCAGTCAAAGTCATGATCCTGAGTATCTTTGAAAGTTGGACTTAGAGAAGATGAATGGTATTTTGAGGAGACTGGCATTAATTTCAGTGTGTGAAGCAGAATAAAACCAGCTTTTTGTTATTTTTCAGATTTTTTTTTGTGTGTGATGTAGACTTGTCAGGAAGCAATTAATGGTATAATTAAAAACTTTTTTGAAGGAGAATAACTAACTTCACTTTTGGGTGCTTTTTCAATTCTTATGTGTGGCAATTAAATTTGTGTTTTATATAGATGTGGCCCATTACTATTCAGAAAGGTGCAACTCTAATGAGAATACTCTTAGAGTTGTTGTTGGTTTACAACTCAGGGAATTCCTTTGCTAGATAGAAGTGATAACTTTTTATACTGAATTGCCATCAATTAATTATTCCTCAATAAGTTTTCTGGTTACTTCTTGAACCCATTTAAATATTTAGCATCTACAATATACTGTATATTGATACAAGAAACTTATGAAGTGATAAACTTACACTTCTACTCTCTGCTAATATTTCTTTATACTTGATTTTTTTCTCCTTTTGCATGCTCCTGATAAATAATTCTGTAGAGGTGTCTGAATACCAAAATCTCATTTCAGAGTGGCTGTAATTGAGTTGGAACTGATCTTTAAGTGTTGGATCAGTTTTCCTCCTTAGGTAGAAACTATTGCACTTACTAGTAGTTTATGTTCAGAATTTTTCATACTGCCTCTCCACCTTGAGCTCCTGCACTAGTAGCATGTATGTATTTGATAGGCTCTGAATTAATTAGTATGTCAAGAGAAAACTCTTGGTGTTGTAACAGTGAAAATGTCCTGCAATTAGTAATTGTCCATAAAAAGCAACTAGAATATTAGGAATTGTCAGGAAAAGAGCAGGGAACAAAAGGGAAAATATTTAAACTGCTCTAAGTGTGTCAAATACTTGTCTTGAATACTTTTATCAGTCCCCTTCCATTTCTGAAATGTAAGTACTTCTCATGACTTTTATTATTCTTCTGTACAGAATGAACTCTATGTGATGAAACTTGATTATACTGGAGTCTTTTTTGCTGATAATGGGAAGGAAAAAGGCAAATTGGGGAAAATATGGTGTTAATAAGTGCTCTGGGGTGGCTGAATTTGCTAGCTATTAAGTAATTTGCTAGCTGTTAATAATTGTATGAAAGAAAATGAGTGGAAAACGGGTTCAAAATAAAAGGAGATGAAAAACTGGAGGTAGGGGAAAAGTGTATATAAATTTGAAAAGTATTTGAAAGGCAAAATGCTATTAAAAACTCTTGACAGAGTGAGTGGGTGGTTATTAAAAACGAAGATAGCCTCTGTCACAGAAGATCTAAGATGCAATTTTTAGAAACAAGAAGGACTTCAAATGGGGAGCGTCTCTCTAGACCTGTTCTTGTACTCCTGCATAGTGGCCTTCCATTGCTGGGGCTTTCTTCTGGTTCCAGCGCTCATTGTGCAAGAAAATAAAAGGATTTCTTTGACTGAGAGGTGGTGGGCATATGTAACAGAGGAACCAAATGGAAGATTATTTCAGGCAGCCAGAGGAAAGTTCTTGCATTTTTCTTACAAGACTGAGTTACAGAAACTTGGCATATGATGCTGGAGTATAGATATATTTTGATTGGTACAGACAGTCATACATTTTCATTAGCTTGGATCCATTTAGTGTAAAATAGAGATGCTGAAGAAAAGGAAAATATTTTTTTTAGTTCTCTGTAACAAAATACTTCTGAAATCGTACTGGGTCGCTTCACAGGACATGTCTGTTTGTGAAGCCCTCTTCTTCAGATGAGACCCCTGATGACTCTGCTTCTTACTCCAGAAGTGTACTGTGCTTGAAGCAGTATCATGTTTCCTAGGAACCTTTCTTTTGGCAAGATTTGTTTCTTGTTTTTCAATATACTTTTTTTTCCTTTTTTCCCCTCATATTTTCTCGGGGTTAGAGTATTCTCTGTGATTTTCCCTGACTTTAGCATTACATATAGTGGTAACTTGGGTGTCTTCTACAAGTAAGTTTTGAAGCTTCTCTCTGCTTTTCTCTGTAAAAGCCAGAGATCGAAACTTGAGTGCTACGATGATTAGACTTTGGAGATCAGATACTGGTTTATAAGGGAGTGATACTTCACAGAGATTTCAGAAACCAGAAAGAAAACCAAAGCATTTCTGGAACTTTTTTCTCTTTCTTCAGTTTCTTACTTCAGAACCATTGCCTGATAAGTGGTAATGGAAGCAAGAACTGCCACATTTCTTTGTGATTTTTTTTTTTCTTTCTTATAGATGAGGGTACTTTAACAATTATTAGCATGGGAATGGAAGCAGGCTGTTTAAAATACTCTAAATTTACATAAAATTTACATAAAATAGCACGCTGCTATTTTAGCCAACTTTTGTGTTGGGTTTAAGGACTGGAATTACACAGAAAGAACTGTAATGACACAGAGAAAGGTACACCTTTGACTTCCTCTTGCATAGTTGAGGACTTGACAGAAATCTCTGGTTTTGAATTTTGATAAAATAGCCCTACCATTCATAGGACTTTCAGTGTGATTTGTTATTTTACCAGCAGCAGGGCTGGATCTCTCTCTTCCATCCTCTCTCCATACTTTGAGGGCTGTAGTAAGTGATAACTGCAAATTGTCTGTGTCTCATACTGCTGTCAGGAACAGGCAGATAGACACTTGTGTGTTAAACTTGAGGAGTTTGAACAGAATCCAAGCTCTGTCTCTGCTGGGAACAGGCATGTTTCTGCACCTGGGACATTGGAGCCTTAGTGTTTGCTCCCAACTTCTACAGCTTAAACTCATCTTTTTCTGCATGAAGAATGAGAGGCAGAAATGTCTAACTATTTTTTAGGGGACATAAACTTGAGAAGGAGATGGCATGGGAAGTATAAAATATGCAGTGAGGTGTACGTTTTAGTTTATGCAAGTGAGATATGGATTAACTGTGGAAAAATAATGAGATAACTAGGGAAGCAGTGGGCGGTTTCCCAAGACTACCAAGTGAGGCAACTCTTAGCTGCAGGTCTTTCCATACTGGAGAGAAAGAACATGTTTTTGAAATTCTGAATAGATATTATTGGAAGGAGATTCATAGGAAGACATGAGAATTTGGAGAATATTTTACAAAACTCAAGATGTGTCATTATTTCTGTGAACTATTCATAGGAGAGCATTCCTTCTTCCTGCACTGGATCCAGATCAGCACTGGTTTCCTTTCTTTTTCAGAGCTGCTACTTGCTTCAAAATGCTACTGTATGACTTGCAGTCTTTGCTGTCTTTAAAGTTTCATCTGAGGACTGGAGTGGTGGAGGAAATTAAGCAGAGCACTGGTTAAACAAAAAAAAACCCCAAACCAACCAAACAAAAAACCCTCCAAAACCAAACAACAAAACCAAAACCATACCAAAAAGAAAAAGTAAAGATAAAGTATACTGGTAACTAAATATAGTTGCATCCTAATGAAGGGTCCAAAAATGAGCTGTATAACTAACAAGTTTATGTAACACAAGCTAATTGTCACTTTGTTTTAATTAAATTCTACATCTTAATGATAAAAAAGCACTAAAAGGATAATGTTCTGTGGCAAATAATTCCCATGCTGTAAGATAGTCTTAATGTTTTTGGTATTCCCATACATGTCTCATTTCACTTAATTACAGATTACTCAGTCTCCACTGAGTGCCAAATCACACTGTATTGGAAGGATTTTCTATGTCTGGATAGGATTGCTGTTTTCTTTTGTAGACTACTGTAAGTGAGTATTACTGTACAGATTTTAATTAAAGCATTAGTCAAATTGGAATCCAGTGATATAAAATGCTTTCACAAAGAAGTAGGCTTAAGCATAATTTTGATGGTAACATCTGACAATAATCAAATATCCCTAAATTGTCACAACCTTGTTAATTCTGTTTCATTCACCTTTTTTCTTGTCTGTTTAATGACGGTGGCTGTAAAACACATGGGGTTTTATACCAGCTCTTGAATTGCCGTCAGTTGCTGGATTGACATATAACCCTTGTACTTCTTCGTGCGTATCAGGAATGTGGCAGGGAACAGAAATGTTTATCTTGTGAAGTAACTTCTGTTTTAAATTGCGCTCAGATGGAAACTTTCAGCCTAGGTCTGTGCTGGAATATGAAGGTAGACTCCCACTTGGTCCAGCTTCTGGCTTCAAGTTGCACAGTGAGATGCTAAAAATTAGATGGTGTGGTTTCATATTTCAGCTGAACTAATTTGCTGATTCCTTGCAGCTGCAAATGGCAGTCCAATTCCTTTCTTTCTGCTGCCACCCTTTGTGCAGGCTCTGTTGTATTTCTGATTCTATGTTAGCTTGGGCATCAGAAACAAAACCAGTATCCTACTACAAATGATAGCCAGCATGAAGAGATGGTGGAGAAAAAAGTCTAAACCTGCCCCTTTAAGAGGCAGCTGCAGTAGCATTTTAGCTGTAATGTGAAACAGTACCTGTAGTAATGCCTGAAAGTTTGAGGTCAACACTTTAATCAAATTGTTATGAGGAAGATGTGTAATTTTTCTGCACAGCTGGAAGAATGGCTATTATAGATCTTTGGTTGTATCAGGTTTCTTTTCTTTTTGAGCAAGTTCACTCATCCCCTCTCTGGTATGCTTATTTGCTTCCTCCTTTTGTCCCTGACTTATGCAAGTCAACTAAAGAATGGTGCTCTTAATTAAAACATGCCTTGGTAATCCTTACACTGGTGAGGCTGAGAAGGAAGCAGTGCTTGGCTGTAGACGTTTGACACCTTTTTTCCTCCCTTTGGAAGTGACACAAAGATAAGAGTTGCTTCCAGCTCTATGCTTTCAAAATCCTTCTACAAGAATGTTAAAAACTCCCACATTTAGGACTGAACATGAGCTTGCTTAAATGATTCTTGACAAAGGAAAGCTGTTAGGATGGAATGATTATCATAGTCTCTTGTGTAAAAGCAGACACGTGTATTGCCTTACCGAAGATGTTGAAGCACTGTAATATTCTGTCAGGAAGGTTAGATGGTGCTTTACACAAGTGTGCAAAGCATATTATAAGCTGGTCCCTTTGCAATGCTGAAGTTTGGATCTTATGTAGATTCAGTCATTTGCATTTTAATATTTGTGAATGATTATAATATAAACACATCTCTGTCTATATTTTTCTTTTGTCAGTGTTTGCTTACTTAAGATGCTTTGGAAAAGAAGTAGGTGGGAATTAAAATACTGAATTATGGTGTCTCAAAGCTGTAATTACTTTCTGATAGTGAGCGACTTGTCACTGCTATAGAGCTGCATGCAGGGATTTGTTCTGTGCTATATATATGCAGAAGAGTGAAGGAATGTAATTTCAGTATTTATTATTCTGCAGAAAACATTTCTGGGACAGTGCCTGTGAAAATGACAATTATCAACCATAAGCAGATAAGACAGTTCTCTTCAGAAATTAGTTTTTTGGTGTCTGAAACACTGCATTTACTTCCCAAAATAAACAAAGCTACTTTTGGGAAATGGTGAGAAACACTTCAGCTCCTTTGTGAGCATAAAGGAGAACCTCCAGGGAGAGTGAGTCATGAAAACATTAGTATAGTTGGAATTTACTCTTCTAAAATTACATTATTTTAATTGTTAGGATTTTTGATATCCAAATGGATGCATTCATTATACTGCTTTTTTTTGTCTTGGAGATGGACAGTCTACGAAAGTAAAAATCTTAATGCTAATCTATGTTAGCTAAGCATACTTTAGCTAGCTTTAGGTTGGAAAACCAAGACAAATGAAAACTACAAATTATTCTATAATTGTCTTCTTTATTATTCTTTTATTAGTTTCATTTTATTAGCAGGTGAACTATTGGAGCAATGGTAAATTGTAGCCTCCAGAAAGAATATTTGTAATCCTTTTGGGATGCTTCAGCATGTGGATTTCTTAACTCATTATTGGCCCCATGCATTACTAATTGTTGAAGAGCTGACGCTTTCCTTTCATCAGACTTTTCACTATCTTTTTATTTATTTATTTGCAATCCAGAAAGCAGTAGGACCCAAGAAAGTGAGATATGATAATAGAGAGGCAAATCAGTCATACCAGTAGTACTAGGGGGAAGAGCAGGGGATTAGGAATAAAGATCCATCAGTTAACTGTCATTGCTTTGATTAACTGGGAGAGTTGCTTTAGTGGTTGTTGTCATAAGATGTGTAATTAGAGTGTTTTTATTGTGGAAAAAGGGTTTTAACTCTTCAACAGAACGTAAAATTTTCATTTTTGCACAGCTGTGTGAAGAGATGCTTGTCATTCCCAATGTTTGATCTGAAAAAGTTCTGCAAAAGAGGAGTCAAGTATTTGGCTGTCACATAGGTGTTGACAAAGTGTTGTAAAATTCAAATGTGCCTAAAGGGCTGAGTATGGAGTTCCTGGAGAGGCTTCTTCTGGCAGTGGTAGGAAGAAGCTGTCAGAAGGAATTAGATGCTGCCCCATCTCCTTGAATGGAGCAGGCACAGTGCTCTGCTGCTGTTTCTGTGACCCTGAGGAGTGAAGCCTCACTTCAAAAAGTTTTGATTGGTTGTAGAAACTGCCTCCTGCAGGTATTCACCTGCATTTCTTGTGTGACTGCTTTTGCAAGACTTAAATTGGAATTTTTTACGTTTATCGTGGGGCCTTGCCTACAGAGAGCTTCACTGGTAGCCTGACATCCTGGTTCTGAGCTCATTTCAGGTTTGTGTGTTAGAAGTGTCCTTTAAAGAATAATCCCAAATTACTGCTAGAGGGGTCATGGGCTGGTAGACTTTTCTGCCATGTTGGTTGGAAATGTTGGATCTTTAGATGGATGAAGGATATTAAGGGAGAGGAAAATAAGAGGTAAGGAAAGCTTGCTTATAGACCTGTAGGAGCTGTTCAAACTAATGTTTTTGCTTGAGCACACCTACTACTGAAACTAGATAGGCTATTCTTCCTGAATTTTCCTTCTGCTCCAGATTCCCTAAATCCATGCCCTAAATGATTGTCCACCAAGAGAGCAAATCTTACAGGGGAAAAAAATGTAATCTGAATTAAGAGATTCCTAAAATGATGGGCATATCAGTTTCTTGGAAAAGTGTTCATTATTTATGAGTGTTCATATATTCATTGAATTTGGCAATTCAGTTTGGGAATTGAATTGCCAAATATTATCAATTATATAAATATTAATTTTCAATATATGAGCATTTCAATTTATGAACATATCTTTCAGTGTGCAGGTTACATGAGATTATTTTTGCAGCTCTTTTTTCAGAAAACTAACTCTTTCCTAGAATTCCTTCCTGATTCTGTATTTAAACAGAAACAGTGTATGGATTTTTCATCATTTGTTTTATATTATTTTTGTTATTTGTAGATCTGTAACTTCCCTCTTCTCCCCCAAAAATACAAACCAAACCAACCAACCAACAAACCATAATAAAATTTAACTTCTCACAAAATATTGTTTTCTTTCAAGCAAAACTAATGGGTGAACTGACTGTTTTACATTACTTCTCTTTGATGTGTAGGACTGCTTTAGCTGTACAAAGGCAGCAGTCATATATTTTTTTAATATCATGATCATATGATAGTAGAAGATCAGGGAGTCTTGGAAGATTTTGTTCTAAAACCAAAAGAATATATTAAACTAGAAGATAAGTTCATCTCATACTGAAAAAAATCTGAAATTATATTGTTCTTCCTGTGCACCCTAAATTTAGTTTAGAAGTATTCTAAAGAAACATGAGCAAGTACATTCTGCTATTATATACCAAGGCTAGTCTTTTCCAATGAAACTTCTATTTAAAACAGGAAATTCCATTTCACCTAGTTTCCCTCGTGTTTCCTTTCCCAAATACATATGCCTCTGCCTTCTGATGTATTCCACCCCCTGTGGTTTTTCTTTTTTTTCCCCCCATAGAGTCAAATCTAGATTGAATGCAATTATGAATTATTAGCCAGGCTGATAATTTTGGAATGTCTGACTTTACAGATACTTATTATTATAATCTTATTAGTCATGGTAGTAGAGAATATATTCATTGCAAAAACAGAGTCATGCCATCATTCTTGGAAGTGTTTGCAAATCTAAGTCCAAACCAATGCAATAATGCTGATTTCTTTGAATACAGAAGCCCTTTGCATGCTAGGAATGTGGTAGCCCATTTCTTAAACCTTCAAGTGCCTCAGAAAGTCTGAAGCCTGGTTTTGTGAGGGGGTGGCAGAGAGATCATGTAACTTGACTTCACTCTTCCTTCTTGGTACTGCCAGATAATCTGCCTTGTCATTTACAGTTGGTGTAGTGGTAACATGATGCCTGACTTTAATTCCAGTGCTAGTTGGATCTGTCCACATTAAAGTATTTTAATGAAATTACCACAGAATTGCAAAGTTTGACCTGTAAGGGAGAAAAAAGAGAGATTGTACCCAAGTAATGTTTTTGTGCACTTTTCAGCAGAGTCAAGTGGTACCCTATGCTGACAGTAACTGTCCTAGCAATGCTGAAGGCTGCCATCGTTACTTGTGCAGGCTTTTTGGGAAAGGTGAAATGGTATTTCACCCATGGGGTTGTATATTTACCCCACTTTCTTTAAGTGCTACTAAATGTCCCTCTCTGAAGTGATTTGTGTTTGGTGATGTTACTTTGTTAGAGTTTTAACCTCTCAGATGCAGTCAACAGTTCAAATAGAAGGGAAAACGTCTTTTATCTTGCACTTGTATATATGGTGTCCCATGGTGCTCTAGTGCACAGCTGAGCTTGACTGAGAATTTCTGTCCTAAAGACTCCAGGAAAACTCAGGTTTGAGGGCTGCAGAAAACAAACCAAGATGCCACCACTGACATATGTTTAGAAAAGATCAAAGAAAGTTCTTGAGTGTTCAAAATGATTTTATGGGTTGTATGTTAAGAGTATTCAGACTGCAGATACTGTTGGAAATTTATTTCTGGCCCTTTTTGTATTTAGGGTTTATCCCAAGCTTAGTCCAGAACTTGACACTCCAGGCCGTGTTTTGTTTTAAATGCTAATGTTTAATTGGTATGTGGATTAGCCTTGCCAAGATTTCAGCTCCTCTGTTGAAAACATCACTACACTGTTTCAGAAGTTCATCAAGTGAAAGCAATAATAATTTTTTTCTTTACTGTTTATACCAGTGTGGTGAATTATAGGTCAGTGGCTTCATAAAAGCTTTGGTGGCTTCATAAAAAATGCTTGTGTTTGCATTGTTATTACTCTGTCTGCAAAATCCTTCCTAATCTTTCCTGAAAAGTATGATTTTAAGAACTTAGTAATGCTTTAGTATGGAAGAGTTTGTGAAGATTTTTGCAAAGGCCATTTTCAGACAATCCAAGAAACAAAGCTGATAGCCACAATGTTTCCAAGAAGATCCCTACTGAGCAATGCAGGTGGTTCAGAAGGAATAAATCAGTCCTGAGCACAGTTAAACTTGCAGGTTGTGGTTTGTGTGGAAAGTAGAACAGCACAAATCTATAGCCTGGACTGTAAATCATTTACTTGAGTAAAGGTTGCTTATATCAACATCCCATTGCTGTTCTAGAGCATTTCATCCTCGCGAAGTAGAAGCTCATCTCTGCTGCCACCTGGGACAGTTAGTTCTGCATCTCCTAGTGGCCAGAAACATATGAATCAAAGTGGGCCAACTGTTGTAACCATCACACATCACAAATCACCTGCAGCTGCTCGAAGAGCAAAAAGCCAGCGTTCTGGTCAACTCCATGAAATCAGAGAGGTGAGAGATTAAAATCTACTCTTGGTATAAATTCTGAATGATCTTTGGCTGTAGAATAAGCAGTCAAATCTGACAATTTAGCAGTTCTGTTTGTCTCCTACTTTATGTTCAACTGCTTTGTTTAGATCCCCTTGCTGAGCAAAAAGTAGTCTTCAGTTCTGCTTCAGCTTCAAGTCTGGTGTAGCCAGGCTTTTTTATGCTGATGTTAGAATTAGTGTGTGCACCTACTTAAAAGAGGAAGTAGGTTGGCCACAGCTCCCAGAATTTGCAGTGGTGCTGCAGTGCCAAAGGAACATCTCTTTTAAATGGCACGCAGCAAAACCTTTTAGATTGGAAAGAAAGCCCTGAGGCATTTAGTTATAAAAAGGAAAAGAACCAACTTGAGTAAGTCTGATGAATGAATATGAAAAAAGGGCACAGCTTCCCACACTCATCAGTTTCTTTCTACATGGCTGTAGAGTTAACTTTGTTGCCAAGTATCTATTGCTGGCCTTGCGGTGGAAGAATGCTTCGTCTGTATTAAATACATGAAAAGCAAACAAGAAAAGCATGTTTATTTCAAAGCTTGTTTACCAGAGTTTAAGAAGTGTAACTCATATACCAATTCAGGTTTGTCTTCTGGACAAGATAAACAGTACAGAGTTGTAAGCTTAAATAGTATGACAGACTTTCACAGAACTTGCTTCCATCTTTCTTCCATCCCTTGTTATTTTTGCTTTGTCTGAATTTCTTGCAGTTCTCTAGTACTGCCTTCATAGGTCCTGCTCCTGCCCTTTTACCAAACTGTCAGCAGCCTGGCTGCTTTAAAGCATTCTTTTATTGCATTGCTTTAAAATATCTACTGCAATCTATCAAGTCACAGTCTTAAGAGTCTGCTTTTAAGTTTATGCTCCCTAAATATTTTATAAATGAAGATCTTTTCATATTAAGAATTTGAATAAGTTCTTAATGTCTGCTCATGATAAAGACTCAAATTACACATCCTGATGAAGAATGCTTGTTTTTATTCTAGTAACATTAAAAGTGAAAACTTCCCTTGTATCCTCTATTGTATTAACAACACTATTCCTTGCTCTGAAGAGCACACTGTCTGAATGTCACCCCTGTTTTCTTTTCATTATAGAAAATGCACATCTGTTTGTTTTTCATGAGACTATTTTGTCTTTGCCCACCAGTTATCTCCTCCAAGGTGTTTCTACCTTACTAAATGTATTTGCTCTCACAGGTTGAATTCAGAGTGCACCTTAAAACTTTTAATAAAATAAAAAGTGGGAGCTGTTGCAGCTTTGTCAGATGAAGCTAGGTAGGGCTGAAAGGAATCTAAAAGAGAGAATTAGTATATATGCTGATAAGTTGTGAAGGGAAAAAGTAAGCAGATGAAAAGAACTACACTTGGGAAATAAGAAATAAGTACTAGCCTATAGTAAAACAAGAGACTTAAGTGGATAGATGTCATCCCTGCAGAAAAGTCTTGGGGGCTGCTGACTCATTTGTTTGCAGTGTATTGCAATGTGATGTCATTCCAAAAAGGTGAACATTCCAGGACTTCAGATTCCATATTGCAGTATTACAGAATCTGTAATCGTGGGAGATAATTATTTTGCTATGTCTGATGTGAGGATAGCTGCAGCACTAAACACCATGAGAACAACTGCACTAAAAAAATCTTAGACATTGAACATATGGTTATGATTGAAGGTTAAAAACAGAATTGAGTGTTTTTTAGGGAGGGAAAATGGTACTAAGATAAATAATGCATAAGAAAATTTTATAAGGAGGTGTGTGAATTTTATTGTGTATTGGATTTGTGTGTGTGTGCTGCTTGTTAAAGAAGAGAGTATCAGTGGAAAAATCAGTCCTTCTGTCCTCTTTCACAGTCTTGTGTGAAAGTGGCTGCTTGACTGTTCTTGTTTCCATCTTGTGAAAGGATAAGTCTCTTTTTCCAGAATAAGGAAGGAGACAGATTTCCTTTCAATGGCATGCTCTGTGCATTTCCTTCTTCCCACTTTTCCAGAGTGAATGCAATAGACCTTGGCGTGTGCTACCTGTTTTTTCAGGATTCTTGTTCCTTGTATAAGTCAGTAGTGACTGTTAGATTTACTCTCCCTTTTAAAAAGCATGATTAAAGAGATGGGTCCAGAGGCCTTCACAAAGTGCATCAAGGTCTGTTCTAGTCCTTCTTCTAATCTGAACGAGAAGTAGGAACTAAAAGCACTGTAAGAGTTAATCACAGAATATTAGGAGTTGGAAGGGACCTCGAAAGATCATCTAGTCCAACACCCTTGCCACAGCAGGATTCCCTAGACCAGGTCACACAGAAGCACGTCCAGACAGGTTTTGAGTACCTCCATAGAAGGAGACTCCACAAGCTCTCTGCGCAGTCTGTTCCAGTGCTCTGTCACCCTCACTGTGAAAAAATTTCTAATCCCTTCCTCTACACTCAAATCTTGGAACTTTGGAATTTGTTGGTGTGGTTTGAGTGAAAGGAAGAGACTGCAAAAGGATTATAGATCTGTGTTAGTATTCCCCTTAAATAATGAAGTCACTGAAGCTTTGACTTGCAAATAAGCTTTTTTTATTGCACAATAAATAGGACTGTGTTACCTAATTTTTGTGTCTTGTGAATCAATGGAAAGAGTTGATATGCTTCCTGAAAATTAGAAGCAGCATGTATTTTTAAAATTTTGAAATAAAACTATGGTAATGCTACAAAATTGTATATGAGATCTGTGAGAACCATGAATGCCCATCCTTCACTTGGGACATATGGTCTTCACTAGCTTGGACAGTGTCCCTGGAAAGTGCTGAACTTCAAATTGCTACTCATTTCTGGACTAGGTTTTTCCTCATTGGGCCATGTTATTTGGAAACAGTGAAGTGACCTTTTTGGTTTAGGATGGGAAGAAAAATCTTTAATAGAGTGTATTATTGTGCTTAATAATTGGGAATCTTCCTGTAGTTTCAGAAACAAATTGAAATGTTAAATCAGAAATTACTTTCAAGTTTTGTAAGATGACTTCTCTGTATGGGAAAGATTAATGTATCATCTAGTATTTTAAATGTTAAATAAATAATATTTTTAGCACAGAAAATAGCACCTCAATTTTTCATTCTTATTTCTTAAGTTTTAACAGCTAACTTTAGCTTATTTACTGTATGAAGGAATATTCTTTCTTCTTATGTCTGAAATATTTCTTTGTGATCCTATGTTATCTCATAGCCTTTTCTCCCTGTCTTCACATACTGGGGGGGTGATGCTGAGAATAGAGAATTTCTACTTACCCATTTGGGATCTTGCACATAACCATTTGGTCCCATACATCATGGTTGGCAGTGTGTTCACAACAGGAGCATCCAGGAGGTGCAGTTCCAGCTGTGAAGGAGCAGTTAGCAGTTGCTGTGGCAAGTAGAGCGAGCAATCACAGGATTTTAACATCAGGCAAGGAGAGGAAGGAGCATGCAGGAATAGCAGCTGTGAATTGGCTGTTCTGAAGCAAGCGGTAGAAAGCAGATGACCTACTGAGGAAAACAGCAGAGATGATTCCTGTTGCATTCAGTCTTCTTTGAAGGTTCTCTTGGGTGTCAGGTTTCTTTGAGAGTTATGTTGTTCAGAAGAATTGTATTGGGTTTGCATGGCAGAGTTTTAGTAGAGGATTGGTTTTTACATCTCTGAGTCAGTTTCCTTTCTTGCTTTTTAGTGTGCTCAACATTGAATCGGTATTTACTACAGCATTGGGAGGGTACAGGAGGCACACCAAACTTTGAAAATATAATAAAATAGATTATAATATTATAATTAAGAAGTCATTAAGTTCTAATGCATTTTTGCAGTATAGTAGCTTGGACAAATGGAGCTTGAGTCTTTATTGTTTACAAAATCAGGTTATTTCTTCTGAAAGCTTTAGATATCTACAGCGTGAACCTGTAAGTTTTTCCACTAAGGTTTTTGCAAGGTAAGTGTAAGAAAAGAGGCTTGTCATGTGGATGTATAATTTTACAACTTGCAGGCTGTAAAAACAGAGAAGTTTTAAACATCTCCTTTTTCTTCTGGCTTTAGGAAGGATTTTGGAAGCTTGCCAATTTGTTTAAAGGGTGGCCTGCTCAAATAACATTGTTTTTATCTGCCATACAAGCATGCATTTCATCCTCATCTGGATGGTCCAAATCCAGAAACAATCAGATTAACTTTCTCCCTGTCAGCTGGTATTAAATAAGTACTTTAAGTTGCATCCTGTGCTAGTAGCTCTAAACTTACAAGTTACCTTATTTTGTAAAAACAATTCCTTACTGATGCTTGATAAATGAAAAATGTCTGTTCTTAGACTGTGATTAGATCTATTATGTAAGAAAGGAGGAGGATGGACAGTGTAGCTTCCTTGGGTGTCTCAAATCACATATAAAAGAAAGAAAATCTAAGCTTAAATTACTAATGGAGAAGGAAGTAGAATTTTCATACTTTTCCTGACGAAGACTTTCAGAAAATATGAGTCACACTATTAAACCTACTATGAACCTACTATTTTAAGAGACTATTTTCTCTAACATAGTCTTGACATTTTTACAGGCCTTTGGTAGTCTCAAGCCCTTCGTTTTTTTTAGGTAAGTGTCTGGTATGTTTGGATCAGAACATTAACATCCATTTGTGGTAGTTTTTCACATTTAGTCACTATATCAACCCATAAGAATTTAACAGCTACACAGTGATATTTCCTATGACAGCAGATGTTTTTGGGCCTTTACAGATCATGAGCCAAGTTGAAGGACAACAGAAGAATCTTGTACAAGCCATTGAAGCTCTCCCAAGTTCTGGGCCCCTTTCTGCCTTTGATCGGGACTTGCTGCTGTTAAAAGCTACCTCTGCTGCCACCCTGAGCTGCCTTGGAGAATGCCTGACTCTATTACAGCAAAGCATGCATCAAGTGGGCCAGCATCATAACAGGACACTGTCATCAGGTGACCACAAGCTTTCTTGGGTATTATTTTGTGTGCCTTTGGCTTTTTTATTATGATACTTGCAGCAGGCAAGATTAACAAGTCCTCAGGGAGGCAAGTTGGAGTGAGCAGGTTGTAAGCTTCTACAGCCTNTGTTTTTTTTTTTTTTTTTTTTTTTTTAGTTTGCCTAAAAAAGAGATGCAAAATCTATTGAAGGGAGAAGGAAAAAAGATTGACCTAAGTATTTGCAGGGAAATCAGGTTCTGAAGAGAGCAAGACAGAAAAAAAAAAACCCCAAAACCAACCAACCAAGCAAAAATCCAATAAAAACCCCAGGAGGGACATGGAGAGCAGGTAGATAAGGCTATATTCTTAATGACACTGTAGAACCTGCTTGGTTGTTCCTTTTTCCTTACAAGAGAAATTTGTGTGATAAAAATACATGTAATATTACACAATGCTACGTTTTCTTCAGGTGCTTCAACATCCCCCCCTCAACCTGTTCCTGTTTACAGTAGGTTTACTACAGGGCTGCTCTGCTGAGGCAGCTAGGTGGGAAGCCCTTTGAAGACTTCAGCTTGTGGCGAGAATAGAAATGTGAGAGGGTCAGCTGTGAAGTGGGCAAATGATGGAAAAAGGGTTCTTGTAAAAAACAGTGTAAAAATGTTGGCACCTATGTTATGGCATAGCGTGACTTTCTTGCACTCAGGTTCTGCTATATTTCATAAAGAACATAATAAACAAAAGCTCTATTTTTCTGTATTGTAGTTTTCTTGTAGAAAATGCAAAAAAATATTGCACATATCTCAGTAGTGATAATGTGCATTTAATTGAATTCTCTGACATAATTTCATTTCAAAGAGAATGCTTTGGAATAAAAATGAAAATCATCCTTCAAAGAAAAGTCACTTTCTAGTTTCAAAGTCCCTGAAGGTTGTTTGTCATGTCCATATGACCTATCATAAGACAGATGAGTTGTATGTCCTTGAATCTGTGTCCAAGTAATCCTTGTTTAAATCAGTATCTGTATTTTGACTTGATGATTTTTGAAGATCTTTGTACACAAGAACAAAGGAAAACAAGCATTGCACTGTAATTGCTGTAGGGGAATTCGAATTTTTTGAAAAAAAGTGGAGAGGCATGACTGTGAAGTACTCAGAAAATTTACTAAGTGTTTCTATTTGTTTCTTCTAAGTCTTCAAACTTGTACAAGAATTCGTTCGGGAATCAAATTTCTGTAGCACTGGTACACACCAGGGTCTGGTGTAACCAGTGAATTGTTCACTATATACACATGCTTATTTTTTGGTGTCTTAATTGAGGGGGGAGAGCTAAAAGCTGCTGAAATATTAAATCTCTTCTCCCTGACAAAGTCTGTGAAAATGTTCTGGGTTTTTTTTTTCCCCCTTGGCGGCCTTGTTCTGCAGCACAGCTGCCTGAAAGAACCTGGCCTACAAGTCTTGATGACTGGTTTTCCTACACACGTAATCTTGTCCCAGGCATACTTTGAGAGAACATTTCTGCTGAGTCGGTATAGTCTCAGACTCATTAAAGCTGCATAAACTCATAGCTAATAAGACTAATGCCTTTAAGTAATCCTCTAGCAAACTCTTAATTCTGAGAGATAATGTATTTCTTTTTGATGCTGTGTCCTCCAGATGATTTTTTTTCATTTCATACCATCAGAAGGTGCAAACAAAAGATGACCTTTATTGTCACCTCTTGCTACTATCAGATGAAAATGACTCTTGTTAGTTTAAAAGCTGTATATTCCTCTGACAGGAAGTCTCAAATGCCTTTCTCTGAAGATGTGGTGGCCCTGTGCAATTTGTTGCCAAATTTTTCCATCCCAATGCAGTCTCATTACCTGCTGCATAGTGTCCATGATGCTAGTGAATGTTGTGGGGCAGGATCCACAGAATTTTGTAGAGAGAGACCAGATGGAATTTGATAATTTTGTGGTAGGAATAAAGTTTTAAAATCTTCCTTCACTGACTTTTTAAACAAATTATCACAGATAAATCAGCTTAGAAGATGCCAGAGTATTTTTGTTGCTAAAGTAAAACTGTGCATGGAAGCAGAGAAGACATGGCAGTTCGTGTCTATTAGTAGTACAGTGAGATGAATGGAAGAAATCTGAAACCTTTCTCTTTTAAGTCGACACCTGTTTTCTGCTTTAGAAGGTATCCTGGGATGGCCTGGGCCCAAGTCACACTCCACAGAGCAAATGAAAAACGGTGCCCTCAGCTCCTTATCATCTGCTAGTGCCAACATTACATGGGCAATAGTACCATCTGCAGCCCAGGATGGACAGGCACTGCAATCAAATACAGAGGTAAGCATGCTAGGTCTTTATAGGCCATTTCTGTTGTACATGAGACTTCACATTCATTAGATGCAAACAATATGTGTTGGTGGATGCTTCTACTAGTTACTTAGTGTACTTCTTCTTTATGGTATCCTCTTTGTTCTTCCATGTTGCTGTTTGCTGTTGGATGTCTCTTGGGTACAGCTGATGATTCATTGAGTTGGAAAACTATATTGTTCTGCAATCCCTTTTCCTGTTAAGTAATTATGGGCAGAACTTGTTCACATCATCCTGCACCACCCTGTTGATTTGTGATTTTGTGGCATTTACTTGATAAAGGGCAGTTCTGAAGCACTGACACTTTGAGGAGACTCACAGCTGCATATCAGGCATCTCATGCACTGAAAGTCTCTCACAATGCTAAACTTCTCCAGCTTCTACTCTGCTTTGTTTACCAGTTCTGCCCACCAGGAAAACACTTCACTCTGAGACTCCACAGATTGTAGGGCATGTGGAGCATGTGAGATCTGGAGAACTGGAAAGAAGTTTTGAGAGCAGAAGAAACCCTTTTCCTACTAGTGAATGCCCTTTGTCAATTGGAATGGCTTAAATTAAATTATAAGGCCTCTAACAAAATGTGTAATGGCTGGGAACATCAATAAAGTTGTTTGTTTTTCCAGTTCTTTGTAATATCTTGAATGGGATATAGTTTGAAAAATCCAAGGATAAACTAGACTTTTTTTTTTTTTTTAACATTACATGTTACTTTGGTCTTCTTCCAGATCTGTTCTTAGAAAGCAGTTTCAAATTCTGTTACTTCTGGTGTCCATTAATGACAGTGTTTAAATTACTGGTAATTGCTTTTTATTAGGAGTGTTTGTAATTTCTTTTTTAGATAAGCCAGCTGCAGTTCTTAGAGAGTGTTTTTAAGACAAGGGCTGTTTAAGAATATTCTTTTAGGAGTTACTGCTTTAGTCACTGATACACTACATTTCATTAGGGTTTTTTTAGATGTTTTTATTCTTGACCGCTTGGTAAAGCCAAATGGGATGTGGAAGTCCAGGCTTCACAGCAAGAACGTAAAGAGCAGCAGCTGGTTCAAGTCATTTCAGGGTATTATTTTGCAGCTGACTGGAGCCACTTATGACTTATTTTAAATGGCAGGTTTTTTAAAGTCATATCTCTTCCCCTCCCCTTGCTGATAAGAGATACTGAGTTGCATGTGTGGCTTGAGGTATTGCTTTGCTTGTGGAACTCTTGAAAACTTACTGAGAAGGGAGTACCCTTGAAGAGATGGATATAAACAGAGGGAGCAGAGCACTGTTTGAAGTATAGGATCCTCTATGCTTTGTGGGCAACTTCCTGAAATCAGCAGCCTGCATTTGGAGGCTCTGGGGTGCTAACCCTGAAAAGAGTTTTTAAGTTATAAAAAACTCAGCTTAACGTGGCTTTTACAGAAGCAGTAAGTGGAAGCTTGTGGATTGGTGGAACAACAAGAGGCAGCTGGAGTTACACATGTCGTTTTTATTATGGTAGTACAATTTATTAAGCAGAAATTTGGTCTTGCCCTGAGAAAGTAGCCTGAATCTGGATTTATTCCTGGAAGTTCTTTCCAGACCTGTGTTTTCACTTCCACTGAGTCCTTGTGTACTTCACATTGTCTGTGATTGATACTGTTGGCTCACAATTTGAAGTATTCTTTTAAATGTGGCTGATATATTTTTCAGTTTGGATCATTCTGATCAAGGTATCAAGTGCCCCATTGGAAGACTGAAGCTCAAAACCTGAATTGTGGGTGAGGTGGACCATTGCATAAGTTGGAGCTTTTGTGTTTTCTTATTCATCTTCAGATGTAAAGCAAGTTGTCATGCCTGCTTACAGAGGCTACACCTCTCTGCTGCTGTGGTCAGGTCCTTTTCTGGGAGAGGAAGTGAAGTTTTCCTAGAGTGCTGCAGTTTCTGCCCAGCTGTCTAAGGAATCTGGAGCTGCTTGTTGTTGTGACTAGAGAAAAGCAGGGTGAGAGAACAAGTTTTGAAGAAGAGAAAAATCTTTTGAGCAACACCTGGCTAAGGATGGTAGTCACCTGGGAGTTGATGTCTGACAACCCACAAAGTTATCAAAGATGTTTGACTTAACACACTTAACAGTTCTCTGTGCAGGATTTAAGCATATGTTTAAATATATTCTGGCCTGTTGTGTCCAAGGCAGGAGCCTGGGTTCGGTACTGAGTAGCCAGTTCATTTTCAAAGGTACAAAGCCACTGACTGTGTTTATTACTTAGTATGTGTAATTATATATAAAAGCAACTTCAAATCATCATGCTCCACTTCCTTTGTAGTCTAGATACATTGTTGTTGGTACCTGTGGTGACAGCAGCAGAGAATGACAAAATGGATCTAGATACTGTTTGAAAAAATGTTGACATTGAAGACCCTGATTTCTCTTTTATTTATTTAGTAGTTTCTTTTAGCTGTACAAGAAAAGAGCAATCTACAAGTTTCATTCAAATGAAACTTATTTCCCTTAGTGATTTTCTTTTAAAAATCCCCAGACTAGGCACTGGATGTTCATAATTTCTGAAGAAGTTGGTTGTGTATTAATGGGGCTCAGCTTTTCAAATGTACCTGCCACAAGAAGTGACCCTTGCTTTTGCAGCAGCTATGAGACAAGAGTGCTGACTTTTCTATCTGTGCTATCAAAATTAATTCCAGTTTCTTCTTTACATGGGCCAAGATTTTTATTTTTGAAAATCTGTACTTTTAATGATGTAACTCCTGTCTCTTAGTCAGAAGCTAGAGCCCAAAGGAGTAGCAGAGAGCTTTTTGGGTAACATTCAGCATAATACAGGAGATGGACCAACAAAACAAATAGTGAATTGACCTGTAGTCTGAAATAGAAAAAGCCATTAAATTGCTGCCCTTGAGGAACAACTGACTCAGCTGCTTATATTATGGAATGTTATTTATAAGGAAATGATAATTTTAGGTATGTGGATCACCAGTGATTTTAAAAAGAAAGCAGATTTTTGTTATGTTGGGTGTGGGAGATGACTGCTGAGGAATCTTTCCCATGTAGCAGGCTGCCAGTGGCAGCAGTTTCTTGACAATATGTCTAAGTGGCCGAATTTGTTTAGTGATAGCTGTGTTAATTCTGGACACATCATGTAGACACTTTGCAGCAGTGCACTAAGCAACATCACTAACAAACCAATGGTTTGTTCTCTGCCATATTTTTTATACATTTATGAAGAAGCATGGATCTTTATAATGCTCTTCTTGAATAATAAGGCTCATTTGATTTGATTTGTTTGAATACTTAAGCATTCTTGAGGGATATAGTAAGTTCTCATGCCATAAATAACTACAGTAAAACTTTTCTTTTAATCTGTCACACTGTCGAGGTATCAGGAGTGCAGAGTTTCCCCTGGTGAAATAATGTAGCAGCTAAAGCTTCTTCTCTTTAAATGATGTGTTGGTGTTTACTTGCTTTTGTTATTTAGGGTGTTTCTTGCTCCCACATGCAGGGATATCATTTGAGATACTGCTTAAACTACTTCAGAAGACTTTGTGGCAGAGATTATTTCCTTGTGTATTCCTTGCCTATTTGAGCATGTCCTTTATTGATGTTGCTGTTTCGTCTTCTCGGATGAGTTAACCCCTGATAGTGAGATGCTGGCTCAAGCACCTTTGTCTTTTATTTTTCATTTCCAGATTGTCATTTATTTTCCAGAAACATTTTTGTTTTAGTTAGTTTCCTTTTTTTGGATATTTTTGGTCTGTTCACCTGAAACATAAGGTGGAAAGGTGGAAGCAGGGATAAGGGCTGAGCTGGATAGAACTATTTTCCGTCTGAAAAATGTTTTTGTGCTTCCCCTAGAAAACCTCTTAGGACTTTTTGAGGTAAGCTATGCTATAATTTCAAGGTATTTTTTAGGGTTGTCCCCTTAAAGCAGAAGACGACAAATCTGGTCTGGAATATACCAGAGAACAGAGTTCAGAGCTGTGATACGAACTTGGTCTGAGTCCAGTCTGCAGTAACTGGGACGTTGCTTCCTTAATTTAGGGATTTATAGTTTTGAAATTCCTTTCAAGAAATGCTGAAATTGATTAGTTTTAACATACTGAGTCTCATAGTGAATTCAGTTGTAATAAATTTGTTGCCTAAGCAGAATAAAGGTGTGAATCACTTCCATGTGTGAGCTACTGTCCAGTCCAACTAATTGTCATTTTGGGTGTCAGAAATCCCCTTCTGAGCTGACAAAATGTAACTGCAGGCCAAATGCTTCCCCTGCCAGCCAAATACAAATAGGCTGTTCTTTTGTGGGATGTGAGAGGGAAGGAATAATTTTCTTTTGATTTAACAGTTTACTTAAGAATTATTACAAAACTCATGCTGTAGCTACATCTGCAATTCAGCTCTCTTCATGTGATTTTTGTGCTTTAATATGTTGTGCCAGCTGATTCCTTCTATCTTGTGGATCTGGTATCAATACAGTCTTTCTGCTTTCCTGTCCCTAACTTTCCCTTGCTTGTGTGCATGAGAAACTATCCACATGCTCCATATTGAAGTGTCTTTTTAATAGGATTGAAGTTTTAGCTCTGTAGGATTGAGGTTTTAGTTCTGATTATCTAACTGCTAAACCAGGTTTTAACTGCGATAGTGATTGCAAGGGCAGTCAGGTCCAGGTTATTTGAAATATTTTGGTCCCCTAGATGATCTGAACCTTGATGTTTTCAACTGTAAGAAGGAACTATGGTATTTACAGAAGGTACTAAATTCTTTAGTTTTTAATTTTAGAAGATGATGTGTTTTTGTCCAGTCTCCTCAGGTGATAGTCTCTTTAAAGCTGAAGTTGTTTTCTATCTGTAGGTTAGTATACATCCTAATATGATGATATTTGATCCTTTACAGATTTCATGAGTTCAGGCTGGGCTGGCCACTAGAAGAATGACAGATGCTCCTGTTAACCCTTTCCCTTTCCCAGAAGGGGGATGGGAAATTAAACCTATTAACCCCTCCCCCAGAAGGGGAAGGGAAAGGATACGAGAGGGAGACTTACAAGTTGGAAAAAAGCCCTAAAATAGCTTTAATGAAACAGTAACAATAAAAAGTAAAGATAATAATACTAAAAAGAAAAGAATTAAATATATCCAAATATATCCAAAATCAATACTGAACTCCTCCATGGTTCAGACTGGTCTTGGCAGCAGGCAGGAACTGGATTCAGGAACACTTGGGTTGGAAGTGAAGGCAGAAGAATGGACAGAGTCCTTCTTGGGCGACAGGCCATAGAAGAAGAGAGTTTGACCCTTATGATCCCTCAGCTTTATACTGACTATGACATACATGGAATGGAATACCTTGTAGGTCAGGTTTGAATCACCTGTCCTGTCTACTCCTCCCTGCAAGTGCTGCCTTTTTACTTAACCCCAACACAAGACAAAAGATTTAGCAGTGACTGTGGTCTCCAGAGGAGCAAGTATAAGCAAGAGCCTTTCTGTATACCATCCCTTAGTAGTAACTAGATATATCAAGTGCTGTCACTTCTGTTAGCAGACACTGTCTGAGAAAATAACGTCGTTAACTTCAGAAGGAGTAGTCACTTAGAGGAGACTTAGCTGAAGAGTAAAATCACTGAACAGAGAATTGGTTCTGTTCTAGCTCAAACCAGGACATTGGAGAGTGTAACAGCATTCACAGCTATTACAGGATGCGTTAGAGATGCTAAGTAGTAATTTTAAAAGGGCTTCTGCAATTTTAGAAGCTAAGCTAGGTATAAGAAATGATTTCTAATTCAATATTGCCTTTCCTTCATATATCTGTGTCTCAGCAGACTTGCCCAGGACACTGTGGATTGTTTTCTGGTGTGAATTGTTCCTAGTACCCTTTTGTGTTTGACATAAATCTGTGTGATTGATGTTGAGAGGTTAGCTTAGCCATGAAATACAGTGCTAGCCACAAGTACAGTAGTGGAAAGAGAACAGATCAGGGTGGGAAAGGAACGTTCGCAGCATTACAGAGAGTCCACTTTTCACTGGTTTAGTACAGACATTGCAGGATTTCTGAATGTGTTCTGCTTTTTGCCTTCTGCGTCATTAAGTACTTGTTGGGCTGAAGAGCACAGTAAATGGCCTGTAATGACTTGGATAGATAAATTAATCTCTAGGCAGAGATGGTAGCAGTTAATCCATTCACTAGCAGACCATCTAAAAAATTAAATCTTAGATAATCAATTGAAGGTATATTTAAGGATAATCAAGGGAAGGTCTATTTGAGGATTAAATGTACAATTATGCTAAAAGTAGAATTAAATGACCCTAAGCCTGCCGCAGCAGCACTGACAATGACTAAGATAAGCTAGCTAATTTTGATTTTTTTTTTTTCCCCTAGCTTTCTGGAATAATTACTGTGTCACCAAACAATCTCTAGTAAAACTGTTTATGCATATAATAAATAAAAAATTAGCTCCAGCCAAAACCATTGCATTTTGATGAGTCACTCCCATCATCCAAACTGGCTTCAGCTGTTCCATCTGCTCTTGCTAGAAAAAAAATAGGGTTTTCTGCTTGATAATGAGTTCTAGTGATTCTTTATTTGAAAAGCCCTGAATGTGGAAACAGCTGGGATGAAAGTATTTAATTATAAAACTTTGCCTCGCAGGTGGAGCTGTAAGGAGAAGATAAGAGGCAGGACTCTTCTACATTATAACCTAGAGAGACTGCACAGTTGTCTTCACAGTGAGGTGGACCAACCTCAGGCTGAGAAAAATTGTAGAAGCTTTGCAAGTTCTACTGGCCTCAAGAAGTTAGCTTCATAAAAGATAACAATCTTCTAGGCTCAGTTTGTTTCATATATGCATTGAATGTTCTGGTATGATTCTATAGTTACTTTTATTTTGAAAGACTTGAGCCTGTCATTTATTTTGTGTGTGTAGGGAGCAGCAGTGAGAGTGTGTACAGTGGATGGGACAAGAAATTGCAAGAAGAGTCAGGATGGTTTAATAACCTTGTTACCTTGAGGAGAGGTTGTTAATACTGGTCGTATTAACATGTCTTTACCATTTCTCCCCTCCTATAAATATTCTGGCACGTGATATTTCATACAAGGAATAGCACTGTGAGAACTGGATTTACACCTTGATTAATATTGCAAGACCAGATGATTGTAGAAGTTGAATCTGTAGTTCATCATTTTTTGCCCTCATTGTGTATGTGAATAGTATATTATTGACTAAGTGGTAGCATTTTTCTGCCTTAAATTTGCTTACCTAGTGTACAGAGTGACATAAAAGAATTGCAGCTGCCTGAATCACTTCAGTTCTGTTGCTTGGGCTGGTGAGCAACTAAAATTCTAAATTCTAAAATTTTAATACAGGGGGACGTCTAGTGAGTGTTACCTTCTGCTTCACTTTCCTCCATGTTAGTCTCTGTCACCAACCTGCAGCTCAGTGCATTCTTTTGTCTTTAGCTCCCAAAAAGTCATAAGCATATGATTTTCAGAACTCTGGTCTGAAAGCTTGAAAGCTTTTAAGCTTTGTGATTTGCAAGCTTGTGAATTCTGAGTAAGTTGGTTTGGATAGTGTCAGATGCTGTATTTGTAGCCACGTTGCTTCTGAAACATTTCAGTCTCAAACCAAAACTGAGTACCTTTCAGGAAATTGTTCTTCACTAGTATCTGTATTGCAGTAGGAATAGGTTTTGTTAAAACTGTTTCTGACATGATACTGCATTTCTTGTGGTTTTAGCTTAGCATAAAATGTACTGTTATGATTTATGCTAGCCTTCAAGGTTTTTTGCTTCAATTTAGGACAAGTCCGTGGGGCTTTTCTATTTGCGCGTTTTTTGTAGTCTCATGTTGCTGTTCTTCTCCAGTGATGAAAAATACTCATTCCCAGTTCTTACTGAATTTATGCGATACTGCAGAGGCCTCTTGTGTTTTAGGATTCAGATTAAACACTACAGTACTTCAGTAGCCCTCATTTCATGAAAGATCCTCACAAGATGTGTGGACTGATGCTGATACGTGGTGTTTTTCTGTGGAGTCTGTGCTTGGGAATTAGCTGCTTTTCAGAACCAACTAACATAGGTTTATGAAAACTGAAATTTGCAAGGGGAGTTGTCTTTTGAAGAAGATACAGACGTGTAGGGAAAAAGTTGTCCAACAAACATTTGGTGCATAACAGGATTGCAGTGTTGTAGATAACTGAAATGAGGATCTCTGTTTAAAAGGATATTAAGTCACTGATGGATTTTTTTTTCCTAAATATAATCTGTTTCATGTTCAGTTTCTAAGACCTTTTTTCTGAAGGCTTACATAGGCTATACTGCAGCATAAGCATAGGAGCCCTTTATTTAATGTTAAATGTTTTACCTATTCTTTAAAAAACAAACCAAGCCTTTTTCTTCTTAAACGTCCTATGTTATCTGGTCCTCATCACTACTGTATTATTATGTTTACCCCTAAATATGATCACAAGTTAGACTTAACCACATAGGCAGTGTAGGAAAATGAAGCTTTCTGAGCTTGTTCTTTAAGGATGAAAATACTTCTGCTCCCAAAGATACTACTGCAAACATTAACAAAAAAGCACTAGTAAAGCTCTCAAAATAGTCAATATCCGGATAGTGTGCTTGCCTCCAGATGCCTGGCAGGTTGGTTTTGTTGGGAAGGAAAGAGATTACAGACCTATTTGTCATCTAAAGTACAGGTTTGTGATTATTTTCTTTGCTTGCATTATCTATATGTTAGCTTTGTCTATATCTACAAAGCATTAGTATCAAGATGCATTTCTGTGTTGCTTGCATGCTTTGTGGTGAAGGAATGATGTCCTAAAGAGAGCTATTACTTGCTTCCATAGATGACACTGCTGTTATGTGTCGTGTCCAATTAATCTTGTGTGATAGATAGCTTACATTGCCACACTTTGATCCTTTGCACTTGTCCCTACCTGGAGAGATTTTCTGAGCATCCAGTGTGTTTAGCATTTTCAATAAAAAACCCCCCCAAACAACAAACCACAATGTGTGTGTATGTGTGTGTGTATAGATATTATATACACATATATAAAAAATTATCCATGCACAAAAAAACCCCAAAAAGATGTTTTAATCATTGGTAGTCCTAGTTTGAACAATTTTATTGTCTCTGGACACCTGAATTACCGAACACAAATAACAGGTTTGGTAATAAATTAGTTTCTGGGCAGGTTGTAGACATTGTTTCCTGATACAAGCTTTTTCTACCAAATACTCTGTAGTTCGACCTATCAGTGATGGAGGATGTATCCAGGATTATGTAAAAGCTTTGACCCCACTCTCTCTCACCCCAAATCCAGATGCAGCAGTTACTTATCTATCCACATAGATATGCCTGGTATTATTTTTCTTGGTATACACAGTTTTAAGTAAGTAGAAAATCTGCCTATTATGCTTTTTTCCCTTGATCTAGTTGTGTGAAGGAGAAACTTAACTGTCTTGCCAATTGGATCTTTATGTAGATGACCATAGCAAAGCAAAAAGAAAGTAATATTTTTTGCTTGCCATAACATTGTTGTATGTAAATTGTGGTGTGCTCACTTTTTAATTGTAAAATCCTCCTCATTTGGTTTTCATCATCTGTTACCTGCTTTGGTATTTTAAAAGATAACTTAATTTTGGTTCATCATTGTTATATCTAAGCTATCATGATTGAATGCTAGGAAAAGCATGACTGTGTTTTAGGGGATGGTCTCTATCACCTTGAGGTGACTTTTTGTGTATTAATACTATGGCAAAAATCTTCCCAGCAACAGAGGAGACAGCTTCTGTGAAATACTCAGAGTAAATGAAGAAAATCATCTGAGTTGAGCCACCTATTTTACTACCTTTAAGAGACTTTTTTCAGGATGAAATCGAGATGTATGGGTTGTAGTAATTCTGCTTTCAAAATTCTCCATTTAACCTCTGCTTTTGTTCTCTACAAAGAGAATTTTTAAATTCTGGTGAAAATCTTATGGGGCCAATTTGTAACATTAGTGTAAATGCGCTAAAGCTTTCTGACCTTGGAGTTATATTTAGTCTTACCCCCACAGAAAACCTGTTTGCAAGCTCCCAAGTTACATGAGTACAAGTGTAAATGTTGCTTGCAAACTATATAGTTAACAAAGGGAACGTGAAAATCAAAATGAGGCCTTTGACTTTTATGTGCACTAGTAGAACTAATTGTAATTAGGTTACCCTACAGAAAATATGGCAATCCTTGCCTGGTCTGAAAATGCTAATTCAGTTTAATGTTGCTTCTGAGCAAGACCTGCAAGTAATTTACTCCATCTTTTCTCAAGGCAGAAATGTTTCACGCAGTGTTGTTTTTTTAGTATCTTTTGCAGTTTTTTTGAACGTAAAATGACTTAAGGACTACTTCCCTTGGAATATTATTAAATGATGTATTTTTATTTGGATATTTGAAGTTCCTAAGATTCATCCTCTTGCTCCTGACTACAGTGCTTTATGTACTACGTAACTTTTTCATGCCTTAATGAAAATTCTTAGAATATTTGGATCTTATTATATGAAGAATTGCCTTATGAGTCCTACACAAGTCCTCACTGTGTCACTGTCAGGATACCTATGGTCTCTGCTTATTACTATGATGCAGAAAAGGTTAAGTTGTGCAATGCCTTCTTTGCCTTAATCTTTACTAGTGACATCAGCCTTAAGGAATGCCAGACCTCTCAGATAAGAGGGAAGGTCTGGAGGAAGACTTATATTTGGTGGAGGAGGAACAGGTTAGGCAGCACTTAAGCTGCATGTACATAATTCTGTGAGGCTTGATGGGATGCATTTATGAGCATAGAGGGAGTTGAGCAATGTCTTTGCAAGGCTATCGTCTGTTGTCTTTAAAAGGTCATGGTGTTTGGGAGATATTTATGAAGACTGGATGAAAGCAAATGTCACTCCTGTCCTCAAGAATGCCAAGAAGGAACATTTAGGAAGGAACATGTTCTAGTAACATCTATGGAGCTGCAGGTTGATCAGCTTCTTCTCAGTACTTGGGAAGGTGGTGAAACAACTAACCCTGGAAAGCATTTCCAAACACATTGAGATCAAGAAGGTGATCAGGAGTAGTCAACATGTATTTTACAAAGGAGAAATCATGCCTAACCAACTCAGTAGTCCTCTGCAGTGAAGTGACTAGCTTGGTGCATGTGGGAAGAGCCATCAATGTTGTTTGCTTTGACCTTGTTAGGTTTTTGACCCTGTTTTCCATAGCATCTTCACAGATAGAATATGGATTAGATAAATAGGCCCTAAATAGGCCAGGCCCAGAAGGTTGTGAATAGTGGTATGATGTCCAGTTGGAAGCCAGTCACTAGTGGTGTATCCCAGGGGACAACACTGTGGCCAGTACTGTTCAGTATCTTCATTAATGACCTGGACGATGGGACAGAGTGCACCCTCAGCAAGTTTGTAGATGGTGAAAAACCTGGGAGGAGTGACTGATGGATGGGCCAGAAGGTTATGCTGCCATTGAGAGGGACTTTGACAGCCTGGATAGAGAGGAATCTCATGAAGTTCTGCACAGGGAAATGCAACGTCGTGCCTCTGTGGGGATATCTAAGGGTAAGCCCCTGCACCAGTAGAGGCTGGGGGCCAGCTGGCTCAGAAGAAGTTCTGCAGAGAAGACCTTGGAATCTGTGTGGACAACAAGGTGACCATGAGCTGGCAATGCACTCTTACAGCAAAGAAGGCCAACAGCATCCTGGGCTGCATTATGAAGAGTATTGCCAGCAGGTGGAGGTAGGTGATCCTTCCTCTCTACTTGGCACATCTATGGTGGTGTGTGCAGTTCTAGGCTCCCCAGTGCAGGAGAGACATTAATTTACTGGAGTGAGTCCAGCACGGGTCCACAAAGATGATGAAGGTTCTGGAATATCTTTCACATGCGGAGAGGCTGCAAGAGCTCAGACTATTCAGCCCAGAGAAGAGAAGGTTCAGGGGAACTAACATGTGATGTGAGGCAGTGAAGAGCAGGGAGCCAGAGTTTTCTCAATAGTGCCTAGTGACAGGGCAAGAGAATCTGAACATCAGAAATGGTTTTTTTGCTGTGAAGATAGTTCAGTGCTGGCACAGGTTGCCCAGAGAGGTTGTGGAATCTGCATCCCTGGAGATGCTCAAAACCTTGCTAGACTTGGACCTTGGCAACTGGCTTTAGGTGTCCCTGCTTGAGCAAGGCGTGGGACAAGATGATCTCAGCAGGTCCATTGCAACCTAAATGATACTGTGATTCTGTGTATTCCTTTCTCCACTCAACAAGTAAACAAGATGAGATCCATGTCTTGCTTGACAGTACTGCTACATGGTATGGTTTATGAAGTATGTTGGAAAACCAAGCTCTGAGCCTTATTACTGAACTGATTATCTAAAAATTAATTTGCAGCACAGCAATTAATTTTAAAAATTAACTTGTGGAAGAGGCTTTGGAAGGACAGAGGCAGGTCTGCCCTTTGACAAAATAACAGCTTTTAATATTGTGATTCTATCCCAGACTTCTTGAAGTTTCTTTTTCCTGAAGACCTATTTTTTTAAAAATGCAGACTATTTCCTTTGGAAACAATTTCTTTCCACTAAGGGTTTTATCTGTTAGAAAAGAATCAGTATGTTTTCTGATGAAGACTGCTGACTAGGACATCCATTTTGTATCCCAGCAGATGGTCTCTCTAAATTAATAAATTCTAGTTCTAATGAAGTGACCTGTTTAAGATAGATCTCTGGCAGGCTGTCTTTTTATGTCTTTGGCATTTAAACTTTGAAGTCAGTCCCTTCATTGGATTTTCAGGAGTGATTGGTTGTTTTCCATTCAGATTTTTCTGAAAAATACTGATGCTTCAGCCCAGTGTTGGAAACTCATTTTGATGAAAATTGTTTCAAATGTTAAGTCCCTTTTTGGTGCTTGTTTGCAGCTGGTTCAGTATTTGATTTTCAGGGCTAGCACCAAGCCTAGCTGTGCTCTCCCTTCCCAGGCAGAGCTGCGCACAGCTCAACAGCTTTCACATTATGCTCTGACCCCCCAGGAACAGAGCAAATCCCTGCTTTCCTGCTTCAGCTTTACAGTTATGTTTTATGAGGCCGAAGGGAATGTGTGTCTGTGTCTGGTAATTCGGACAAGCTGCCGTTAAAGGATAATCACTCAACATAATCTTCTGCATTCTACTGAATGCTTACACTTTGGTTACTACTAAACTACATACTGTTTCTGTGGAAAGAGATCTAAAAACCTGACTGGACTTCTGTGACACTGAAGATATGGTAGCTTTATATTTTGTGGCTCTGTGTCCACACATCTTATGTTGTGCTTACATGTTTGGTTTCTTTAAAGAAAATATGCTCTAGTTAAAAAAAAAAGTAGTTTATTTTCTCTGCTCTTAAAAAGTGATTCAGTAATTATCTAGAACAGCTAATGAGAAGAGAGGAAAATGCAGAAAGGTTATTGCTTGCTGAAGATGACTGCTGTTCAGTTCCTGAGATACAAATTCTAAACTTCTACTTAAGTTCTTATTTTCTTGGAAAGTGAGAAAAGATGCAGACAACTGATGTCATTCTATATGCATTGAACTTCACTAGCATGTTGGTAACTCTAATAGTAGAGATCTAGGATTTAGTGCCCTGGAACATGTTCTTAAAATAGAGAATATTTTAGATAATTTAAATTATAGTCCTTATTGCAGAATGGTCACTAAACAAGCTTGATCCTAATGTTACATTGTACCTAGCCTCCCTGATAAGCAGGAAATCTTTCATTTAGAAAAATGCAAACACTACTTTTCTGAGTGCCTAAACTGTTTATAGGGTTACTTGTCCTCACCATGCTTGTTTTATAGAGTAGCAATGAGAGGCAGTTGCTGTTTTGTTAGTAATGTATCAAAAGGTATGGAAAACCTAATACTTATAAAGAGAGATGGATATCTGTCCCTGGCTGGATGTACAATCTTCAGGAGAAAAAGAAATTTCTTAATGTATGATTTAGTCTGTAAATTTGTCAATGTGTGATTTGTTAATTTTCTGATGCTGTTAACAACTACATGTCATGCAGCTGGTAGGTGTTCACTTGAAAGCAGGTTACATAGCATCTTCGTTTTCTCAAACTTGTGCCCCCTCCCTCCTGCTCCCCCCCCAGGATATCCTTTGGAAACAGCAGCACCATTTCCCAGTTGGAGCTGTGTGCAGCTAAGCTCACTGATCTCAATTCCATGTGACTAGAAATGCAAGGAGCAGATTGACATCCGGTACACAGTCTCTCCAGCTCGTCAGATAGCCAAAAAAAAAAAGAAAAAGAGGGGGTGGGAGTGTGGAGGGGAGGTTCCCTGTTTGGTGTGGGTGGGGTTTTTTTTGGTTTGGGTTTTTTTGTTTTTCTGGTTTTTTTTGGGGGGGGCTATTAATTCCTGCTGGAGCTTGTTTGCTGCCAGCTTGGTTCATGGCAGAAACAGAAGCAGCAGTGCTCGCTCAGTGCTCTCAATGAGGTCAAGCTGGATCAAAGGGAAGCCTCCTGTGGAAGCACCTTCTGTAAGTTCTGACACTGCTTTTTCCACGCTCCTTCCAAATGAACTGTAGCCAGTATAACTGAGCCAGGCTTCAGTGCTTTCTGTCTCCCCGACTGATAATTTTGTTATGTGATTGTCAGGTTTTGTATTAATTGAACTTGTCAGTGGTGCATCAGTTGGATAATAATGCTTTGCATTTTGGGAGGAAAGAGCTTATAGTTCTCTCCCCATATTTGCTGAGGGAGTGGGAAGAAGGGTGGTTTTGTCCTCTTGAAAAGCTTCAGGCTGTTGAGATTACAGCTCACCAGATTCTTGTTTATGTAATCTGCATACTCTACTTTCTAAATAAAGTAATTGTAAAATGTCTTTCAGATGTCCTTGGATTTCACCAAATAGCTATTCTTTTGAGCATAGCTACCTAAAGATATATTTAATTTATTAATTAAAAAAAAAAGTAGAAAGAAGGAGGAAACACTTCATTCAAATCTTGGAAACATCTGCAGTAACTAAATTTCAGGGGCACTCTCCTTATGCAAGCTGCTGTTCACCTGAGGGTCTGTAATGTGATCATTCCAAAATATTTCTTTGAAACCTAATTCTGAATATGATCTGGTTTTTATAAAACTTTTCAGTTGCAGAGACTTTCACAGTGGCATGAAAAATTTCTCATTTTATGTAATGAACTAGCTGTTTCTGCAGAAATGCTCTTTAGGGTGAAGGAAAGTTAACTTTTCCAAGTAGTGTTGTCTCATTTACAGCACTGAATCCTTGGGCAGTAATGAAATGCTGGGCTGAAAATTTTTCAGCTGCATAATCCAACTTTTCTCCCCCCCGGCCCCAGGACAAAAAGTGTACCTGAATACATATCTGAAAGGTTTGTAGAGTGATTTCAATAGTTTGAACAAAATAACTACCACCTGTTTGGATTATTGTTAGTAATATACTGTATAGCCTGAGGAGAAATAAAGTACCACAGATCATTATCCCTTTCTGCTGTAAAGTTCCTTTTGAAGAGCGGTGGTGTGGTGACTCTCTCCGTGCTCTTCAGCTTGCATGTCTTAAACTGGGCAGTATTGGCATTGTTGTGCTGTGAAGCACTGTGTTGTTGCAGGTGTCATAAAGACTCATGGCATTGCCTTACCCTCAAAAATCTAATGTCTTTGAGGGGTTTTTTGTGGCTTTTTCTTTTGTGGTTTTGTTTGTTTGTTTGTGGTCGTCCCCGTCCCCCCCCCCAAGATGTGTAGTTTGATTGTAGTCTTCTTTTTAGCTCCTTCAGCTAGTAGTCTTGACTTTCTTAGATATATCATGTGGAAGCTGAGATAGAGGAAAGGAGAAAAAATAGCGTGAAATCAGGTCACAGAACATCTAGATATGAAGTATGAATATTTGCTGGGGAGATGAAAGAAGCAAACTCTCAAAGAGTAATATTCAACTATGTACTTCTGTTTAATAAATGGAAGAGTTGTGTTTTATTTGGCATCACTGCAATATAAATATGGGAAGATAATGTCTAAATTAGCGTCTAATATTTACTACTCTTGTTCTGAGGATAGGACCAAGAAGCTCTGTGAACCCATTACTGGATTTTATTATTTTGAATTTGTGTTTTTACTCAGTTTTATCAGAGGCTATCTTTGGTTCTATTGAGATAGCTCCATTTTTAAACACACATAGTGGAAAAAAACATACTGTAGCTTTTTGTCTGGATGGTGATGGTTTTTTTTCATTTCAGCATTCAGCTTCTGAGTTGATCCTAGTTGAAGATGAAATGACAGACACTGAAGATAATGAAGAGGAGGATTTAGGAGTCATGGATGATCAACGTAGTGTAATTCTCCATCTCATCTCTCAGCTCAAACTTGGCATGGACCTTACTAGGGTACAGATATTATCTCTTTCATAGTTTTTTGAAATTATTTTTAATTCCTCTGTGTGTGTGTGTGTGTATGTGTGTGCACATGCATGTGATTCCTGCAAGCATATTGTGCCCCTGTGCACAAGGAAGTTTGCCTGTTCATAAAGGTGAGGTTCAAGAGAGCTATGAAGTGCTGTCTCCTGTGAGGCAGGCTTTCACATGAAGTGACTATATCAGATATTTTAAGGATTTGGGGAATGGGGTGGGGAGAAAAGGAAGGAAAAAAAGAAACAAACAAACCTGAAATTCTTCCTTATTTTTTCTGTTAGTGTTCAAAGCAACCATATATCATGTATGTATCCCATATGTATGTAAAGTCAGGGTGCACTGAGTGAGGAACAATAATGGCAATTGTATGGATGAAGGAGATAGGTGCTCAAATTACTACTTTGTGAATTGGATTCAACTTAAATTTTTGGCACATTCAAAAAACACATGGTGGTAAAAAAATTAGTCTTCAATGTATCACTGTTCTTCTCCATGCTAAGCAGCTCACCAGTTTAATGTTCTGTGCATCCTTCTGGTCCTGGAACCGGTATTGTTATAAGCTTATCCATACTGATGTGGTCAGAGAAGTTACAATGTCTGATAAATTTCCCATCAGTCCTTAGAGTTCTGGAAATAAGCTAGATGTTCTAGAAGCAGAGAATGACTCTCTTTAAATAGTCCTGCATTTCAGTGGAACCTTCTCGTGGGGCTTAATAAATAAACAAGTGGATTTTTGTAGAGCTACGGAATACCATTGCCTTCCACAAAGGTTTTCCATTTAAAAACCAGCTAAATAGAACCCCTATAAGCCACTTCCTGGAAATAAGAAAAGCTCATTTTGATGCATTTTCCACAAATAAAAAAAAGTTGTTAATGACCAGAGACTTTCCCTTGTGCATGAAGTAGCTTTGCAGGAGGTTCTTCTCATGGGCATTTTGATATTCTGAAGAGTTCATCTGCTTTCCTTTTGATCTTGCATATTAATCAAATTCTATTTTTACTATCACTTTCTTACAAAATAAGGCTTTCTTAGTGTAGTCTTTTCTGCTTCCTCTGGAACAACTGATAGTATTTAAAAATACATATATTTTTAAGACTGAGCAATCCCAAGATCTGTTGCTAAGTATAGCTATTGAATAGCTGCACAGAATATGTTTTATTCTAAATAGAACAAAAGTTTCGTAATTTCATTTGTGAATAATTTATACTTGTCACTTCTTAGTGTGTCTGGGGTTATGTACAGTTAATTTCTGGTTTTGTTTTTTTTTCTCACATACTTCTGTTTTTCATAGCTCTTTCTCTTCTATGTTGGTTTTCTAAGGCTGTCTTAAGACCATAATGTTTAAACTAGACTAAGATTCATTATCTGCTGTTCTTGTGTCTTCAAAACATTTTGTCTTTGGTAATGAACAAGTTTTTTCTTCACTGATTTCCACTGTCATCTTTTTGCCACAATAGGGAAGGCAAAACCCCAAAGACACATAGTTACTACAAATAAGAGAAATTCCTGCAAATAAGAGAAGTGTAGGCACTTAAAAGTAGGAAGGTAAATATAAATAATAACCTCTTTCTTACACAGAGTTCTTAAAACACAGTTTTTAGGGGTTGTGATGAGTATTACTGGATCTGTCATATGGCAAAATAAAGCATGCATGAATGTGTGTATATAATACCCACAGTCTGAAAGAGGAACAGGCATATGACAGAGTTAGATGTCTCTCTCTAGTCTGTGTGATGCACGAATACACATATGATGGGTATTAATGAGACATGCCACGTGTGCACATCACTCCTCTGACCATTTTGAGGATTAAAAAAAATAAATTACAAGACAGCTGGCTGTTTTTTTTTTATTAACTTTGCTTACTGACATGAGTCCCTTGGGGATTCAGACACGTGATGATAAAGCTTGGTTTACTGGCTACACCTTTTCTGATTTTTCAGTATTCCTCTGAAAGTTAAATTTTGGATAGCCTTGATGCTAGTCAGCTTCTGCTGGAAGTGAGGTGGCACAGCAGTTGGCAATATCAGAGGATGTTTTGTATGTTTCCTTTTTCCTGTGCCTTCTCTAGAGTTGTTTCTTTGGTTAATTTTGTGAGCTGTGGATTGTAACATGATACACATGAAAAACAGCTTTTCTGAACCCTGTGTTCTGGGTACGTAGTCATTACCTTCATGTGCCATATCAGAGGAAACACCATCTTTTCCTTTTCCTATGGGTTGATTGCTTATGTTGGTCTTGGCCTTGCCTGTACTGACATCAATTTCCCACAGTGATGATAGCCACATTTAATGTTGCAGAGGTGCTGCTCTGAAATGTGTCATGTTGCTGTGCCTTTTAATGAGGAGTTAAACAGTAAAAATCTTCTGTGAACAAAAATACCTGTGATGAAGTATTTGATCTGCAATGAGGTTTTGCTACAACAGGCTAGATTCTGTGGTGGCCAAACACACTTCAATACCTGCTAGATGCAGAGTTGAGTTGAGGAGTAGTTTACAGCAGTGGAACATAGTACAAAACTGATGCCTTGGACTGGACCAGGACTTTAAACCTCATTTACAATTGGAATTGCTGGGGGGGGGGAAAAAAAAAAGGTTTCTAAATTATTTGTTCTTTGGACTTTTAAAAAATGAAAAATAGCTCTGAAAGACCCTGACAGCCTGATAAATTTGTTGACAAATGACATCTAACAATTGCAATTAATGCTAACTGTACATATGGGTATCACTCCCTTGCGTTCCCTCACCTTCCCTATGCAGTTAATATGTGCTAAAACTAAAGGGCATGCCGTTCTGTGTGAAAGGGCTGCCAGTAATTCTGCAGGATATCAACTTGTTGTAAATGAACATTGTAGTATGTTCACAATGTCATAAATTTTTCATTTGCTTATCAATATATTTTTACCTTGTTATTTTAAAATATAAGTGGGATGAAAATAGCTTGTTTTATTCCCACAGTGACACAGATGACAGTGGAAAGCTTTTGTACCTTTAAGAGAAGGACATTTCAGCGTGGGGTACCTTGGTCAGATACCTGAAAAAAGTAGGGAATGATGCTGACACCCATGTTTTGCCTCACAGTAAACAGTAGTGATGATAAATATCTTTGTGCTTAAGAGGTCATGCTCTTTTCTCAGTTGCATTCAGATATAATTAAATATAGGTGAATTCAAGCCTAGGAGATGACTGTCAAGCTTTGAACCAATACCCTCTTTTTATCTTCAGTGAAAACAGAAGAATGCATGTTAAACTGCTTCCTTTTCACCTGAAGCCTGAGAAGGAGTAAGAAGAGAGATTATTCTAACATTTTAGAATATAATAGGGAGATCTTTTTCATTAGACCTGAGCAACTTTGTATTTAGTCTAGAGAGATTCTTTTGTCAGTAGTTGTCATGCTGGCTTTTTCTTAGAGGAAAAAATGAGGCAGTTTTGACTTTTGTATGCAATTATGAAAAAAAAATTACTGTTGTAGTCCAGTCTAAAACCAATATAAAGAATATAGATGATAAGTCTATTTTTCTGGTCAGTGCATTCTCTTTGGTTGCAGAAGAGCTGAAAGCCTCATTCCTTTGGAAGCTAGAGTACATGACAGTCCAGCGCTGGCAAGAAGAATGCTCTACACTTCCAAATTTGTTCTTCTGTTTTGCTTATTTCTGCAGAAATCAAAATATACCAAATTTGAAGGGAAAATTGTGATTTAATGTTTTTAGCTTTGAGGTTATGAGGTTATTTAGTAAAAGGCAATATTTTCTAGGCATATTTTGTAATACTGGAGTTGTGTAAGCTTTGAAACTCACATTTTTCATATATAGTTCTTCCTTTTGTGAAACAGTTCAATTATTCTGTTTTGCAGTGGATTCTTTCTTGCTACAGTTAAGAATGTAGTTTTCATTTTAGCTGGGCTTTTAGCTTTTAAAGCAAGATAATTTGAACTGGAGTTCAAGTTCTGTTCAGATTTTAAATTGATTCTTGAAACTGAATAATAAGAGTCCAGTGATTCGTAACATCTCATTTAGTGGGGGTGTTGGTGTAACTGTGTTAAGTATGTAGCTGCAAAGCATACAGGAATACTTGAAAGAGTAGATGAGAGGACTGTATAATTAAGTCAACAGGATGAAACCACAGTAGTCTTAACATTGTATTATAAAATTTGCATCATCTGAAGTATGGTCTGTAGTTTTCTTCCTCCATTTGTGCTAATAAAGGTCACTCTTTTTAGAGAGAAACACTTGGACATAATGAGATGCAGAGTGTTGTTTATTCGGATGAGTTTCTCTGCCCTTTCAAGTTTGTGCAGTGAGCTGATGATAGTCACTACTTGTATTTCTAGTCAGAATAGTGATAGAGTTTTTTAATCTTTTGCTGTCAGTTTCCCCTTTGATAAGCTGATCTTTGAGGGTACAATTTATATTAAAATGAGATCCTGTATTGAGGGTCAATAATGCTGAATTGCATTGTATAAGATTGTATTGGATAATTAATATTTGGTCAGAATGAGAATGCTGCAAGTAAGGCAGAGGGCTAAAAATACCCTAAGAAAATCTACTGCCTTTCCTCTTTGCCTTCCAAAGGTTTATATTTCCCTTTTAAAAGCCAGCCTTCTCAGCCCCCTGCTGTCACACCACCATGGGGACTGTAGGCTGTGTCTTTAGCACTCCGAAGTTTGCCACACATAGTGTAAAATTAATGTCCTGTATCTTTTGGGGCCTCATTAGATTGGTAACAGAGACCATCTAGAGTACTCACAGCTTGCAGAGTATAGTCAGAGGAATATTACAGATGGAACTTGGCTTGATTTATATCTAAACTTGTAAAAATTACTAGCCTGTCAAAAACTATGTGTGTAAATAATACACAGAAGGATAGAGCAAATAAGCATGTATATTATTACCAAATGAAGTGGGGTTTTTCTTGCTGTTGTGGTGTGTTGACTTACTGTGTACCTGTTAAGACTGGATTTGAGCTGCTGTGACTGGGATTTTTTTTTCATGTTTACAAGTTCTCTTTGAAAAGAACTAAATGATTAATAAAAGTTTGACAGCTTCTGTTTCATTATCCATGGGATCCAAAAGGACTGAGCTGTGCTTTGGTCCCATTTAGAATAGCAAGCTGGGGCAGCAGAGCGGAAAGTAAATGTGTTTTTAATTGAAGGGTGGCTCCTTGCCTGCTGTAAATAACCCTTCCTTTTGGGGAAGGGAAAAAGTACATACAATGAAGAATTTAAGAGGAAAGCAGAAGAATTGTTTTAATAGAGGACAGCTATTGGTCTCTATCTGGCATCACTGAGCCACTTTGATTCCATACAGATTTGTGCCAGAAGTTCTTTGTTGGTCACACAAGAGTCACCTCTCAGAAACTTTGGGATGGTCCTGCACAAGGTTTGGAGCATGGGTGGAGAGAAAATGAGAGAAATAAGTTAGTTTAGGTCCTGTAGCCCTTGTCTGTTTTGCAGTGCACACCAGGATGTTTCACTTAAAACTTTTAACAAAAGTAGGTTGGTGGAAGAACCACTCGAGACTGTACCTGAATCACTCAGAGCTGGCTCCTTCCAGTGCGACTGCATAGTGCTCAGTCCTAGATTTTTTTCTGGGCCCCCTGGAGCCTCTCTAGTCCCAAGACGTTAATATAACAGCTTGTGTAGTTTTTATTTGTTTCAATTTGTCTGAAATATGTTGAAAGCATGCAGGGGCCCACCACAGTAATATGGCAGGATCTCAAACTGGGGGATGTGCTGTGTGGCTAAGAAGTGACAGGAGAGTGTAAGGGTGGCAAGGGATTTATTTAACTTGGGAGGTGGGAGGGGACATGAGGCATAAGATGGCAGTGTAGGGCAGAGGGAATCAGACATTTTCTTGCCTATTGCCTTTTGGGAAAAGTTCTTGGCATGGTTTTATTCTTGAAAACACTTGAGATTTGGGGTTAGTTGGATCTAGTTGGCTTGGTTTATTAGACACTGGAAAGGACCTAATATATATGCAGTGGGTAGTCAAGGGCCTAGGAGTGAAACTGGGAGCTCGGATGTTTGAGAGAATGAGTAGATGTACCTTTTACACTCTTCACCACTTACAGGTTGGCAATGTGTGTGTTTATGTAAAATAGTCATCTTCTAGTGCTTTGGAAGAGTATGTCCCTCCCTTTTTGGAGAGTTATGATTAGGTTTTTTTATTGGTGTTTGATGTAAATTAATTTACATCAAAGTATGTTTTTATGTCCTATAAACAAGGAGAACAATGGTTAGTTTAACTGAGTGGAGGGGAAAAGGCAGATTCTACATGAGCTGAACAGCCCATCGGTGTTGAGTGAGCTGCTGTTGAGAATTATAATGAAATAGGAAGCAGCCTGCATGCCTATCAAGGCCACTGCTTTTTCCTTTGCTCATTATTTACACTGCAAAGAAAATGAAATTGTTGTGGCAGGGAAGGAAAATAGGCTGTCCCAAAACTTGACAGGGCCAGAATTGCAGCTGTTTTAACTGTTCTTTCCCCCTTTCCCCTGTGGTAGTACGATCATGGGGAAATCATATCTGCCTTTGTCTGCTTTGCATACAGGTAGTGCTTCCAACATTTATTTTGGAGAAAAGATCCCTGCTGGAGATGTATGCAAATTTCATGGCCCATCCAGACCTGTTTTTGTCAATTGCAGCTGGAGCCACTCCCGAGGAAAGAATTATCTGCTTTGTGGAGTATTATCTAACAGCTTTTCATGAAGGCCGAAAGGGAGCGGTTGCCAAGAAGCCCTATAACCCTATAATTGGTGAAACGTTTCATTGCTCGTGGGATGTGCCTAAAGATAAAGTGAAAGCGTTCAGAACTAATGGTACCTCCACGGTTTCTAAGGACCCAACCAAGGAGCTTGGCCAGGACCAGTCCACATGCTACAAGCTGAGGTTTGTAGCCGAACAAGTATCCCATCATCCACCAGTATCTTGCTTTTACTGTGAATGCAAGGAGAAGAAAATGTGTGTGAACGCTCACGTATGGACCAAAAGCAAGTTTATGGGCATGTCAATAGGTGTTTCTATGGTAGGTGAAGGTAAGAAATATGCTTTTACTTTGCTTTTATTAGCTAATATTGTGGGTGTTGACACAACAGAAGTCCAGGTATTTTCCTGGCTATTTCAGATATTTCCTGGAAATTCCGGATGTTTCCTCTGACCTTTCATTTGAACCTTGTGGTTATTTGCTGCTGTGAAGTTTGGAACTAAAACTATAGGGTTCATGTAACTTTTTTCTGACCAGACAGAATGTGAGATGCACGTTACATTTATGAATGTGTGTTTATATTTAGTGAGTCCGTTAACACATGACTGTACTTCAGATATAATGAAGTTGCAGTATCAAATGGCTACTAACTGTATTCTCTAAGAACATTTTTGTTTTGCTCACTTTTAAAGTAATACATGATTCAGTATGGGACAATTTTGCAACTGGAACAAAGCAATAGGAAACCCCACATTTTTACTTAAGCCTAACGTTCTTTTTTTGTAGTTTCTGCAGATTTGTGGGGTATCTAGTGCTTACATAGCTGAGTATTATCTCAAGCTTTCTAGAAAGTCATGTAGTCAAGGAACAAATCATGGTTTGCAATATCATTCCTTTGTAGTCTGTTTTGTGGCAAGTCATTGCTCAACATGAATTCAGAAATACAGGGAATTAGAGCATATTTTTCATGAATGATCTGAACTGATAAACACACTTGGACCACAGTTGTTGCTGCCTGCTGAAGTCTTGATTTAATGTTTGTAAGCAATTTAATCAGTCCATTTTGCCATCTGAAAGTAATTTCCTGTGTATGGGTTTTAGTGTTTTGTCTTAACTAGTTTTTAAACTGTAGTTTCAGAAGTATCAGGGCAACTTATAGCAAATGCTTCTTTTGGACATCATTCTGTTAAATACTGTGATACAAATGGTAGTAAAGGTATTAAAGGTAATTAGCAGAGTGGGAAAGGTAGTGATTTGGTTTTGCTTATTTAATCATAGAATCATAGAATATGCTGATCTGGAGGGGACCCACAAGGATCATCTAGTCCAGCTCCTAGCAAAACAATTATGTTGAAAGCATACAGCTATATTCTGCTGTTTCTACATGCTAGAACTAAAGAACAAACTCAAACAGTAGAAAGGACTATAGTAGCTTCTTCCCTGAAGGCAATATATTCCCTTTTTTGTAAAAGAACCATGAATCTTCCATACTACTGGATTTGATATTGTGATAGTTGAACTCTGTAATGGCACAGCTGTTTCCTTCTTCCTATGATGTAGGTACTTTGCTTTTTATACAGAGTTAAGGAAGCTGGGAAAGGAGTGTCAGAAGGGAAACTGGTCTTTTGTCTGTGTCCTGATGGCAATACTGCTGGCCTGAGTAATAGGTGTAACTTGCTACATTTTCCAATACGTGTTTGTTTCTGGTACATTTTTTTTTCTTAGTGAAGGGAGCTATTTAATGGAAATAAAGTTAAACACAAATTTACTTAGTTTATGTAGGAGTAGGGAAATTTATTTTTCTGGCTGCTGGTGCACAGTTTCCTGGCATAGAGGGTCGTCTACTGTGGGGATTATTTAAGACTTCCAAGTCTTGTTATGTCCCACTTTTGAGAGAGAAAGGGTCTAGGAATGAAGCACTTCCCTACACCAAGGATTGTTTAATGTATGTTTGTGAGTATAAGTTCTCCCTTACTCCCTTTTTTTTTGTGCTTCTGGAGATATCCCAGGAGTGGAGGCAAGCCATTGGGTTTACCAACTTAAGTTATCATTTGTTGTTTTTGTTCAGATAAGCAGTGCAGAATCGTGCAGCTTCACAGTGGCTGCATTTCTGGGAAGTGATGGAGAATCTCTAGTGCAACCCAAACATTTATGTTGCATGTTAAGGACTGGCAGTAGGCAGCAAGAAGTTGTAGCACTGAAGCTTGTCTATCATCTGGGAAGAGCTAGCTTAAACCTGACAGCCTCAGTTTAACGTTTGCTTCGCAGAGTGGTGTCTTTACTTGAAACGTCACTTTGTTCCTGTTTTCATTATTTTAGTCCCAGGGAAGTCTTCCTACATAAGTTGATGTGTAGATTTGTCAGGCTGTGTGAAAATTAGAATCTACTGTAGACATTTCTTTCTCATGTGCTGCTTGAGTGTAATTCTGTATTAGATTGAGGTCAGTGTGAGTACCGAGGAATAGATTGCTGAATAAAAAGAAGTCCTGCTGGACTTACAACATGGAAAAATTATTCCTGTATTTACATATCTGGTAATGCACAGCGTACTGATGTTTTTAATGTGAAATATAGTGTGGAGAATTGTCTTTGTATTTAAGGACATTTTATGCATTACAGCATTTCAAATGGGGTGAGTTAGTCTAGTGAAGATTAGATGGTGGGAAGACATGCTGTCAGTCAGGAGATATTTGAAGGTAGCTGCCTGGAATAAGCTTTCTGACAACAAGGTTGGCTGGTAAAGTTGTAGAATGTTATTTTAAACTGTTAAAAACTCAGGAATAATTGAATTATGACTAATCTTGCTTTTGATAAGTAACTTCTCATAAATCATAGAAATCCTTTGGTTTTGTTAGTGGTGGTGGTGATTTTTTTTTTGGTGGGGTTGTTTTTGTTTGCTTGGGTTTTTTGATTGTTTGTTTTTTTCATTTTTTTTTTCCCCCCTGGTCTGCATTGGGTGACCCAACTAATCACGTGTTATTGTTACAGTTCTTTTAATGTTGCTGGTGTTTACTTTTTACATACATGTTGGGTGCCTTTGACCTTTTGATAGATCAGTAACGATTTTATATTCTGCATGATGCTACCTGAAAGGCAGTTTCCTTCTTTAGCAGTGATCTGAATGAGTGATCAAGTGCACCCTTGGTAAGTTTGCAGATGACACCAAGCTGGGTGCAATGTTGATCTGCTTGAGGGTAAGGAGGCTCTGCAGAGAGATCTGGACAGTCTGGATCAATGGCTTGATGACACTGGTATGAGGTTCAACAAGACCAAGTGCCAGGTCCTGCATTTGGGTCACAACAAACCCATGCAACACTACAGGCTTGGGGCAGAGTGGCTGGAAAGCTGCCTTGTGGAAAAGGACTGGGGGTGTTGGTTGACAGCTGGCTGAAGATGAGCCAGCGGTGTGCCCAGGTAGCCAAGAAGGCCTTATGTCAGAAATAGTGTGGCCAGCAGGACTAAGGAAGTGATTATTCCCCTACACTTGGTAGTGGGTGAGGCTACACCTCAGATACTCTGTTCTGGTTTAGGCCCCTCACTACGAGAGGGATATTGAGTTGCTGGAGCATCTCCAAAGACGGGCAGCAAAGCTGGTGAAAGGTCTAGAGCACAGGTCTTCTGAGGAGCAGCTGAGGGAATTGGGATTGTTTAGTCTGGAGAAGAAGAGGCTCAGGGGAGACCTTTTCACTCTCTGCAACAACCTGAAGGAAGGCTGTAGCATGGTGGGAGTCAGTCTCTTCTCCTAAGTAACAAGCAAGACGGAATGGCTTCAGGTTGCTCCAGGAGAGATTTAGGTTGTCAGTATCTTAATTGTGCAATTTTCAGTTTATGTTGCACCTCAAAGTGACTAAGATTTTTTTTTTTCTGTGATTTTTATTTGTTGAATTCACAGTACCTCTCAGTTGCAGAGATACAGTATGAGTAGGAATGCACTGCTGAAAATCCATGTAGGAAGCTGTTTCATATTCTAGCTCTTCATCTCTGGTTATGAGGGGTCTAAATCTGGCTTGCTAATGAAATACGTCAACTTTTCCTTCACTATGTAACAAACCCCCCGTTCTTCAGAGTAGTCAGTGTTGAGTTTCCTCATGCTAAAACTAGCCTGGATACAACAGAGAGGGTATTTCAAATACAAGAATCCATGTTGCATGCATTAATTGTCATTAATGTTAATTATGTACTAATGAGAGAAGGAGAGAGGAGAAGAGGGTGTAATCAATAGGAGCACTTTAAGATTTACATTAGTAAGGGATGAGAGTCAATGTAAGTATTCAATGTTTTTTTAACATGGTCCAAAGAATCTTCAAATGGATACTGATTGTAGGAGAAGGATGCTTTAATGGAAAGGCTGTGGTGAGCACACGTCAGTGTGGGCTGCATGTGTTCCTTTGCTGCTCTTGGGTTTCGTTCCAAGCAGCAAAATCCAGCCAAAAGTGCCACCTTTGATTCAAGGCTTAATTTTGCAGAAAGCATAAAGTACATTTAAATGGATTGCTCTGTATTATCAAGTGGCTAGTTGTGTCTTGTGTTTTCACTCCTGCTATTTCAAATGTTTTAAAAACCAGTGAGGTAGAGGCTTCCAAATTTTTTTTTAGATTGAAATCAACCTTGAAGAGATTTGATAGGCAGAGAAAAGGTAGAGTGCTCTTTCCAGGGTAAACCTAAGTGAAAACAATGAATATTTTTTTCCCTTGTGGGTTTTAGTTTGTTGGGTTTTTTTCTGTTTGTATGTATTTATGTGTTTATAGATATATAGGACTACAGTTTCTATTTTTGAGGCATTAGTGACTTAATTTACCAGTCCCAAAGACTGACTGTTCCATGTAACTACAGCTGCCTAAATACTTCCCTAATCCTAATTTTTGTATTAATATGTTTTAGCTCAGTTGTTTTAGAACAGCTTCTGCATGGCAAGGCACTTATTACTTAATGTAGCAAATGGCTTCGTCTTTGGAAAATGGGCAGTGCAGTGGAGCTTGCTGGGATGTTTGAGGAGATAAGAAACTGGTTCTGGCATCTCATCTTTTCCCATGCAAATCTGTGTTGCTGGTGATGCACTGCAGTTGCTGGGGTCTGTCCCTTCCTAACTTGCTCCTGTTTGTGCCATGTTACAAACAATGCAGACAAAGCCTGTGTTAAATTAGGAAATGGCCCTAGGCAGTGTGTGTCCCACATACCAGTTGTTGTTCAGATTGATCCCTATACGGTCAATAGGAAACATTAAATTTCGTATGCCTCTTCTGCTGTTTATTGATCTAGAGCCTCCTCTGGGTACTTTGTCGATATGTGTTACTGGAAAATCAATTCACAGATCTCTAGCATCAGTGAGGGACATGCAATAGTCTAACGGAAAATTTTATGCTGAGAACATCACTTCCTTTAATGCAGGCTCAGGAATCGTGGAAAGGAGCATGACTGTGAATACATTGCCTTAGTCAAAAGCAGGAGTAAAAGGTGTTGAGGACTTTTCAAGGGGGAGTTTCAAAATTCCTCACTTGTTTATGAAAAAGTCACCTTTCTCTGTGGGATTTTATTTCTAGTAAACTAGATTACTAAACCCAGTGGTGCTCTCAGAGTACTTCTTGTGCATTCTTCCGTGTATAATAGCTGCCTATAAGTACTTAAGACTTTTAAAAGGAATTTGCAGTTTCTGAAGTAATTCTTTGATGTGAGAGAAGGAAACATAAAATTGGGAGAATCTTTTACCGCTTTTCATGTATGTTTACTTGTAGCAATTTTTAAACTAAAAATAAATCACAGAACGTTAGGAGTTGGAAGGGACCTCGAAAGATCATCTAGTCCAACCCCCTGATCCCTTACTGTGAGGAAACAAAGGAAGAAAAATAGCCTGTGTGTTCTCCAACCAATATTTGTAAAGATCGGCCACAATGTAATGATGCTTATAAGCAGTTGTTAAAAGTACACAACACTTTTAAAAAGAATAGTTAGGTTGCAGTTTTTCTGCCTTTAATTTCTCAAGATGTAAACTCTGCAGGGTAAGGCATGAATTCAGTCTGTGGAAGCAGCTACAACTGTTTTCTCCTAGTGTCATTTTGTCTTCCTCTTCCCTAAGAGAGCATGAGTCTCAGTTCAGACATGGTGGTGCAGCTACAATCTTCATGGTGCTTCACTTGAATGAAGTTTTGCATGTGGACTTTGCAAATGACAGAATGCAAAACTAACAATCACGTTAGTACTAAAAGTAGTATTAAGTTGTGCATATTTCAGATCTTCCCTTTATTCTTTTTCAGATGATAATTATTGAGCTGAAGTCACATTTCAAGTGGGGTAGCACTTCATTATAAATATATTTATTCAAGTGTTTAAAGAATTCAAAAAATATGCTTCCAGGTGCTAAAAATACTGCCAAGAGAACTGGATTCAGTTTTTAATGTCTAACCTGTTGTGGTGGTTAAATATTTACGTTGAAGGTCACTGCTGTTTGCTTTTCAGTGTGCTTGGCAGTGTTCGTTAGAGCTCTGTGTCCCTCCCACTTGAGTATGGAGGAAAAGAGCTATCGATCCCATCAGAGAGACAAAAGCAAACCTGTGCTAACCCAGCAGGAAATTGCTTAGCATGCAGTTTCCTTTTCCTGTGGGATCATGCAGGGATGGTCAGAGGAGGATGTCTGGCCTCAGGGAAGTAAGAGGCCTGGAGAAGCTCCCATGAAAGTGTGGTTCATAAACACAGTGAGGTTCTTCCCAGGAAGCGAGCAGCACACCTGCCCACCCTACTCCTAGGAGACCTTTTGTCTTTGAAAAAACCCTGAACACAAAAACCTCATAACAACAAAAGCCCCGAAAATGTAGTTCTGGAAGCCAGTGCTTTCAGGTAGACTGTGCTTGTTGACTGTGGGAGGACTGTGTCTGTGTTTAGACCATTTAGGCCTCCTGGGTAACAGCATAGACCATTTCCTGCAGCTGATTGCTGCTATGCCTCTGTTGCCTGACTGTAATGAAGGTGGAGAATAAATGGGAAGAGGAGGAGAAAGAAAAGCTAATAGACTTAAGTCTACAACCTTTTTAGGCCTGTGTTTTCATTCAGTGTTAAAGGCATAGTTTTATGTTGGTGGTAGTAGTGTTTTGTTCCTGTTTAGTGGGTTTTTTATCATTACATGTTAGATCACTTTGAAATATTAGCATTGTTATTCCCTTAGTTACAACAAATCAATACCACTACCACTGTCTTCTTCCTCTGCCTGCCTGGGTGAAGGCAAATTAGCTCAAGCTCATCTTGTTTCTAAACAGATAACACTACTATGTCAAGATAATTTTAGATTTTTTTTTTTGGTCAAGTATTTCTGGGTTCTAAGTGCTTTGTGTGCTGAGTTATTTTCAGTCTTTGTTGTGAAATATTATTTTCAAAGCTGTAATATTTGCCTTTAGGCAGTTACTAGAAGGGACACAAAAGAGAGTAAAACTAATCTAAAATATGCTACAGATATTTGGCATGATCTAATTGTATGTGCAAGGTTTAAGGTGCTCTTTACTTGGTCTTATGTCTTGTTCTTTGTCATCCTGAGAACCAAATTACAGCTGTAGTAGGGATAAAGGGGATAGAGCTGTATCATTAACATCAGGGGAAGCTAAGATCTCATCAGATGTGCAACTTTCTGTGTAGTTCCAAATAATCTTGAAAAATTACTGCTGCTGCATTTTGGTTTCTAGTTGCAGCCACATAATGCTGAGGGTGAAAAAACCATTACACAGTGAAAATAGAATTGCCAGTAATTTCCTCTGCCTGGTAGAGACATGGGTCTTGGTGGCAATAGAGCAGTAACCCTGGTGGCCGCTTGTTGGTTATGCAAGACTTCAGCAAAAGCTGTGTGGGAAACCAGGCATGTGGAAATAAAGGAGCAAACTTATGGGAAGTTTCTAGATAGCTTCCTTAGGGATGATTTAACCAATTGCTCTCAGGCAGACCTAGAGAGAGCTACCAACAAATGCATCAGTAAGAAACGGAGAGGATCTGGTTGTGTCTGACTGATGGAGAACTGGAGAGTCCTTTGGCCATACCCATATATTTCTGGAGAGAGATTGTGCTGTGACAGTGAGTGAGCATCTGAATATTTAGTACGGCTTCTTGCTAGCAAATGTTATTTTTTTTCCAGCTTTAACAGTTTATTGCTTGTCAGGAACACAAATAAGTAATCCAGTCAGATTTTCTGATAAGCTGTTTGGTACCATGAAGGACCTCAGGGTACACATTTAGATTATCTGCTTTTGAAAATGTTTGTTTGAAGAAATTTGTTCCAGAGGGCAGACTTATTTTTCTCAGCAGACAGTACCTTCCTTCAAGGCAAATTGCATGTTATGCTTTCTGAGGAAGTACATTTTGATGACAGTAATTGGTCAGTGACTGTCAGGTCTTACCAGGGAACTTTTATCATTTCACTTTCAACCTTTTTCCTACGTAGGTGTTCTTTACTTGCTGGAACATGAAGAAGAGTATGTTTTCACCCTGCCTAGTGCCTATGCTCGCTCAATACTTACCATCCCATGGGTGGAGCTTGGAGGGAAAGTCAACATCAATTGTGCCAAAACAGGCTATTCTGCTACAGTCACGTTCCACACCAAGCCATTCTATGGAGGCAAAGTCCACAGGTATGGGAATTACGGCCTTAAATTCTTGCTTACCTGCTACTAGATTTCAGTGGAAAGACTCTTGGGCATCATTTTGGATCTTCTGTTGGATTATTTTGTAGAGGGATATCTGAATATCTTTTCCTCTTAGTGTCTGAGAAGATTTACAGCTTCAGAGCACAGTTTATCTAGTTACACATTTTATGTCACTTAACTGTTTTAGAGATATTTCTCTCATTGAACTAAAGTGAATGTGTGCTTTCAGGCTTTGTCACTTGTAAAAATTGCTGTAAGTGCAGGATCAGAAAAATGTTTGTAGAAAAAGCAATACTTCTGCTATACCAGCTGCTGCTTCTATGTGAGCCTTGTAGATGAACTGGTGTTCCAGGTGAAACTCTTGTCAGGAGGAGAGAAGCAAAAACATGAATGTCAGGAGTTGATTTCAGGCTTATGAGGTAAACAATCCTGGCTTAGAGCTGAGTATCAGTGTTTCAAGTTGGGTTACTGCTGTAGTTTGGGAGAATGTCATCCAAAAGCTATTGTTACATTAGCAAAGCTTTCTTAGGTTGAGTCTGTCTTTTTGGGGCCAGCATCACTACCTTGCTTGAAAAATTACTGTGTAGATGTAGAAAGCTGCTTGTAGCCTTAGCTGTGGTAGTGCTTTCATATGCTGCTGATGAATGGTACCAGTGATTTCTGTGGTCTTTTTTTTTTTCTCTTCCCTGACAAATTAGGGTTACAGCTGAAGTGAAACACAATCCCACTAACACCATTGTCTGCAAGGCCCAGGGAGAATGGAATGGTTCACTGGAGTTTACTTACAGCAATGGAGAAACCAAAGTAATTGACACTAACAAACTGCCCGTTATCAGGAAAAAGATTAGGCCGATAGCAAAGCAAGGCCCACTGGAATCGAGGTAAGGGCAGAGGTGTTACACTGGTTTGCTTCTGAACCTTGGACAAGAGCAGAACAGGGAAGCAAACTGCAGTTATAAATGGTGTGGTTCACAAATGCCTTCCTTCCTACAGCACAAAACTAGGCACAGATACCTGAAGCTCTGTATTGGTTCTTTGGGGCATAAATTACATTGTAGTGATGTGTACATGAAATTTGTAGAATGGGAAAACGCTTACATTGTGTTTGAAGGAGCATTTGGAAAATGGCAATGCAGTATTTCCACCTGATTTTTGAGTGATTGTAACATGGTAGTCAGATTAGTCTGTTTATTGCAAGTTATGTGGCATTTTGTAATTTACACCAGATTTCCATGTTTTGTATATTTCAGAATGTGGATGTGTAGGAAAAATGTAAAATGCAATGCAATATGAGATACAAATACATGTGGTTTTCAGGTTCTCAGCACCCACATCACGTGCCTGACTGACTAGGTACATCAGAAAAAAACTTGTTCTGTTACTGTCAATAACTGTTGATGTTTATCTTCAGAAAAATCAATATTACTATTGAATTTAGGAACGTTTTATTGGTGGATTTAAAAACATAAGGTTAATTTTATTATCTGTAAATGTTCTCTTTATTTTACAAAGGTGTGTCTTGAGTCATTGTGCAGGGTCAGATAGAATTTTCCTGCTTTCTAGACATGCTTGCTTTTCACAAACTTGTTTCTCGCCTGTAGTTTTTGAACAGAAAGGTTGGAGTAAATAAGGAAACTAGTATCTCAGCAGTGTATTTATCATATGTTTGGGATACTAGTAAGCAAATTACAAGTATCCAGTGTTTTGCAGGTTATGCAGTTTATCAGATTGTAAACAGAAACTTTCACCTGCTTTGGGAAAAAAACCTCAGGTTGTGAAGAGTCAGGGATGCGAACAAAAGCTCTTGAGAAAGTTAACCTGCCTGGCAAAATATGGGGAGTTGAGCAAATCTGAAAATGTGGTCCCCAAATGCAATGAATATCCTGCAAGAGTGATGGTTCACAAGCTATGTGACTTGCAAAAGAACATGGCATCAGTTTGCCTCTCGCCATTCTTTGCCTAGCCAGGCACTCAGCTGCGGCAGAAGCATTTCTCACTTTGTCACTTGTGCTCCTTCTCTGTCACACAGGCACCTTTGGCAACATGTCACCAATTCTTTGAAAGAAGGTAACATTGATGCAGCAACAGAACACAAGCACCGCCTTGAAGAGAGACAGCGAGCAGAGGAGAGGCAACGTGTGGCTCTTACAACACCATGGAAACCAAAATATTTTGCCAAAGAGGTACTTTCATTGTCTTATTTTAAAGACCCTCTAGCATGTTTCTGCATACAGAAGGGTGCTAGTGCAAATGAATTTGACTGTGGTTTTTACTGTGGGCTAGTGTTGTTGTATACTACTGATTGTTTTATTTTTTCAAGAGTCTGGCTCTTCAAGAAGAGCAATGGATTTTTCCATGTCCATATTGTAAACCTGTTCCCTTTCTTTCAGTTAGATTTATTCTGACCTGGATTTTTGGTACCTAACGTTAGGTAATTAAGGCTATGTTTTTTACCTTAAAATCCACACCTTAATTTGCAAGTGCTGTGTACTTACATCCCCTACTAATCTTAATCTTAGCATACTAAAGTGATCATGGTCTAGGTGGATATTTGTCCAGTGTATGGACATCTTAAACACAGTCTTGGGTTTCATCTGCTTGAAATGAAACAGATTTTACTGAATTAATTTTTTCTTTTCTTAGAGGAAAGGAGTAAGGGAAGTAAGACTGAGGGGGTTATGATGTGACTGTGTTGTAATGTGAGCTGGTATGTGCAGCTATGTAAACCAGCAGTTCATCTGTTGTATCTTCCTATTGCTCCTCTTCCCCCTTGTAATTTTTTCTGTCCCACCTAGATTACTTTAATTCATTAAGCGCAGAATTTTCAGATGATAAGGATGATTTATTGTGTTAATTAGTATTATTTTAGCTTTTATGTGGACATAGACAGGTCCAGTGTGTATAAATCATGGTTTGTAACCTCTCTCTAATTTTCTTGCAGGGCGATGGTTGGCTATACTTGAACCCTCTCTGGAAGACCCATTGATGGGATAGAGCAGTTGCCTCATAGCTTTATCTTAAAGGCATTAAAATGATACAGTATATAACTTCAAGATGTCATTGAATAGATCCTGTTATCAGAAGATATAAATGAGAAGCTATATGCTGTGAATGATGCATCTCAAAGTAACCACAAGCTCAAGTTTATTCAGGAGCCATTTTGTGTGTATGGATACACAAACACACGCGCACACTTCTCTGTATACACACATATATACACACTGTGTGTATGTGCTTGTGTGTGTATTATTTACACTACATGTAAACAAGTATAAACACTAGCAGTGATTTAAAGACCTTTTCCTCTAAGTGTTAGGACATAGAACTCTGGCTTGACTCAGCTAGGGTTCCTTGAGTTGTGTGCTTGCAGGATCAGGCCCTGTGCTAGTATTTAAAAAAATACTTTTTTATTACTACTAGTTAAGGTTTTTCTATTTTTCACTTTTGCCAAAAATGTTTTGCACTTAAAATATGATGTGTCACTTAATGGCAGTCATTCTGTCTAAACAGTCATTGAATAACTCACTTTGACATAAGAATGATACACTCCCAGCACGCTCACATTTTGGGATGCTGATTTAAGAGCATGTTTCCTGTCACTTACGAGTGTGAATTTTCTCCCATCTTATAAGAAGTAGCAATACCTTCTCAAGAACATTGTTCACACTGGCCCCTTGTGTTGTCACTTTTTTGTTTGTTCAGAGTTCCAGCTGTTTAATAGACCTCTGGCCACCAGTAAGTCAGCTGCTCTGGTAATTTCTATCTTGCTGTGTGATGTTCTCTGTCTGCTGTCATGCCAATGGTTTTGGGTTATATGTTCTACTAAATCCCTCCTGGCAGATGCAGCTGTGGTGTTCCAGCTCAGTCTTGCCTCAGAAAGGCACAGCAGGCCACTGGGCTGTACCCTTCAGCACAGCCTTTCCTTTTAAGTTAAACCCCTGCTGCTGTGTTAACACTTAAAATGCCAGGCTGTGCTTTGAGATGGGTGAGGCTGGGCAGGAGTCCCACTGTGATGAGCATGAGTGTTTCCCACCAGCTAAAAGGCAGGTTCTGAGCATTGCTCTGGGAGATGAGAGCTTGTCTGGTCAGAGCCCTGAATTCTGTATGAAGGCTCCAAGCAGACCTGTGGTTTGGTTTCTTTTGCTTTTGACCCAGTTGATTGTTTCTAGGTGAAATATTTGGATGAGTAGAGATGATAAAACTAGCCTTCTCAGATGAATGATATTCTGATGTAAAAGTAAATGGATAATTTAGTAAATTAAAAATAGTAATAACAAAAATAACTTTATGAATGAAGGAAACAAAATGGGATATTGTTTCGTAAAGTTAAACTCTGGTAGCTTGATCGTGCTTTGTTAGCTAACCACTGTGACACTAAGCAAGTGGATTCTAAAAGTGTGTTAAAACTTTGTTGCTTTTTAGGTTTTATTTGTTGAAAGGGAAGATGTTGTTCAGAAAAGTGGCCACGAAAGCAAATGTAAAATGTGCTGATTTCTTCTCAGTTCTTCTCTCTACAGTGCCCTGTAAAGAAACCACTATATTTCTAACATACAGTAGCATGGATGCCTACCTTTCTGTAGTACTGATTAATTTTGTGCCTTTTGTCTGCTTCCTTAATACAGTAACTTATGCTTTATAGATATTACACAAATATATTTAGGTGGAAGCACTGCTGATATCTGTTCTTGTGAGTCCTGCATTTTATAATTATTTGTTGGCAGATGTTAAAATCTCTTGAGGAACTCCAAAGGCTACAGAGAGGTGTGTGTGTACACAATGAAACGTGCTGGTAGTTGTTCATTTGGATGGAACAGTTAAGAGAACTTTACATTTAAACTTCAGATCCCTATTTAATGAAAGTGTGGCTCCTTTTTCCTCCTAGATGTTATTTTGTCTGCTTGTATCTCCTTTTTTTTGCACATTAGAAAGATTCATGTTAAAAATTATTTGAATCCTGTTTTTTAAAAACAAAGTGGACTGTATGAGCTTGGTTTTATAACTGACACTTTTTTTTTTTTAAAAAAAAAGGAAAAATCTTATTTTTAGGAATAGTTGATGTTTTTCTGTAACAAAACCAAAATGATGCTGTCACAGTAATCACTGAACTACTACCAAGTATCATCAGGAAAATGTGTACTTTTATTGCCTGTAAGAATTAACTTTATAATGGATCTACTCTTGTTCTAGAGGTTAGTCTCATAAGTAACTAGAAGTGTTCATACAGTTTGTAATACCATCACAGAGAACAATCAAAATGCAGAATTAAAGATGTGAAACATCCTCCCAGAACTTTGACTTTCACACCAAAGAACAAGCCACATACTCACTAAAAGTAGCCATTGAAAACCTCTCTGTCAGGCAGGCACGCCTGTGCTCCTGGAAGAGTAGGTCTCTTTCAGCTTTGATTCCATGACTGCCAAGGCTACAAAGATGCTGTAGCTGTTCTTTTAAGGTGAAATTTGAAACATTTTATGCTTGTAAATTATTAAAGTTTTTTTTCTGTCTGCATGGTTGGTTGTTTCTGCATGCCAAGAACATTCCAGTTGTGCTCTGATAAAATGTTTTGTTTTGCTCTGATGCTGTGAAGACTCTCCTGATGCCATTACCACTGTTTCTTTTCTAAAGTAACTTGGGGGAGGCAAACATAAAAATAGCCCTTTCTGAAGAGATCCTATCAGTAAGAGATTCCAGAACAAGATTCACAAGTGTCATTTTATTTTTCTGATGTTTTATGTGTCCAATATATTTTACAGGACTGAAAAGCAAATATTCATAAGCCTTACTCTGTAGGTTGTTCCAATAACTGTCTCGAACTTGCAAGTAGAATTTTCCTTTTCAGGTAGCCAATGTACTCTTCAAATTGCAATGCAAAACCCCCCATGTATTTCTCTTTTTTTCTTGTGTGTGTGTGTGTGTGTGCACACCTGTAGAAAGCCTATGCAACATTTTTCTTTCTTAAGTTAGAGATGTTCAGAAAGAAAATTTATACCTTTATCATTTAAACAGTGCTCTGGCAGTCTCTTCTGATTTGCCTTCCTTTCATAATTTGTGAATTTAAAATGACAATGCTCATGAATAAAGCATTTGTTTCATTTAATAGTGGGATGCCCTTCCTCTTTCCACTAAAGCATTTAGTTAACTTGTAAGTTACTTGTATGTCCAGGAGCTGTGTGCAACACTTAGGGCACCTGTGAGCTGTTTGAGTGGTTCTTACAGAAGTGACTTGTCAGCTGAATCCTGGTTTGTTGTGGGGTTTCCCCCCTGTGCATACTGCCAGATGCCATACAGGTAAGTTTTGTTTAAATTGGACAGCACTATACAGGGAAAACTGGGCTGGGCAGAGTCACAGCTTTAGGAAAGGCTGGGGAGCATGTGCCTTGTTTTGCAAATAAAAAGGAACTAGATTAGGGGGTTTCCTTGCTTCTGAAAATCATTTAAATTTCATTTAATCTTTATCATTAACAGAGATTCTTATTAGCTGCCTCTTAAAATAAAACTCTACGTTACTGCAGCATTGGACACTTGCATGAGGAGGAAAAATGTGCTTAGAGGCTTCATGGATCCTGGTCAACATTTTTCAAGTGTAAGAGAGTGCACTTCTGGTTTATTTTAAACATTCATCCAGTACTGGAAGTCATCATGCCAGAACAATTCTGGGTTTATGCAAAGCAGAAAACAACACTGGCTGTAAACTGGACAGGAAACACTACCCAGTCATGGCCCTTGCCTTTCATTGAACTGCTTCAGGTCCATGTCTTGGAGCAGTTTATACATGTGATTTAAAGACATTACTGAATGTCAGTCATAGCCAAGTAGGATTTATTTCAGTTTTTATTCATAGTGGAATTGGCGTGTACAGAGGGCTGATTCAAAGCATTTGGCTGCTTTTTCAAGAGTAAATCTGTGAAGATATTTAACTGCTGACTTTTCTCCCCCTGTTATGGAATTATTTCCACAAGTAAAAAAAATATTTCTGCTGGGATTACCAACAACACTTGTCTGCCCTCACTCCTTTCATCAGGAATGAAAAGTGATACAGAACTTAAGCTTAACACTGGCTTCTAGACTGCTGTAAAATGCTAGTATTCTTTCCTGGTACAAGTTAATTTAGCTGAGTAATTCTAGGATGCAGGTGGAGAACCAGGTAGCCTACCTGGTGTGCAGGTTCCTGTAGAGCCAAGGCAGGCAATACAGTGCCTTCCAGTTCTTTGTAACTGTTTTTTCTAAGTGGTTGCCTTAATGACACAAACCTATTGTTTCATTTTAAATGCAGACTATTGCAGAAGCCTTGAAGTCAAGTTAGATTTAAGAAAGCTCAGGTAAGTGGCAGGCAACTTTAGGCCATGCTGGCCAAGATTCCTGTAGTTGGTTAGCTTATTTTTAAATAACACATTCACATAGCTTGAAAAACACTGTAACTCAGCTATGATAGAAAACAATCTGACAGAAAAGCTGTTAAGATCCCTAAAAATGGGAGGGTAACCTTGTTACTTCTTTCTTCTAAAAACTAGGCTGCCAAAAAAGGTTTTAAAACAAACCAAACTGACCAGCAGCATCTGTTCTGCTGCTTTTCAGATGTTCTCCCTGAATGTTAGCTGCCTTGTTTCTCACTAGTGGTGAGGGGACAGGATACAGATTTGCTCTGAAGAAGCAGGATACTACAAATCAAGCATCACATAATCACCCCTTCTGCTTGTGGGTAAGCAGGTGTAACATCTTGAGCTTCTCCATGTGCCAGGAGGATTCACTGCTCCACGTGTGTTTGGGAAAGATGGCTGCTGCTCTCTGAAAATATTATAGCCACCTTAACTTCATCATAGCAGAGGCATTACCTTTTGCTGAATAAATTTAAGATGGAAGGATATTAAGTAGCTGCTGTGGCTTCATTAGAGCAACTTCATGAGGTCAGTAGATTTGCATTATGGAGTTTGAATGGCTTACTTTATTACTAGGATTACAAGCAACTAGGATTATCAAACTAATCACAACAAAACTGACACAACACCCTTAACACAAAACTTGAATTAACTTTATTTTCCCCTACAGTCAACAACTGGTCGGCATTGAGCTTTAAAGCAACAAAATAAAATGAAATCTCCAAACGACAGGGGGCCAGAAATCCAGATTTAATTACCTTTGTGAAAATGTTGCAGCTGTATTATTGGTCTGTATAAACCACTGGAGTCAAAAATGAGTTCATAAATCAAAAAAATACTCTACACCTTGGGAGGGAAGTCAGCAGTAACATTCTCACAGAACACTGTAAATTTACATTTTCTTCATGAAAGGTACATACTATTCTGCACTGTACATCAAATTATTGATGCAAGTTTGGTTTCTATAAAAAGTTACAACCTGTGGCAGGAAAACAAACTGCAAAACCCTTCCATTTTAATTAAAGAAAATTTTCAAGTCTGTATAAAGTTTTCCAGTAGCTGGAAAGTGGACATATTCAGTCTCCATGTATATTTTAGTGCATTTAATCTTACAGTTTTCACCACTTTTTCTTTAAAAAAAAAAAACCAAACCCAACAGTATAAAAGACAGACAAAGCAAATAGCACTATAGCAGGATTTCTTCAGTTGATTTAAGCACTCTAAATAAAAATGCAGAGAAACAGATTTCCAGAAAAACTTTTACCCTCACAAGAAGGGTAGTGAGGGGAGAAGAGGTTTGCAAATCCTCTGCCTCCGATAGTCACGGAAAAGGGGTTTTTGTATACCTGTCAACCTTCTTTTTTCCACACCACCCCCCCCCCATTAAACAGGCTACACTTGTTTTACCAATGTAAACATTTACTTAAAATAGTTTTAATTTCTGTTCTGAAGCACCAGCCACTAGTACATGGCGCTCAGTTGTATGTTATTATAGCATTCATTACTGTCGTTTCAGATTTTTCAGGAAGATACAAATTTAGCCCTTGTATCTATGGTGTGCAAGATTTGCCTTGTCTTCTACCTTGTGAAATGACAGTGTAAGGTAGCAACACTGCAATCCCCTGTTAAACAAAAGCATCTTGTCCAATCTGTCATCCAATTAATCTGTCCTCTCATATCCTGTGAAAACTGCAGCTTTGCTTCTTTACACCCCAGATCAAAACCAGCGCAGCAAGAGTAAAAGGACATCGCAAGAAAACACTGAAAAATCATCATGGGAGTAACTTATTTTGAAAGTTGAATTTCAGAGAGCTCTGCTTCCTCTTAATTGTTGAAAACAAGTCACTTTTAGATTTCACCATTCCAGTTTACAGATTGCTGCTATGCAGCTGAACGGCGTTTTCCAAAAAAAGATTGACAAGTATGCATGTGCCAAGGACCAAATTACAGGGTTCTTTGGTGCAGTCAGTCCAAATTCTCAACAGATTTGAAGGATAATATGTACCAATAAAAAAAAATGCTGCTAGACTTGGATAGCAGCTCTGTCTTGCTTCACATTACAAATCTAAAACAGCTGTTCTCAATAAGCCAATATTTTTAATCAGACATTGCCTGAAAATTTTGTACAATAATCTGGACCAATGATGGTTCTGTACCCTCATGTTGCTGTGAAACATGACTTGAGCTAAAGGCAAAGACTGGTTATCTCAAGGACAACTGCTTCGTATTAGCAATCAGAACAGTGTATTTAAACTGTCTTCCTGTTGGGTCTCTTGCCTTTCTTTAAAATTAGTTTATTCTTAATGTAGCCACGCTTCCTTTTGGAGGTCTAAAAAGAAAAACAGAATAAAATGTATTAGTTAATGATTTAGGTTTGACCGCGGTTTAATCATGTGCATTTCAATGCCTGATCTTTAGACTGATTTTAAAGAGCTTTAAATGGTAAACCCTCAACTAGGTATTATCCAGTTATTTTTAAAGTAGGGATTACTAATTCATGCCCAACATTTGCTTTTGCACAAGATGTACTTTTGCAAGGCCCATCTACCACATCTGTAACATTATTTTCAAAGCTTGTGCCGAGGCAGAATTAATAACGAACTAACATGATAAAGATCTAATAAGCCCAAAGTGTATAAGTGGTGTAGAGTGTTAAGTTTTGTTTTGGACATACCTGCTTGCATCTTTTGCACTATTTGATTCTCTTATAAATTTGCAAGGTGATAGGTAGGAATATTTTTGTCAAAGCAGCATTTTTCAAAAGTAAGAGAAAAACTGAATAATCGCATACTAGTCTTTGGTCTTCTGCTATTGGGCTGTAGGCAAGCTAGCACTCTCTGCTCCCCTGTCTTTTATCAGTGTATTTTAGATTTTGGGTTTTAAGGTAGTAATGGGGGGGAAGCATTAATGTTAGACTAAGGTAATATTAGTTTCAAAGTTGTATAAATACAGTTAGTTTGTGGCAGGTTGGACTGCAGATTCAACATGCCTACCGCAACAAATGACAGCAGGCAGCTGCCATACTTGCTGTGCTTATCAGCAGGCTCTATTATGTCAACTTAATAGACCCCTTTTTTAAAATAACAGTATAATACTATTATCATTATAAAGTGAGATAGAGACAAACTAATATGTATTACTCAATGTCATTCCTAATGTGGAAAAGTGATAGGAGATGGACTGAATTTCCAGTAAGGAAGCAACTGCTGAAAACCCGTGGCTACTAAGGAGCTCTCAGAGTGCATTTAAGAAATGTTAGTTTAGACATTTGCACCATGTCTCTGATTTCTTAATGGAAAGTAGAGCCTGTTTGTACTGCAAGCTTGGCAATGGATCAGAATTTGCAACCACTTTTATCCTGTCTCCAGACAGAGAACTGACACATCCACAGCTTAAGTAGGGTCAATGCATCTACCATTAATAAATGTAGCCTTGCTATACACACTCTAAGTGTATGACAGGCACAGTAAAGCTTATCATATCCTTTCAAGTTAAGTCTAGCTTCACTGGCAACTCCCAAATACCTTTTTTTTGTTATGAACTTCCATCAAATCACAAAAATAAGCATCTTTACTCTCTAATGTTCTTCACTTGTTTTTCCATGATACAGTGTAAGCTTATTGCCTATACATTTGTTTTATGACAGAATTCTGGAATTCCTTTTGCAACATATATTTGAATATATGGAAAACAGATGTTGTGAAGGAGAGGGCTGCTAAGAGTCTCCCCAACTCCCCTGGAAACACAACTTTCTTAACAGGCTGAAGAAGCACACCACGGCTAACACTTAAAACCAAGATGACTTCAAAGAGTAAGCAGCCAGACACTAAAGTTCCGTCAACAAAAATTTCATATTTAATTTATTTCATACAAAATTGCCATTTTTAAACTTCTAGGCATCGCTACTTTCAAACAAAGTGAGAAAGCAACTTCCACATTATTTATTTAGTGAGCCATAGTTACTGAACATGATTTGATGTACTTTAGAGATATACTTCCAGTTACATGAAGACTTAAGAGTTGTAAAAGCCAGTGACACACTCTATTTCCAGTTAGCATTCTGCCTAGAAAAAGAAATAAAAAAACCTAGCCTTGTGTCTTCACATGCTTTTAAGTTAAGCAGACAGTAAATTAACAGTTATTACCAGCAGGCAGGTCTGATATTGGACACTAACATGAACAGTATCCATAACATTCTGGCTAGTGGAAATACATAATTCACCAGCTATGTGATTCACTGTTAAAAATAAACTGCCATCTCCAGACCCCTTCCAGTTACTTCACTGAGAACCCACCTTCTTTGACAAATACTTCTGTTTCGGTACAATGTTGGTTACTCTAGGTTTATGATCCAATGTCTCTCTGTTGTCTAGTTGTTTCACCTTGTATATTCTAACAAGCCAGTGCTCTGAGGTAAAGGCTTCCTCCAGATGTTTAAATTTAATGTCTTTGTTGCCTATCTCAGCATTGCGCGTACGATCGAATCCGGGGGGTGTCCGAAAATCCAGCTGTAAAAATTGAAGTTGCGTATTAGTTCAGGACCAAACCCAAACAACGTATCACTGCAAACTGTGGTATGAAATACCACAAGGCAATGCTTTCAGCTGGACTAGTCAGTCAAAGGAACACTTTATTTGCACTGGTTATTACTATACAGAAAAAACTCTCAGTACCTTTTTACAATTGAGAAAGAGACAAATCCATTCTTGCTCCTACAGATGTTGTAGGAGTTGGCACTTAATGTTTCAACAGAAATAACATGTCTGCATTCAGAGATGAAACTATCAAGTGAGTCCAAGATGTGGCAGCCTGTGGTGGCTTTTTAGTATAGCTGCTCCCTTGTGCTCTCTTCTATAGTGCAACAATTTGCATTTTCGTGGTTTTCCAGATGGGTTGGAAATAGTTCATGCTTATCAGTTAAATTTGACCCCTCCTGTGCTACAAATAAGATCCATTGGTCTCAACTTCAGCTGAATAAAAGATTCTTCTGCTAACACAACAGAATGTAGGGCTTTTGGCATGGTGAGGATGGGAACAGGAGAGAACAGGAAAGAAAAAAAAAAAAATCAAACAAGGCAGACTTAGCCATATGGATGAGCCCAAAGAGAAGTGACAAATGTCTCTGAGAATTATGCTCCTATTATACAAGTATAGTGTTGTTTAATATGCTGATGTGACTTGGATTGGGCAAGAAATTGGGTAGTTTCTGCCAGGTATTAAATAGTCAATTAACAGTTCCACTTCTGTGTTGCTATTACAAAAAAAAACAAAACTAAAGCTGTCCACAATGTAACAGTTAATGCTTTTGCAAGCACACTGCATAGTGGAAATAAGATGCTTGTCTGGGGCAATGTGAAGGACAGCAAAAAGCTAAGTACAAGTTTGAGTCAGCAGCAGACATGCTTTTTTCTAAAGGTTACACACAGCAGTCCATGCCTAGATATGTTGTAATTTGCAAGGCTGACTCTTACCTCTGATTCTGCTATTACAAGCAACATTCAATCTAAAAGATGGAAAATACATCAAAATAACATTTTTTTTCCCCCACATTTCAATTAAGATTCAGTAGAAGTTGTAGCACTAACCTGCATCTCTCCAAATCTGTAATAGGACATTTTATACATGAGACAGTTCAGCAAGGTTGGAGAACCTGCCTTGTCTACCCGGAATTCTCCCTGAGGGGTAAAGTAATCACTTTCCTTTCAAAAAAAAACCAAAAAAGACAGAAAGAGTCAATATAAACTAAACTTCTATTGCAGGTCATTTCTCATTCCCTTCACCACCATAAACCTTCATAATCTATTTACAGTTTGAAAGCTGATTTAAATTAGACTTTAAAGCAGAAAACAATGGTGTTCACTAACCCAGACCTCAACAGACCAATCTTCCTAAATCCATTATTATTGTACAGGTAGAAGTTCTGTCACATCCCAGTAAGCAGCTACTAAAAACTGATCTCATAATGTAGAAGTTAGTTTGGCATCTATCAAAATTATTCTTCAGAAAGGTGAAAAACACTGCATTGTTAATATACAAGTATATGTTAATATATGAGTATATGCAGTATATGTTAATGTACTGCAGTGTGACCATAAACTTCCTATGTGCAGTGTTTAAACAAAGAAATTCTGCTATTTTCATCTCCAGTACGAGATGAAACTATGCCCATGGACTACTCCCTTCAGCCTACGCTCAGTACCGTTAAGGTTTTGTTAGGCTTAAGAAAATACTGTTACAAATTTCTGCAATCTCTGAGATGTTTGAATAAGTTTAACTCTACATAAGTCAATATTAACACTTCTCTTCTATTACAGAGTTTGAAGAAATCTGTAAAGCCAACTATGTCAACACTCTGAGCACTTCTACTTTTTTTTTTTTATGGTGCATAGTAGACACAAAAGAATTACAGAAGATACTCTGTACTTTTAGTATGCTAAAAAGGTGAAAAGCTTTTGAGGTTACTGACCTTTCAAAACCACAAATATTGAAAGAAACTGGGCTACAGGCCTCTGCACTCTACTCTTCTAGGAAAACAACTCATAACACATTTTTCAAATAAGAATACAATAAATAGTAGCGATTTCCCTCCATTGTAATGAGCATTACCAGAAAAGCCACAACATGAGTAAAGATTTTTTAAAAACCCACACAGATGAAGATAGAGAAATACAGGATTCAGCTGCTTCAGTTCTCCTGTGTATGTTTCCACTTACCCGAATATCTTTGGGATGTTCCCCCTCTGCTATTCTCACCATCCATAAGAACTTATTAATATCATCACCAGAGTAGCCAATCACACCACCAAAAATAATCAAAACATAATCCACATCCAGGCTTCTCATGATCTCATATGCTGCTGACTCATTTGATGACATGGCCTTTCCCACCTGTATCATAGCAAAAATATCTTCAATATCTGCATATCTACCTATTAAACAGATCAATACCTGACAGACTGAAGCCTAAGAATACACACTTGCCAACCAAAGCCCCCATTTTTGTTCTAAAGAAAACCCACTGTTTGGAAACGTATTTGGAAACTCAAAAGCCTAAACTAAACTGAAATAGTTTCTCCTCTGTAAGAGGAGTGCTGCCTGTTGGAATGAGTATTTTGAGTATAAAATGTAGCAGAGGAAAGGGTTTTCTTTTGTGGCACATGCAGATTTTTCAAGTAATGGCTGTATTGTCAAAAAGTTAGTGTTGCATTAAATACCCAATCACAAATTATTTTCGAAGCTTCAGACACAACCCTAAGTGATGGTTGTTTTTTTCTTGAGTTCTGTCTTTCACTAATGAAGCAGCAATGCTGCATTGTACTCAGTAGCATACAGGCACCCTCAGCATTGAATTCAAGGTAAATTTATGCAGATAAAATGTCAGAGTAGAGACAGGCTTGACTTAAAGCATAATATAGTTTTAGCCTTGAAAAACTTTTAAAAGCTGTATCCAGAAGTTCCATACTGGTCACTTCCCACACTTGGAAGAATTCACTTAGGTCAGTAACTGGCATTCAGTTCAGTAGTTTTGTTTGCTACTGAAGCTCTCGTACTTAAGGCACAATAATGCATTGCTGTAGTAAAAGAGAGTAACTACAATAGAAACAAATTGCATCCAAACTGGTAACATTCAGTTAAGAACACAATTATAAAACACTGAGCTTAGGCTGCAATCTACCGAAAAGACTGAGAGCGTCAGCTTCTTGGCTGTTATCCTAATCAATGTGAAGTTATTTGGCAGATACACGTTTCTGTGCGGGAGGAAGTAATCTGGACATGTCTGCAGGGCATGCCTCATTTAGAGCACAAGCTCAGGTATTCACCTCAACACACATTTATTGCTTGGATCCACCTTTATGGAGTATTCATTCTGAAATGGAACCTGACAGCGCCAGCAGTCAGACTGGAGAAAATCCTTTATTAAACCCCATCATTGCTAACTGCTGTAATTGCCCAAACCAGGACTGGTAGTTACTGTATTTATGCAACACAGATGACTTCCACAGTCTCACTATTCCCAAAATGCACCCTGTCCTGCAGGGAGCTGTTTGTTTATAGTATCAGCATCTACCCTCTTGCAGAAAAGGGAGGCACATAAAGCTATCAAGAGTTCAAAGTCACAGGCCAACGAGTCAGGTCAACAGCCAAAATACGAGAAAGTGCCTTAAGTGTACATGGGAAGGCGCTGCTGACCAATACTAGCACCAAAAGTGCAATTCCCAAGCTTTGTTTTGGCTGATGTGAGTTCCTGTCAAAAGCACATACATGTGTTTTCAGGACTTCGTAGGCTCAAAGCACAGCATTTGTTGATTCTGAACACTGCTTGTCTGCAAATCTGGTCCAACTAGCAGCTGACACAAGACAAGAAACTATCCTAATCCATTTCTCAAGCCTTTCAGCCATTCTGCCCATGTAGCACCTGACTGGTCTTCTGGGAAGAAATGGCCACTGAGTGATGATGCATGATTACACAGCGCCTAGTAAGGCTGCAACCCAGATACAATACAGAACATTCTTTTGTCTCTGAAAAACATTTAAGTTGCCCAAAGTGGTATCCCACAGGCAGTGCTAACACCCTGCTTTTAAGCATGTGCACAAAGCTTTAAACATGCTCTTCAGGAGCAAAATCAAATCTACCTGTGTTTTGTCTTAACTGCAAATTTGAGAAGACAGAATTGCATCAAATCTGCAACAGTTCCACTGCTATTCATAAAATTTCTCCAGTTTCCAAGATGCCTGAAAATTTGTTGCTTCATGTGGTCAGCTTTCACATGCCATTCAAAAGTGTAGTCAGCAAAGATATTGCTGAACAAGAACAATCCCTATTTGGATTGTGCTGGTAAGAAATGGTACCAGGTAAGCTGTCATGGCACTAATCACAAGGGGAATTGTTACATTAGATTTTGTCTATCCTCCCACAAAGAAGAGAAGAGAAACTTCAGCGGCAGTGAAGTTTTGGAAACTCCAAAAGCAAAAGTGATCCCTTACAGCCCAAAAACTCTTTATACTTGAGTTCTAATAAATGCAAAGCATGTTCCTTTCACCTCTGTGTTTCCTACTCTATGGAGTTTTTCCTTAATATCATACTACTAATCCTCAGAGTTACAATGTCATATTTCACAGCAAAGTAAACATTTTGGCATTTCTACTCCAAAGAAAATTGCCACCCCTACCAGGGCTATATGGCTGTTGTTCCAAGTATTGTTATCCACCAAGGTTGTCCGGTTAGCCATTCCTGCTATTTGATAACCATAGTCCCACCATGACATCACTCTGGCATGCTCATCTGTGTTTTGTCTCAGCCAGTAGTAGGCTTCTCTGAAGTCATCTAGGATATTCCGAGTGCTGGAAAAGAGAGTATCACTTTGGTCACATCAGTACAAATACTAGCAACAAATTAACTGTACCATGATAAATCTGGGCTCACAAATAAGGGGTTTCTTAAGTGTTCAGCTCTCTCTGAGGGATTCAGTTGCCAGCAGTTGTATGTTTGAGCTCACTGACAGCTGAAGGGTCAGAAGTTGAACTGGTTTGGAAGATGTGACTAAATGCATTTCCAGTCAAATATATATTCAGAAACCAGTTTTCCCAACAGACTTAAAAACGTTCTTGTTTTTTAACCATCAAATTTATTGGCTTTGGATAGTATTACTTTTATGTATTTACATTAAATATTTCAGAAAACCTTATCTCTTTCTGAAAATTAGAATATTAAGAATTTTTTATTCAGATGACAATTCCGCCTTAATATAATAAGAAGTGATTAAAAGAAGGAAAATCAAATTGCTAATGGAAAGTAAGTAGAAAGGCTTTTCCCTTTTAATTATTAACAGGCCTGTAGACTTTACTTACCCATCATGGTTATAGGAAGCGAGAACAACACTGGGGCTGGAGTATGCATTGCTAGTTACCCAGGTACAGTGAACAGCAAACATCATCAACAGCATCAGCATCAGCATAGTAACAATGTTTTTGATATTGGGACCCAGCCCTTCTTCTGTTTTTTCCTGTTCAGATACATGTTTTCTCACTTTGCCTGCCTAAACAAACACAAATATATCTGTTATGGCAACTTTTAGCATCTTTGGCAATGGAACCCATGCCTTTTTCTTCACACACACCCCATAAATCCTACAGGATAGTATAAAGCTAGACCAGATTGTAGCATAAATTAACTAAGCATGCACAAGAATATTTTGACAATCCAGCAACTTTTAAAATGGATGACTCCTTAAATCCTCTTTCAGAAGAAAACTATTAGGTGAGGGTCAGTGCATGACTTCCTTAGCTTGGCTCAGTGTAATGACACCCTTTTATAAGGCAGAGTGGAAAACAGGCAGAGATATTTACTGTGAGGAAGAGGGGGAAATCCAAGGCTCATGCATTGTCAGGGTCAGTATAACAAACTCTTAAGAGAAAGAAATCAGTACCATAAAATATATTATTCTTTAATTTCACTGAACGAAAAGGTGTCTTAGAGGTAACACAAGAGGGAAACATTCAGTGACATAAAACTGCTATACCTGGTTAAGGAGAACGAGCAACTATCTGCCATTGCTTCTACAGAAAGCTGGGTCAACAAGGGATGCCTCCTTTAGGTTAAAGGCTCATCACCGATCAAGCTAGAAGGAACCACTTCTACACTGACAGACACTGTTTTTTGGGACATCAGTGACACCTTACTGGAGAACATTAATACTTGTTCTAAATTTAAATGCTAGTGATTCAGACCTCCAGTGGCATTTAAAATATTCTGACAAAAAAGAAAAAAAATAAGTAGCAAAAATAAGCTGCCTTCTGCCTTATAACTTTTGCTCCCTCTCCTCACCTTATCATACAGGTTGCCAGGGTTCCTTTTGTCATCCTCATCACTGCTGTCCTCTATTGGTGGATTTTCCCTCTTCATATCATCACCCAAATAACGCTCAAAGACATTGGAGAAAGCAATTGCAGACAGCATACAGACCACTGGAGTCAAAGTGAGCATCAGCCGAACCATCACACCAGCAAAGTAAACAGCGCTGATTGCATACAGAGCAACTGCAAAGAAACAAATTGACTGATGCCATGTAGAAAGTAACACTCACTCTGACTGCACATGTACATACTCTCCATAACACCACTTCTGGAAGTGGGTTGTGTATATCTACGTGAGTATGCATCTTGCATTTCATTGCTTTTTAATTTGCAGAGATGCAGTTCAATTGAAGTTCATCCTGTTTAAGGTTCAAACCCTTCCTGAAGTTCATCTTGACAACTGTTAACAGTAGCACAACCCCATTTTCGTATTGATTATGTGTCAGAAGACACATTATTAGTGAAATGTAATATCACACCCCAAAAATACTACTGTAATAATACGTAGCTTCAGTTGTTTAAAAAGGTCAAACAGCCCTAGACCAAACACTTTAGTGAAACTGAAAACGCAAAAGGAAGTGTCAAATTTTCATGTAAATAGCAAATTTTCATTCAAGTTGGAGACATCTGTGGAGAAATTGGGGGCTTGTCTACATTATAATTCCTACAAACAAATAATATGATATTGCAGGCCCTATTCTGAAGCAAGTTTTCCTGAACAGTATTACCTCCACTCTCCCCCCACCAACAAAACAAGATTTTCAGAATAGTAAGGAAAAAACCAGAACACTTTTCTTAGAAGGAAAAAAGCCAAACAAACCTGTATACACTGGTTAGGAACATCTGCTGTTCAAGTAATAATGGCTATTCCTTGTCTGCTACAGTTTAACAATACACTTTTATGAAAGATTTGCCACAGAAATCATGAAGGGAAGCTGATTTATCAGATTACATTATATAAATATTTTCTACTTTGTTTTGAAGTAATATGGCTCTCCATTTTCACTCATAGGTCTTTTTATGCTGACTTAAGTGGAGGATGCAGCAGTAGGAGGCATTGGTCTTGACAAGGACTCTTGGAAAGCCACAGAGCAGACTAACCCAGTCACTGGATTTAACATAATGCACATTTCCACTGCCCACGTACCTCTATCCTAAGAGGCAGCTACATTAGTCTGATGCCTCCTGTCCCTGTAAAACCCTGAGTGATCTTCATTGCTCATTATGGGCTACAACTTCAAATTGCATCTTTACAAGCCTCAGTCAGAATCTTAAAAGTCTGCTTTCACAGCACAGCTTCATACAAATAAACTTGTCACTGACATAGGGAGACCCCACACCTCCACTTGGGCTTTTGCCTTATCTCGCACTTGCTCCAAAGCACATGAATCAGTTCACTGAAACAGCAGAAATAAAAGGCATTTTGAATCATCATCTGTGATAGGATGAGTGCCAGGCACCCAGGCAAGGGTTGGTTGCCTTGCAGCCTAGGTAGGGTTGGGACCTTCCCTTTGCACTGACCCTGCACTGTGGAGCTGCACCCCAGGGCATGATTTGCAAGATGAGTGTATGGAAGAGCATGCAACTCCAGCTGCAGAACAGAGCACACCAACAAGCATTTCCATCCCACCTCTCCTGATGACGCTCCATCACCATTTCACCAATCTTTGTATTTTTTATAAAATGTTTTAAATACTGCTGGGCAGGAGCAACTTCTAATAATCATCTTTAAGCACGTCACTTTTAAACCTCTTTTAGAACGAGCCTAGCAGCTTTGAGCAAACCAAAAGAGAACCATGTTGAAGGCAAGATTTTTCAAAACAATTTTTAAATATTGTCTCTTACCAAAGACTCTTTCATCATTGATGTTTTTGATACAGAACCACAGCCCTGCTGGGAAAGTACACACGAGAATATGCAGATCAAAAAAGAAGGAAACCCATGTTGTAGGCTGATGCTCAGACACAGAGGCAATGATCGGGATGTGAATTTTCGCATACCTTTTTCAAAAAAAATTCAGTTCAAATTATTTTGAAAAGATAAAACTATTAAAACTTTTAAACATTAGGAATTCAAAAGGAAGCATTTCAAGTTAAATGTCAAGTGCTCTATTCAGCAGAAATTTATCTGATGAAACTTACACCAGAAGTGTCCCAGTATATAAATATGGTCTTACTGTATTCACAAAGTGTTTGGTGTACAGTTATTTAAAACACCAATATAAAGGATTATTTCCATGCTAATTAAAAGAATAAACTTATGCATGTTTTGTTTTATTATGGCTAGATATGAAGCCAAATTCACCAGAATGAAAACACGTAGCTATGAAAGCCCCATCACTACCTTTTGAAGAGGTAATCATCCATGCCAGTTAAGTCCTAGATTTTCAACACTATTTCAAAACCCTCCTCTACACAGAATATCTTTGTTTTCTTAGTACAGAAAGTTTCAGTATTTAATACCAGACCTGTTAACTGATGCCCCCACATTCTTTCAGATGCTAAAAAAAAAATAAAAAAATCAGGCCTTGTCTACACTTGGAAATACAGGTCAACTAAACAACATATTGAACACTCAGTGCAGACAAGGACAAAACTGTGTTCTGTAGTAAACACAGCTATACAGAACTAACCTGGGGTGCTACATGACTGAATGGTGAGGTGTCAAACATATGTCCTTTTCTTCACTGAGAGCTAGTTCTCATTCAAAACTGCATTGTGTGTTTTAACACAATACGATTTTCTAATGTAGACAAGCCCTCAAAAGTTTCATGCTTGTAAATGTACAGACCACTTCATCGATAGGCAAAGAACAACATCTCTATGTTCTTCAAATAAATCTGAGGCTTCTTTACTGACATCTATTCTACTACATTTATTACAGAGTTGGTACAGAATCCTGTATGAGCTGCACTTCAGAGCCTGAAAAACCTGAATGGTGAAAGTTTGAAGTTCTCTTATCTCTGCTTTTAATCTTAAAAAAAAACCCCACAAAAAAGCCACCCTACCAACTGAATGTCACCTTATGTACCTTTAGTGAGGAAAATATCCTAGTTTTTTTTCCTATTCTCCTGGCTGGCTAAAGGAATTAACATGATTTTTAAAGGTTAACTAAACCAAAAGATTAACTGATGCAGATTTTCACCTGTGAAAACACACATGGTTAAGCCAGAATTGTTCAGAGTAGATATCCATATATGCAAAAGAGATGTATGAACATCATAAACAAGCAACATGCAAGATCATATGTGCAACAGCTTTCTGATTTCATGCAATGTTGCACAATGACAATAGATAAGGCTCTTAGTTGATTATTTTTAAATGTGTCCTCAAGTGTTGGTACAGCTTTTGGTTATTTTATGCTGAGAAACACTACAATTTCATATAGAAAAACATACCACTACCTATTCAAAGACTTGCAAAGAAGCAAGAAATTTAATACATGAGTACACAAGTGAAAAGCTTGCAAAGATCATTGAAACAGTTACTACAAATGCTCTTTTTAACTGATTAAAGCCCACTATGTTCTCCTTGACTGAAATACGAAATGGATTTGAGGATAAGGAGAGCAAAAGATCATTAGTTTTCACTAGAATGCTACTGATATCTAAATCCTTTATATCCTTTATCTTTACTTACCCAGTGTCCCACAATGAATAAAATCTGCCACTCCAAGGAGCAATATAACCTGAAACAGAGAAGAGGAAAAAAAAAATGCTTCTGCTGCCTAGGTATTTAAATGCAATTTTTTTTCTACTCCCTCAAATTATAGCACAAAATCAAATAAGCTTCACTGAGCTTGTACTGTATGTGAACCAGACCTACTGCATTAGGTAGGTTGTAATAAATAATAACAAAAAATATATTTCCCAAAGAATGTTACAGATAAACTATACTCTGAAGCATAGAGAGAAGTATAAGAAGAAAACTTAAGTGATAAGAAAGTATTTAATTTTTCTGAAATGCCTGAGCAGGACACTGGGAACAGTGCATAGCCAAAACACTCATACTTGAAGCCCTGGTTTCCTGCTCTTTCTCCACTGAGGGCCATACATATGGCATGGAATATAAAAGCTGCTGATAATCTTTACATATTTTTTTTAAACAAAGACTTTGGATACTTGAGTATAAGATGATATGAAATAGCATCATCATGAGATGGAAGATAAAAAATATTATTAAAAGTTATTCATAAGCTCATTCTTAAATTTTATTTCCACTTTTCCTTGAAACTGTTTCAGCTTCCTCTGAAGACAGAGGGACAAGTCAAGATGAAGTAAGAAAGTTAAATCCATTTATTTATTACTCAAGTCCTCATGCATGGCACAGCAAGTCTTCCATCTGATATTTAAAATTAGTACAATCTGAAGTTTTTTTATTGTCTAGTTTAGACATTTAAATAGTGGGGTTAATTTTGTTCTGCATCTAGTCTGACTTGTGGATTGTGGATAACTCTAACTCTGAAATATTGGAGTGATGCTACAAAGAATTTTTCCTGCGGCCCAGAAAGCACAGCAAGTTCCAACACACAAAAATACAGAGTAACATAGGCATTGGTTTGCTGTGGTACTGCCAACAACTACTTTAGTCTAAAGCAAACTTTCATCATCTGTTTTACCTGCTACAAAACCCTAGTAAAGTAGTTTCACATTTATTTACCTGTATATGTCAAATAGATGACACTCAGGAACACAACACCAGCTGCTAGTGAGACACCCAAGAAGAACAATGTCTGAAATTCTTGTTTTGTTAATCTGTCTCTCAGATACTGCAAAAATGCATATGCCTGCAGCAGTGCAAAAACGCCTGAAGAAAGAGGAAAGTCTTTGTTAAATGCTGAAAAGGAGTAACAGCTGTTAAAACAACTGGCATACTTTGGCTGTATTTGAATTACAAAAATAAACATAGGGTACACCCTTTACATCTAAAAAATAGTGTACCCTAACTTTCCGACAAATGGCCTTTAATACTTAACAGGGATGATACTTTCTTGCAAAGACAGAAACTTGCAATGAAAGAAAATACTCTCCAACACACAATAGCCACTGCCTCTTTGCTCAAATTAAATTGGGCAAGGGGGAGAATCACCTGAAAACTAGATTGCACTGTGACAAAAACACAGGTTAATTTTTCACCAGGTATGTTAAGACACAGATCTCAGGCAACACACAAACAAGGCAAATATAGACATATATGGAAATTAAGCTACTGAAAAAAACAGGAGGATTTAATGAAAGAAAAAACAACCACCACCACCAAAACCAAAACCACACAAGACCAAAACCCAAACAAATAATCATTAAATTATACGGACGACTGTATTATATAAAGCTAGTGTTGAAACACCAGAATTCACTGGGAAAGCACTCCACACCCTCAAAAACGCTGTTCAGTGTTTAACATTAAATCAGAAATTGGACAGAATTTTTCTGTTGTTATTAATTTCAACGTATATAATCAGATAAACCCAATTACTAATACATTTAAAAGTGAAAATTCACTGGTAGCTGGCAGAAGAAGAACACAGAACTCAGGTGTATGCTCTTTCTTCAAGTTAATATTAATCTGAGGTGCACAATGTTGAAACTCACTAGTTCTAAACTCCTAGAGAAAGACACTCTATTCACTAAATAAACCTAAAATTCTTCAGATACTAAAGGTGCTTTGGTAATCTTTGTTCCTTTCATTGTATTGATTCGAAGAAAAGGACCTCCAAACCCCTTGCTTTCTAACACTGCTCACCGAAGTGGCAGGCTAGGTGCAGCTGGGCTTGGTGTTCTGTTAAAGAGACTCAAAACCACTGAAATGTTATTAAGCAGGTACTCTTTTAATGCAGTGCTGGACACACTGGGGATCATTCCTCCAAAATTGCGTGTCTCTGTTAGCTGCTCACACCTCCTCTATACTAGATGTACATACATATTTCCGGTATTTTCCAAGACCTTGTTAATAATTATACAGTTTTCCAATAAGTCATTTATATGCATTGCCATCCCTTTTAGCATATATATTATAGTCCTTAGGTGGTCTTCAGGGGCCTCTGTTTGCCTCATCACAGTGTAGATAGCCTTCTTAACAAAGGGGTTTTGCTTATTCCAGGTGTCATGAGATTAGACAATAGGCCTACCTCAAGGCCACATTCCATTCTAACAGGGCCCTGATTGTCGCCTCCTTAGTACAATTCCATTCTGCTAATGTAAAATTTCTTCAATTCATTATTCAGATTGTTGAAAGAAAAAAAACCCCACAAACCCAAACTCAATTTTTAAAGCATTTTTTCTGGTAAACTTTAATGATATTCCAACTGTTGTCCCAAGTACATTTTCAGAATAAAAAACCCTAAGGAATCTAACAAACTAAACTGTATCACACAAAAAATGCATGCAGTTAAGCATAAGCCTATCGGTCTTAGTAGAGGTTACTGCTGTCAAGAAATCAATGTCTGACTGTTAACAAGTACTGAAAAATCAACTCCAGTTTAAAGAAGTAAAAACAAACAAGTCTGAAAACAGTTATTTAAAAGTCAGCCTCCTAATTAGCAATTTAAGTCACTCCTATTCAACCCACTTTGAAAAATTACAGAAGACTATCAGCTCTGGAACCAAATTACTCAGTGAAATCTGTGTTTACCAACAAAGAATGTTTCAATTGTGCAATGCTTGAAAGCAACATTACATTGCAAAATACTAGATATTATCAACATGTAAAATAAGTGCTTGTCGGAATGTGTAACTGATCCAGCCTTATGGAGGCATTTTACCCCCATTAGCTCACACAAAGAGGGATAATGTGACAATTGGAAGGAAAAACTTCCCTACCAACACTAAATTGGACCCGTTTTTCTTTAACAATTTGGTTTGTCAGTTCTTTCTAAACAAGGAAACAGAACTGCAAGACTTTGAGGTTTTCTTGTGCTAAGCAGGTTGTTGGGAAGCCGGTTTTGAAAATGTAATTTTCTTACCTGCAGCTGCCATGTGTTCACTTGTCCTAATTGGCTGAAATCCCACGAAAGGTATCTGCATCGATAGTATTAACCCCACGATGTAGAAAGTGCTATATGCTAGGAAGAAAAACCAAAAACAAAACCAAAAAACAACAGTGTAAAAAGAGAAGAAAGAGACACATGGGAAGGAGATGAAAACGTGCGTTTAGAAAGCATTGGTTCCATAGTAATGTCCATCCCTCCAACTTCAGTTGACACTGAAACAGAACCAACGATATCTCAGCCATCCTAATTACTTTCCCCTCCTTTAACTAGAATAAATCTGCCAATTGCATGAGATTTTAGAGGAAGTAGCAAAGTATTGTTCCTAACTGCACTGTTTTTTCTCCTCCTAGGAAAATAAACCATCTACCTAAAATATTGTAAGCTTGGAAGTAGCCTTATTCTCTCATCTTGTTTTTGCTGGTTATCTCAGATAACAAGTGACAAAAGAAGCTTTATGTATGAAGAGAAATTGAAGGGCCTAGACTTCAAAGAAGAAAAACATGAGTTCATCACTCATTTAGAAAATGCAAAGAGGTATGCTTGTTCTTTTTTCGAACACAAGAGCAAAGACAGGCCAAGAAACTGAAAAGCAATAGAATTAAAAATTAACATTAAGCATATGTATTAATGGATCTATAATCAACCATGGGGACTCAAAAGTCCCCAGAAAGCAGAAGTCAAGAATGGAATTAATATTACTATCAGTATTTATAACATGAATTATTATTATCTATCCATTAAGATTCATATATTTCATTTTGACAGAGTTTTGGTTCTCAGTATTCCAGGGTGAAGAAGAGAGGGGAGAGGAAGAGAAAAATACCAATTCTAAACAGCCATGTTTTTGATTACATTTGATGTAACCAGTCAACTTAAAAGTCAAAATGAATCTGTTTCACCAGTGACAAACAGTGATAATCCACCTCCACAATTTTTTAAACACTCTTAAAAATCCCAAACCAGTCTTTGTTATGGCCTCAATCTTAAGAGATCCCTGCTCTCATACATTCCTTCACTAACCTCCATGACAACAGGTTTGGGGAGCACATCATCTACCAGTGGCATAGTTTCCATAGCACCTGTGTGGTCTCACTGGAAGATGATTCTCCCAGGGTACTGCACACTTTCCAAAAGCCATAGAAGTGACTGTAATGATACTTCCAACCACTTGCTGTCTTCTCTGGTGCGTTCTTTCAAGCATCTGTATTGCACTACTGCGCCTAGCTACTGATCTATGCCCTCTTACATCACTGAAGTACATTTTTGGAGAAGGAAGCTCAACTTTTGAAGAATTCAAACATAAATCATTTAGTGTACCATGAAAGTGTTACAACAGTGCCATCCTGCGGCAGTTCAACGACTGGCATAAGTCACTATAGTTCACTTTTGTTAGACCACTGTAAATGATCATTTTTAAGCCTAGTCCTGCAACTGTGATACTTTCTATGTCCACTTGCCCCCTCACCCCCTTACTGTCACCTCCTTCAAACAGCCATCACATGTGTCTGCCTGGTTTTGAAAAAGCCTGGCAATTTACACAGCAACAAAACTTTTCCAGCAACTTAAGATACCTGAAGGTTATATATCATCACAAGCTTTCCATGCTCCTTTACACTGTGCTGTTTGCACAGCTTTTGCAAAAACAAGAAGTTTATTTTGATTCCTGCAAGACACTCTCATGGTTTTAACTTTAACTAGGTCAAGAACAAAACCACTCTGACCTACTGTGGATAAACTCATTTTACAAAAAATTTTACTTGTTGTATACTGCACAAACCTCCTGATAATCTCATCCAGACAGTACAACGAAATACTTGACCACATATTTCCAATTAATGGATTGCAAACACCAGAAATAAACACTTGTCATCTGAAGTTTTAGAACAATGAAGTAAGTTGATATATGTTGTTCACTATTTAAATGATAAAATCCAAGACACATAACAAGAAGTTACTGAGTTTTAACTTCTGAAAGTGTTTCACTGTTGAATATTCTGACAAGTATACAGAACTTGGAAAAATAGTACAGAAAATTAAATTAAAGTGAAAATTACCAAGCCTCTTAAGTGTGCAAGCATAACGAAATCTATACTGGTACCTTTCAAAATGGAAAACCATTTATTTTTCAAACACACAATAGACTACAAGAGAAACTACATGTACAGTAACAGAAAATGGTATCAGTGGATCCTGTACCTGAATAAAGAGGTTATTTACCTATACAAGTGCTGCTAATACACTGGAATTGTAAGCACTTGGTCTTAATTCTTAAACTAGTAAGATCTGAATGAAAGATACTGACCATTGTCAAGACAATAAAAAGAACCAAAACAATGCACAGCTCAAGCTTTCAAATGCAGGTAGCATGATCACCATGGATTGCCAAGTAGGTCAGATGCTATCTGGCTGATAAATTCATTTGCCTGCAAGTCATAAAATACTGTAAAACTGCCAAAAAAGCTCACGTTCTGGGAAATTTTTACTCATTAAATGATTCTGAGTTACACTGCCAGGCATATCAGATCACATCCCATCCCATTAACCTTTTCTTTGGTGTATGAATATCTATATGAAAAATATGTACCAGGAAACGGTACTATTTTAAAAAACTTGGTGCTGCCAAATATTGTTCTCTACATTTATGTTATTATGTCAGATTAAACATTCAGCCATTACAAAAGTCAGGCTCATGCTAGTTTGAAATGAAATTAAACAATTGATCTTGACATTTAACCCCCCAAAATTCTTGGTAATAGTAAAATGGATGGAAATTTTACAAGGTATTGTCAGCTGACAATAGTTTACAGAAGTTTTAGCTGCACATTGGTAGTTTGGAGAATTATGAGACTGCTGCATTCACATTACCAACTGTACATCACAGAAACTCCAAAAATATCTTTATTCTTTCTACTTCAAAGACCTTTTGTAAACTCTTCTCCCTATCTGAATAGTTTGGAAGTGAAGCACACTTGAATTTCCTCTCAGAAGTGCTTGAACATTTTTACCTATTTTACAAAAACCTCCTGTTAAACAAACCTAGCAATCACACACTAATGCAAGACATACCAGCTTCCCAGGAAAACTTACACTAAGGCAGCAGTTGCAATGGAACAGCAGAGCAGCAATCAGTCTCCTTCTGACAACCCTGCTGAAGTACATCTCCCTCACAGCTGAAGGGCAGTAACATTTCAAAATATTGTAGCTATTTGCAAAGCCAACGTCTGCCAAAACCTTTAATTCACGTGAACCTGCAGTACTATTCTCCCCAGATGAGTTCAGAGGCTAGTTCATTGAAAGCTGAAAAAGCAAGAGTACTTACTCTCTATTGTTTCTGTGTACCACATCACTTCAGGATTTTATAATCAGTAATTTAATTTTCTCTTGTCTGACTCATAGAAATTGGTAAATGAAAATAGTCAATAAAAAGATTTTAAAAGCCAAACAAGATGAGTTACTTTCCCCTTAAGTTATGAAGTAGTCAGTGATGAAGTTAAGTCTACTAACATTAAAAATTAAAGATAGGTTGGTTTGTTCTGCCTTTTTTTTTTTTTCTCTAAAAATAGTTTCAATTTCTGTATTACATACAGAAGCAAGAAAGTAGTATTTCTGGGTTTGGTAACAAAAATACAGAAGTGAACATGAGTAAATGGAGTAATTATAATAGTATATAAAGGTTCAAATATCTATGTAAATATAATAATTTCTCTAGCAGGCAGTTAAAAAACACATCAAAATAATGAAAAATACAAGGAAATCTATTAAAATGGCTAATGAAAATATCTTTACAAATATGAAATGTCCTGTGATATTACACTTCAAGTCATACTATGTTCTCAAATTACTGATTGCAAAGATTTCACATTAGGGAGTAAAAAAACATTCTAGCTAACTTTTCAATCTTTGAGTATCCAAACTTCTCATTATTTATTTCATTAACACACATACACCATGGCCAACTGATTTCACTGGTAAAATCTCTTTGAAAACAGTTTACAGAGTATTTAAATGTCAGGCAAATTGATCAAAAAGTCTCCTAAGATCATCACTATTCACACATTCCTGAAACTGGAAGGAAGGCTGACCCATTAACCCAGTAAAATCTTAGTGATTCACATGGAGCAGAGAGTCTCTTACATTACTTTTGATTCTAGGTTATATAAAACACAAGTGGCTGCTTAAAATGTCCTATGTCTTCTCTCATATATGTCACAATATATACTACCTGTTTGCATAATTTCTGCTGCACAACTTTTTAAAAATAGCAACTGTTTTACATACTAGGAAAAGAAAATTATGAAACATTATCACAGATGCACATGGCATAAAATATATTAAAAGGATTCTACAAATACCAAACCATCCACTTATTTTTTTTTTCAGTGCACTAGAAAGGAGAAAATTAACTAGCAGCTACATATATTCAATTTTGGAAGCATATGTTTTAACTCCTTATTTCTATGTTGTAGAGAACAACTGACTATAACGAGTAATCAAATTACTAAAATGCAAGCTGATACGCAACTACTTAATTCCCACTTGATGCAAAACACATCAGTATAATAAATTTCCTATCTCATGATTAAGCATTTGAGAAGGACTGTTCAATAAACAAAACTTACCGATGTAGACCCTCCTGCTGTATCGCTGCATCAGCAAGAGGACAAACACATGCAGTGGAATAAGGTTGATGATGAAAACATAACCACCCCATGCAGAGACCTATAATGAAATAGCAGATTAGATCTGTAAGTATCTGCTATTAGGATAGCCAATGCTGGATTTAAATCCTGATTGTGTAACAAGAGAACACAAACTCCATCTAGACCAGTAGTCAGAACTACTAGTAATACCACCAGAATCTTTCTCAATATTTATTACCAAAAAAGAAACAAAACACAACAACAAAACTCCCACATATCCAAGACTTTTGAGATGGGCTAGTGGATTTTCAAGGCTTTCCTTATTGCATCCTCTCCTCCTCCCAAACTAATCTGGTCATGTTGGCAAACAAGAATGTTATGCTGAGAGTAGACAAAATTAGATTAAAAAAAAAAATTACAAATGTTAAATTAAGACATGTAAACCAGTCCCTAAGTTCCTTTTTCTTGCAAGTGTAGTTACCCAACTACAGAAAAGCAGTATCTGAGAGCTCAATCTTAACCAGCACCAAGCAATTAGCCTGACTGTCCCACCACTGGCTATGTTGAGGGTAATTTATTTAGGAAGAAAAGTTTTTTCACAGCTTGGGGAAAAAAGGACCTTCGATTCATACAGGGAAATTCTTCAAGTCTAAGGTTTCAGAAGATAGAGAAAGGAGGTGATCAGTTGCCTCCATTTTGCTCTTAGCTTAATCTCCTCAATTCTACTACTGTTTTTCCCATGTTATCTCCTAGGAGCATCTCCACAGTAGCCTCCATTTTCATACATCAATAATGAAAAGGGACTTTATGATTGTTCAATCTGACATTGAATTCATTCAGCAGTTCTGATGGTAAGCTCTACTTTACAGGTAATTATACCCAAAGAAACACCTTTCAAAGTTATGTAAGTGTAACATTGTCCATAAATTTTAAATATTATTATTGCATTTTATTGATAATGACACAGACACATGAATATCAAAATTTCACCTTAATCCACGTTCACCAAAATAAAAACCCTATGGAATCAGAGTACCTATTCAAGCACAGGATAAATTTGTAAGTAAAGTTATTATACTGAAGACTTCCTCAAAAAATTGTTTTAATTGTGTTTTAAATACTTTAAAAATATTTGTCATGACTTTTTACTGTGATACTTAAGGTTTGAATAGTAATACAAAGCAACAATTTTATATTATGGCTCCAACAGAGATTAAAATCTCCTTCTTCAATTCTTCATCAACATATGGATTATGTAAACCCTACTCAAATAGTTTAGCTATTATATACATAAAAGGCTTACCATGTAAAAGTAGGATAGACAGCAGCAGATTGTCCAAAAGACTGAACCAGTTTTCACAGACTTCACCTTTAAAAATATCAAATTATTTATGAATGACTAATACTGAACAATATTCCAAAACAACTGTCAAGAGAACTTCTTTAGCACATATCAAGTTATGTTTGTATGCTTCTGATGTCCATAAAACCAAACTAAAAGTGCAATTCATTCACAAATGGAGCAGCTAACATATATCTCTCTCTAGTTAAAGCAGAGGCAGGATGTAATGCAACTCGCTGCTTCATGAGCTGAGGTAGAAAAGTAGTTGCAACACCTCTCTGCTACTTTCTCTATGACATTAGACCACTTTATAATTCTAAGAGTGGACTATCCATGCCTTACTTTGGCTGGCATCTGTAGTTATAGATAAAAGAGCTTCTCTGTAATTCTGAAAAACTCACTTAAAGGTTTGCTCTCTGGATGAGAGCATCCAGATACTACTGAAGGTTTAGCAGGATGCATAATCTGGTCCAGGAATACAATTTTGCCCAAAAATGATGGTGGTGACTGTGTGGAAAATAGGAATGAAACCCCAACTTTCTAGCCTTATTTAATGCTATCCATAAAATATATTCGATCCACACAATTCTACAAGAGTTCCTGCAAACATTATTGCAGTATGCAGTTTAGTTAAATTTGAGTTCCACAAGACCAGGTAACTGCTATCATATCTCAGTTGTTACAAACTAACAACGCAGGTTGATTCTGTTACACACCTTTACAGCTGCAGTTTATTGTAAGTTGTTTTTAAAAACCTCCACTTAAGCAACACTAGTCAGTCATGAAAACTTTGAATTCCCTTCCATTACACTCCTAACAATAATATTCTCATGTTTGAAATATTCTAAAGCTAAAAAACTTATTGTGTGCATCTGCTTATGAAAAGCACAACTCTTGATAAAATCATGGGAAAAGCTGCAAGGAACATGAAGTACATGGAGAAACTCAAAATGAACAGTATATGCATTCAAGGAACACACAAGGGACAGTACCGTCCAGTAATGCTATTTGTGATATTTCCAAAAATAGAATCAACAGTCCAGAAAAACTGTAGCTTCCTTAAACTGCTTCAAAATACAGACTGAGGAGTGACAGACAAGCTGCACTACACCAAGCAGGCTAATTAAAAGACTTTTTTTTTTTTTTTTTTTTTTAAGCATGGAAGCAATATTAATATCTTGCTCTGGACAGCTTTAGATATTTAATTTGGATGCTTAAGTCAAAGCCCAGATGTTTGGTCCAAAGCTTCTCCAGAAGACAATTCAAAGCACTTTTATTCAGAGTCTGCTGCTTTTCACCAGCTAAATAAGGATGTTCACATAATGCTAACATCTCCAAACTGAAAACCAGAAACAATCCTTCTGTTGCTTTCAGTGCATAGATTTAGCATTATTATTATTACTAGTACTACTAAAGGACACACATACTTCAGTTAACAGTATTTTTACATAGCAAACTAAAGAGCATGATTATGGAGTAGTTCAGATCATGTGACTTCTCAGTAATTGCCTGATCAAGAGCCAAGGGGAAGAGGGATGAGAGGGAGGAAAATAAGAATTCAATGGATTCTAAGAAAAATCAGTCATTTGGTTGGAGGAGGAACCAGAAAAGCAAAAGACTCAGCAATTACTTACCCATAAATAGTATGTGAACTGCAGTGCAAAAATAGCTATGCCTTCATTGTCAAATGATCCTGCTACTGATCGCGATATGTAACCTGGAACTATGGCAATAAAACAGGCAGCTAAAAGCCCTGCGCCCTGGTTCCACAGTTCTCTGGTGAGCAGGAAAGTAGAAATAGCTGTAAGGCCGCTAAAAACTGGTGCTAGAAACACACATACATCTCTTATATGAACTGTCACATTAAGCATATTTAAAATCCAATGTATAAGGCCTGCTGTCACCATCAGTCCTGGGTATACCTAAAAGGAGGAAAAAAAAAAATCCACACTAGATTATTGCAGAAAATGATGACAGTAGATTTATTTGCATGTAATTTGCAATGAAACAGTCATTTCTTAAGCTGATATAAGCAGCGAGCAGGTACAGCTAATGGAATTATTTTAATACTACTTTAATCATGTTTTGACAACGTTGCTGAATACCAGAGGGTCTTTACATTTTATCCAAATGCTAACAATTATACATAATCCATTTTGTAAATGAATAAGCTGCATACAGATAATATCCTATCTTGCCTAACATTTATCATATAATAAGAATAATTTGTCACTAAAGTGTGGAAGCATAAGCTAAAGTATGCAAGAGAATTTCAAGTCAGCTAACAGCTTCAGGAAAAAAAAACAAACCCCAAAACTGTAAGACAACAAGAAACCAAACAACATTTCTCAGCCCTATCCATTTTCCTCCAAAATACACCATGTCACTCTTTCACTTCTTGTTACCTAAGGAAAAAGAAAATGTGCACCAATAAGATGATTATTCTTCTTAACCTGAGAAGCTGGTGGACAGTCAGTTGAGTATTCTGTATTTGCAAAACATCCACAGACGTCTTTGGATATGAAGGATTAAAATAAAGCCCTATGAAATTGAATTAAGATATCCTCCAGGAAAGGTAGCACAGACTTACACAAATCTATTGAACCCATCACAGAATATTGGAGAACTTTAAAATATTCTTAGTAAGATCTGTACCCGGCCATATTTATCAACCTTAGAAAAATCAATATGTACTAAAGAAGTTAATATCTACTTTGCCTGCCTTAGCTTTCTTTTGAGAACTAAGAAGAGTGTTGTACTAAATGAAACAGATGACAATGTTCCACTGCATATAGCCTTGAAAGCTGGTTTTCAAGATAAACTATTACAATACACCATCTGACTTGCAAAATAATGGGTGGAACTGACATACCAATTCTATTTCCTAAGGCTTTTTACTTCATATAAGACAAGTATGGAAAAAGCACATACATATATATGTATGTACGTATGTATGTATGTTAGATAAAAGAGTCCCAAGTATCTCTAAGATATAAAAATAAATGGTGACCTAATTGTTAAAAAAAAAAAAAAAGTAACTTAATTTAAATGGTACCTCCTATAATTAAAATGCTGTAATGCACTTCCACGCAATATGTAACACCTGGCTGTGTTACTCAGTGTTACTAAAACTGTTCTATCAATGAACAATGTTTGTATTCTAAGTTGATAATACTGTTTTGCACACCTTTCCTGTCTTGTAACTTGCCTCAATACCAATCTTACCTACTCCCCAAAGCTTCCTACAGATCTCTCACTGATTTAATTTCAAAAGGTCTTTTCCCAGTGAAATCCTACCAATAAAGACATGAAGTCCACTCAACATATACCACTGGATCAAAACTTGTACCTTAAGAGATTTGGATAACTGGGTTTTATTAAAAGAAAATATATTTTTTTCCATTTTATGTACCAGAACTAGAGCAGTCATAACACCCTTATTACTATTAGAATTTCGTATGTAAGTAAGTAAAATTCAGTTCTGTACTTGTGGTTCACAGTATGCTGTTGCATGGAGACTAAAACATCTTGACTTATTGTCTTAGCTCCTGCAATTAAAAAAAACCCACAACATCTTTCTATTCCCTCTGCAACAGTTTGACAATTAAAACAATATTTTATTAATATTATCGTTTTATTGATTTCAATTTTGTATTGAAAATTCAAAAATCCTACTGCAAAGTCATCTTTGAATTCTTATGGCAATACTTACAGTTCCACCCACTATTCTTCCCAGTGGATACCATGCTCTTTCATCAAACCAATTTAAAAATTCATAAAATCCATGGGATGCAAGATGATGTGTTGATCTATAGTTAAACCTAGAAAGAAATAAAGGAAAAAGAAGGGGGAAGTGAGGAAGATAAAAACTAGCAGCTTTGATATACTCTCTTTCAATCAGTAAGAGTCTACACAATCTACAATCTATGTAGTTTAAGTTTCCTCTTCCTCATTTGTACGTTTTCTGCTGCAGAAAATTCCATGAAGAACAAAAGTCCTTCCACAAATACCTTCAGTTCAGTCTTCCACAGTGCCCATATACCATAAAAAAACATTGATTGTTTGCCACCAAGGCATTTATCTACTTTTCTGGCACATAATTTTTCCAACCTCTCAAACTTTAAATAGCAAAATGTTTCATCTATTACAAAGTCCACTAATCCTTCAAAGTAGGTATCAGACTGCTGTGAGAAGACCTGTAGTGCATGTCACCCCAAATCTCAACTTTTTCTTAATTATTCAAAAGCCAGGCTACAGATGCTGATGCTGTAAAGTTTCATATAGAAAGTTTAGGCTTAGAAAAGCCTGGGTGAACATCACTTCTGAAACAAGCAACATCCACAAACCCAACCTCCTTAATAGGTATTCTAATAGGAATTTAGATAGCATTGTGAAATGAATTAAAGAAGTATTAAATATTGTATTAATTAGCTAAGTAGAAGTTCAGATGACTACATGGAATATCATAACAGGTAACAGGTTAGATGAGCAAATCAACATGTCAGTGTTCAGGACTAAAAAAAGCTTATGTGTATTTTTCATTTTGTCTATTTTATCAAAGTATCCACTTTTATCAGTAGCATGCATCACTTCTAACAAATTCTAACACTATATCAAAATTCTTTCATATATCTAGGACTCTCAAAATATCACAGGTTTACTTTGAACTAATTCACTTCAACAGAATAAAGCTAATGTCATTCAAGACTGTAAAACCCATGAAGTTCCTACTTGTTTAATCTGTGCAAGTCCAGTATTTGAAGTACAACCAACACAGAGGTCATGAGCAGATCTCTTCATCTGCACAGTGAAAGAACAAAAAGAACTGAAATTCAAGTCCAGATGCCAGCAACCTTGCATGTTTCCACTGACTGAATTATCACAGTATCAGTTCAATGACATTAAAAATAAGTAAATAAAAGACTGTAGTATTTTCAAGAACACTCTCCTACATGTTAAATAAGCAGTTATATAGTATATACCAACTGATAAAACTGAGGATTTTCAAAAGTAATTAGTCATGTTTATGTAAGAAAATTCAAACATCAGTCATTCTGACCTAGAAATCTTTGTATCATTCAGCAATGTGACATTTGCTTCTAATAAGCCTGCAACTATTCCCATTTGACCAGATTTCTAAATATTAATTAATTCTGCAGTTCTGAACTGTCAACTATAATGTGATTTATGAAATGCTGTACCTGTAAAATTAACCTCTTATCTTAGTATAGCAAGGTCTATTGTTAATTTGTTTAGTGCCAAATGCTTGCAATATGGCATGAGAAAGCAGCAGTTCTGTGTTGCACAGGACACAATCCAGCCAGCTACAGACCACACTTGAAATGCACTGAAAATCTAGCCAATGTTGTTATCCTACAAATTTAAAAAGGAAACAACAAAAATATTTACTAACACGGATAACTTTCAAATTTTTAAATTATTACTCAAACTCAGAGGCTACAAAAGCATAACTAATTTTTACTTCTAAAGCATTTAGATTAGCTGAACAAATGAAATAGGCAAGAATATATGCTGATATTTCTCCTCCTGTTTTGAACTAGTAAAGCTTCATAACTGGCTTCAAAAGGATGTGAACAACTGGCTTGTGCTTTGGCAGCATCCTACTAAGTGTTTAATAAGAAAAAATTACCACCCCAAATTGAAATGCAACACAACAGCATTCCATTTCTACTACTTAAGAAAAAAATAATCTTCCCTCACAATATATTTTTGGATAGATTCAAATCTATTAACCCCTTCTTTCAAAAAGCATGATTCTGTGATTTGCCACAAATGAAAGCATACAGAGACAGCAAGGTGTGTTTTTACAACAGAAATTATTAGCCATGCTATAGGTATATTAATTTTTCACTGTGAGAACTTCTATAGGTGAGAACAAGAAATAACCTTCTGACCACAGAAACAACAATGAAAAAGTACATAGAAGCTGAACTACAGCACGTCACTTCAACTGTAAACACTTCACCTCCCACTAGGTAACCTGCAAACAGAAGTAAGTTAAAACATAAATATATGCATACATAAGGAGAAGCTTCATGAATAATGCTGCAATACCAAAGGCAGATTCAGGCATTGCCAAAGTGGCAGCAATGGGCAGTGCACCAGACAACAGTATGGTCTAGCAATCATATGATACCAGTATTATGCTCTTATACTGCTTGCTCACTTCACAGCACTGTCTCCCTCAGGGACAAGCCTGGACCTTGTAAAACGGTTTCCTTTTCACTTAGAATGAAGAGGCAGAAGCCCTTCGACTGGAGCCTACACTGAAGCTCTAGCCTGTCCAGCACAGTGGCACACAAAAAGCAGCGATGCCCTGGCTTTCTGCCAGCCCAGGCACATCACCGTTGCTGTTATCAAACTGTTCCCAGGGATGGCAAAGTGAGATTGTAAGATGGTGAACAGTACAGCAGCACAAAAGCAGAAAGCAGCCACTAAGAAGCACTAGATTCTAATATACAGTAAGGCACGCAAGGCCTACAGCAAGTACAGAAGCCTGCCTGTTAATAGCTAAACAGCAATAACTGTTAATTGGTTTAGATGTTCCAATCAAATCTGTCATTATCTTGAGCCCTTTGAGCCCCACGTTGGGCATCAAAAGAACTGTCATAGTTTAACCCCAATTGGTAACTGAGCTTCACACAGCTCGTGCCCCCCTCAGTGGGATGAGGGAGAGAGTCAGATGGGTAAAGTGAGAAAATTCGTGGGTAGAGATAAAGGCAGTTTAATAGCTAAAGCAAAAGCTGCACATGTATGCAAACAAAACAAGGAATTCATTCACTACTTCCCATCAGCAAGCAGGTGTTTAGCCATCTCCAGGAAAGCAGGGCTCCCCCACATGTAACAGTTACTTAAACCACAGTCACAGGACCTTCTATCTTGGCACTTTTCAAACTGTGTTTAAATGCAGCACAGTGTTATTGTATTTCTACAGCAGTACTGTCACTATCTAGAGGTTTCATAGGAGTGTAAAACAGCCCTTGGAAGTATTAGAAAAGTGTCACCTTGGCTATGCCCACATCTTGGAGATTTAGCAACTGCAGCTGAGGGAATAATCCAAATGAAGACAACAACTCCAGTGCTGGGCTGGGAGCTTATTTCAGGCTTGAGTGCCACTGCCTTCCCCAGTTCTTCCATTTCCAGCAGCAGCAAGAATAGGTGATATTTGGGTTTTATTCCAACCCTCTTTCTAACTGGCTACACATTAGCCAAGGATAGACAGGACCTGTAGTAGGCTGCTGGTTACAATGACAAAACACAATGCAGTACTATGTGACAGGACCAGATCAAAGGAAAAGATCCCTTTTCTCCCACCCTCAATCTTCACGCTCATCTGGTCTTGACGTATGGGAACTGCTCATCCACCTCCCAAGATTCGCTCTGATCCTCTCTCAACTCTTCAAGGCAAGTCAATGTGAGGCAGATTTGAGAACAAAGAACAAAATTATGTGAAACACATGCCTAACTATAAATTTAGCTTGAAGAACAGAGGTGAATATTCAAGTTTTCAGTCCACTTTGTGAAGATTACATTCTTGCTTACATTCATCAGAGAAGAGATCTTAAGGACCTGACTGACTAACACCAGTAAGTGTTGACTTTTCTTATTTTAGCTGACATTCTACTAGGAAAAGTGATGTTCTGCTGTTCTCCTTGCCTCTTTCTGTCAGATCTGTAGTTTGAACTGTCTCCTCCTCTGAGCTAAGTTCTAAAGGAATCATAAAACAATCCTAAGTATTTGTGCACATTTCAGAATTTAAAATTCCAACCAACAAATTTGGCTGGTATTATAATTTAAACCTTTTGGTGGATGCTCTAATGATCACAAAAGTGTTCTATACATGGTACCATTAATTTTGTGGCACTGTTGGAGACACCTATATTACAGTTTGTCTAGCAAACAACTGAAAATGAGTTAGTAAAGATATGCTTCTCATTTTCAAAACATATTTCCATTTCAGCATAAAAGAGAGCACAAGCAGGAACAGCAAAATAACAGATCAGAGGTATAATTCTTTATTAGTAGCAACATTAATTTGGAAAGCTTAATTAGGCAACTTGCAAAATAAAACCTATAAAGTTTTCAGTTATATGTTATATAATGTTAATACATAATCTTAACTACCTGTTCATGCTTGGGTTTGATTTTTATTCCACCCTGTGAATTGCTTTTTGATGACACAAGGTAATGCTGCAAGACGATTAGTTAATGCCAGTTACATCAATCCCTCTATCCAGAAGCTATGGAATTCTCCACTGCAACAATTACTGCTATATTTATAAGGACACATTTCTGGCTTTGACATTGCTAAGTTTAGCATTTCCTTGACAAAAGTACTATTTAAGAACAACACTCAAAATTCAGCCTACTGAGAAAGTAAGAACATATAGGAAAAGAGCACACGTACAGTAATGCAGTTACTTCATACAAGTACCTTAAAAACATTTAAGGTAAATCACACTGATGGTGACAGAATTCATTTGACCCTCCCATTACAAGAGAGTACAAGATCAGTGCATTGATTCTTGGGGGAATGTTGACTAAGTAAAACCCTATCAATTCCATACTACAATTGCCCCAGTGTCTGCATTTTTTAATCTGGAATTTTATAAACATGTGAGAATATATCATCTCCTTACTAGTAGAATCTGTTAAAAATTTTCTAAATCTGCAATTACAAATCAGCTACAGATGCATAACATTTTCACATCTGCAACCCTGGAAGAATGGCACGATGCAAACTAACCGTGAACACCACAAGCTGTCTGAGCTATGCTAGAAGTTAGTTTTTAATGCAAATGTAAATTTGTCCTGGTTTGGGTTAGAATAGAACTAATTCTGTTCAGTGATTTTACTCTTTAGCTAAAGCTCTTCTAAGAAACTGTACTTTCTGAAACAACGTGTTTCTAACAGACAATGCCTGCTTCTAGCAGCGATCAGACCTTTAGATTTACTACCAAGGATTGGTATGCAAAGCAAGGTCACTGCTAAATCTTGTGTTTCATGTTGGGGGATGCAGAACAAAAGCTGCACCTACAAGGAGGAGTGGACAAAATGGGTGACCCTAAACTGACCAAGTATTCCATTCCATATACGTCATCTTTGACATAAAACTGAGGGTCAGGTCCTTCTTGCTCTCCTTCTTCTTCTTCAATGGCTGGCATCTGAGAAGAATTCTGTCCTGCCTTCAATCCAGGTTCATTAAGTTCCTGAATACAGTTCCAGGATCCAGCCCTTGAGCCTGGTTCTTGTCTGCTGCTGAGGCCTTCTGGCACAGTATCAGTAGCGACAGTGACATAGTTGCCATCAAGGGGGGTTGAGTTCAGTATTGGTTTCATATATATTTAATTTTATTATTATTATTTTCATTGAAGTAGTTTTAGTTTTATTTTCCAATCCTCACCCCTCTCTCTCTCGTTCCATTTCCCTTCCTGTTGGGTGCGGAAGAGGTAATAGAGAGCATCGGTCATGGGGTAGGTGGTCGGCCCAGCCCTGACCCTTGTCCAATTCTGGTGCCCAATGTGGGGCAAGATTACAAAATCAATTCTGCAATACAGCACCTAATTAGAGATGGCAAGTCAAGATTCTTGGAAAAGACAGTTGAAGATTGAATCTATTATCTAACACTCTTTGCATCTGAAGTGTAAATACATTCAGTGCAAAATCTAATGAGAAAGTTCAGTAACTTCCACTGAAACGAAGAAACATAAATACAGTATTCCATATTAAATTTTGAAACACCTGCTTGCCTACACATTATAAGACAAGTGTAGTAATAATAAACATCTTAACCTGAAGTCTGTATCTACAAATAAGCAATTACAGCAATGAGTGTTGCATACAATTTTAAAAACGGAAGTACAGTATTCCATGGATCACATAAGTAATTCAATGCACTACAGTATTACTTCTCATCATGAAGATGCTTATTTGTATTAATAACCTTGGAAAGTGTGCATGGACATTTAAGCCAGTTTCAACTAACCAAGATCAGAATTTTACACAAGCAGTACCTGTAGGCAAAGGTACTTATAACAGGTAAAAAGCCTTTCCTACTGCCCACAACCCAAAATCAAGGTGTAACAGACCTCACAGTAATGGAGAACATGTGAGTTCTACATGTGTATGAACCAGCAAGATGGAGGGTGGTCCTTTTTTACCTGAGTCAAAACTGACGAAAACCTGAAAAACTGAAGAGCAACCAGGCAATTTTATTTTAGAAAAATCTCATGATCCCTTCTTTTTAGCTTATGCTGATGTCAGCAGAATGGTTTTATGAGGTCTTAAAACTAACAAAACCATAATGAATTGTCTTCTGTTACAATATTTATATATAATCAAGTACTTATGTGTTTACAAATATTTTTCTGGAATTTCTGTAAATGCAAACCTAGCACAGTTTTATGTGGAAGATGTTACCACTTACACACTCAGCTGGAGCTTCTGCACCTCACTGGACAACAAACACCCAGGAGAAATGAATGCATTAACTCTACCCAGTCTTTCACAAGGGACACGGAACATGTTTGCACACTTCTTACAACAGTTGATTGAAAATCAATTATTATGTCAAGTTCACCAGAAAGAAAAACTAAAAGCCCTGGCTGATGCAGAATTAATAGCCCTAATTCTGACATTTTTAGGGGGTTAAATATGAAAATGTTGATGGTTAATCTTTATGGTTTTATCTCAAAATATATGGATATGTAATTACTCTTTGTATTCTGAGATAAGCCTCAACTAATATCAAGTACTTGGTGAAAGCTCCCAAGAGTGCCCTGCATTCAGAGAGGCCCAATTGATCTTTAGGGGTTTTGCTGATATGTACAGCCATTTGAAACATACACATCCTGAAAGCTAATTGTCAATGAGAAGTGTAATGCTTTATAAGAAAATTGGCGGCAGTACTATCACTCTTGAGTCTCCTCAGGCTCAAAATTGGTCATGACCCTGCTTTTGAATTCAGATTTCATAATTCTGAACACACTCAGAAAAATGCAGTGAAGACTCCTCCTTTGAAAGACAGTTAGTATGCCGAAGTAATAAAATGTCAAGAAGTTCAGCAGTGATGTGGCCACCTAACTTCAGAAAAGATGGAAATACTGGCTCAAAGGAGGAAGAAGTTTCTGTTCCTGGAATGCAGCTAACAATGAAACGCCTTGTTTGCCATACCATTAGAACAATCCCTGATAGAGAAGAACAACGGAAATCCCAGGCAGAAATAGCAGCTGGATGGGTACAACCAGAATCTATTTTTTCAGATCCAACATCCAACCATGCTCAATGGAATTTCTGAAGAATATCTGAATGGTTGTAGAATAACCACGAAGAATAACCATTATGAATATCAGAACGTCCCCAATGCGTTTAAGAAGGATTACAGGATTCCTACTGCCACTACTTGGCACAGTATTTTTCACTGCCTGCAATAAGATGTCACGCTTAGCAAGTGCTAAAATCATGAACTGCATGATGCCAGTAGCTTAGTGATACGAAATTCTACAGGGAGCATAGAGTCACTCAAACTTCTTTAGAGAGCCCAGGGCATCTTCAGTACTTTTGCTAAAGAGCTGCAAGCTTTTTAAAAAATTCCATGACCACAGCTTATGCTCTTCACACTATATACCACATTTGAAGCCACAATATGCTTACCATTATCATTGTAGGGGGTGTAAATCTGCCTACAGTTTCAGACACTTCCTCTGATGGCTATTAAGGTTTTTCATTACTTTTTCCTGTTTTGCTTTTAAATTATTTGTCTCAAGGCAAATTATTAAGAAGAGCGTTAATATACCTCACCAGTGAAGTCCGCCACTCATAACATTCACCAACATTTCAGACCTAAGAAGAAAGTAATTATGACATTTTTTCTCAGGATAGTCAAAATTCCCAAGATGTTTCAATGCTAGATGCAAACAGAATAATTTGAAATTCCTACAGGGGAAAATTGAACACTCATTTTCTTCTCTGCTGAACATACACTTCACTGCAGATACTACACTATGACTGGCATCAACACTGACAGCAATACTGGTTCCATACCTTTCAGCATCAGCTTCTTGAGAGGCAACAGTTCCCTGCTCAATACAATATTACCTATCACTAACTCAAAGAGCCCTATACTATTATAGTCTGTTTCTTTCCCAGTACTACTGAGCTATTCTGTGGCACATTAGCCTTGCATCTTGCAACTCTGAAGGCTCTGCACAGAAATCAAGAACACATTCAAGAAGAATGTTGCTTCCAGATGAAACAGACTCACACTGTACTTGTTTTTAACATGATGGAGGCAGCTTAATTTCAGGACCTTCTAAATTAAAGGCTGGTACATGAAGATCTGCTAGACAGAAAGGAATTCAAAAGACAATCAGTTGAATAATACATTTTAAGAAGCAAAATATTCTTTCTGTGAGAAACGTGATACTAGAAATCAATGGGCTGAAGAAGACCGCTTCATAAGACGTGACCTGGATCGCAGGACAGCTAGCTCTCAAGCCACTTTTTTTTATGGCCTTCTACTATAGAACAAAGTAACCTGTAATACCTGAAGAACTATAGCAGACTCTTACTAAACTGATTTCAAACATACTACCTGCTAACTTATAGTAAGATCTAATCATCACTCAGAAAAGAACACTAATTTTTGCAGTATTCTAAAATATAGGCTAAAATAAAGGATATTTCTTATTCATTGCAGGTACTTCAATTATTTTTTAACTATTTGGGAGTATGTGGTACAGTCATTATCTCTACTACATAATAAAGTCAAGGTGCTCTGGCTGACCATTTCTACCCTGGCAAATACAAGACATGGTAAAAAGTAAACAGGATCCTTACAAAGGCTCTAGATCCCCAACACCCAATATCATATTTAAGCAATGACAATCTTATTTCTTAGCAGAACATTTAAACAGCACCAACAGCACCATAAAAGAGCTTTAGCAGAAACTGCTGGGTTCATTCCTCAACAAACCAAAAGCATAGCCTGTTGCTTGAACTTCCATGTACATGAGAAAGAATAGGTCAAACCAGAATCAGACATTAGATATCAAATCACTCTCTATAGATTATGGCAACATCGGATTTTGTTAACTTACAGAAATTAAAAGAATCTACGGAGTTTTGGTTGCACGTCAGCAGTCTAAGTTAGTTTAGCAAGTTAAAATAGTGTCTCATCCAGTGTTGCTTAAATATTTGCTCTTTAGTACCTCTCTTAAGGCACCTGCTATTATTCTTCCTAAAACTAGCTGTCAGTTACCTGAATTCTCTCACTATGCTTTAAGTTATCCTTTCTTTAGTCAAAGAAGCTGGACCTCTAATAGTGCACCTCTTCAGTTTTATCTGCTGCAATATTGACTTAGAGACTTTTTATTACAATGAATGTTAAAAAATATAAACTAGTGTTTCAGAGTGGGTAACACAAAGCATCATCAGAATAGAACTATACAGTGTATCTAACCTGAACAACTTCTGTCTAGCAATTGAGGCCAAGTTAAAGACCTAATTTTATCTAACTTAAACATGTCTCCTCAAATTGTGCTTACCCTTCAGTAACCTGGCATAAATATTGCATTCAGCACACATGCAGCAGGGACCAGTCAATTTTCTGCTGTGGGTATGTACTATACATGCATAGCTACTTACAGAACAGACCAAATACTTCTCCCAGTGTTTCCGGAAACCTAGAGATAGATCTAATTATGCCCTAATCAAATAAAGCTGAAAAGAAAAAGGCATGAATATAGCCAAAAGTCCAAACAGGTTAGGGGAGTGGGGTGAGTGGGGTGTGTGGAATTCACAACTCCAGAATGCCTTTTACTGAATTTACCCAAATTTAACTGTGGCAGTTATCCTTCAACTGACCTTTGCTAGTTAAAAGGAGTGTGGAAGCACTCCTAATCCTTTTCTGAGCCCAAAGCAGGTAAATTAGCTTGAATCACAGCTAAAAAGCAAACCATTCTAAAGATGATCTGAACTATTTCACCTGATTTTTCCCTCAAGCTGATTAGGAGTACTCACGTGATCTATTAATACAGTCCAACAGAAGGGATGGTGGCCTCCAGCTGAGGGCAAAAAGGCTTCCAGCTGTTTGCAAAGTGACTGCATATTCCCACATGGAGGGAATAGAATGTCACCAATAAAATAAAGACTAGGACAGTAGATGACAACAGAAAGTGATCTTCATCCTTCCCTAAAATACACAGACTGGAGTTTATCTTTCTAACTATAATTTACATTCAATGTCTGATTTATTCTGAAATAAGTATGGCATGCAGAATTTAAAATCTATTAAACACTACATTAAATTTAAATCTTTCATACTGTTTCAAGTAAGTCTAAATAAAAAAAAAAAAAGCAAGCTTTCACTGATTTTAATTCAACCTGTTAAGAACTGTACTTAATGGTTACCAATGTTTCTTTAAAGACCATGCACAAGAAAGACAGTATTGTAATTAAAAAACCATTTTCTGCTTTTTATTAGGTATCCTCATAGAAACTCTAAAGATTATGTGTACTGCAGTGGCTACAGTGCTCAGCATTTAAAGACAGTATTTATAATAAATATTAAATCCCTGCTATGTACAACATGAAATTAAAGTTACAAGTTTGTTTTCTCATTATGTGATGGAATTTCTAGTATTGCCTAGTTTTACTATATGTAGCTATCAAACTATTTCACTGTGCTTCTCTGTTCCTTTAGTAAAATCCAATTCATGTTCAGAAGTAATTTTAAATGGGTGAAAAAAGTGAAAAAACCCCAAACCCAAACAACCAAAACCCCCCACAGAACCAAAAGTAAACACAAAAGAAAGCACAATAATAAACATCTGGAAAATGTAGAAGTGGGGGAGCACTGTTAAGATGAGCTAGGCTTAATATGCACAGTCTCTGAAGCCGTGATGCCTTTCTGCCAAAAACAGTGTTACAGAAATATTCATAGACTACAGCCACCATTGCCTTGTCTATCATAGGTCCAGGAGCACATCCTTTCCAAAACACATCACCTCTTTGATCAGCTGGCTATATTAGTATAGTTTGGTAGCTACTGCCCTTCTGTCTTCTATTAATGAACAGTAAAAGGAATGAGTTTAATTTCCAATGCCATGTTATTAAATAACAAGTGCTGCCTTGAGGCATCATGCTTCCCCCTTCTCCCTCATTGCCATTTGAAACAGAGTAAAATGTATGTCTGGTTGCCCATGAAAAAAAATGGGGAAAGACTGATACTAAAGCAAGAAGATAAGTGGCAGTTCAGGGGCGGTTGCTAAGAAAAACCTAGCAGCGACTGTCCCTTAAGGGACAGTTCTTCGGTCATGTAATCCTAAATCTGAATCTTCTCTGTCCTCACTCTCTCCAGACATGAATGAAATGGGTCTGTTCCAGGACCCTTCACCTTCAGTCCTCACCAGACTGCCCTCTCAACTCTTTCTCCACTAATGCACATCTAAATTAGCAACCCACGGTTAGCTCTCCTGATTGAGAAAAGGGATTCAGCTCTAGATTCCCATCATTCCATAACCATTTAAGCAATGACAATCTTATTTCTGGCAGAACTTTTAAACAGTTTCAGCATAATAGAAGACCTTTTGCAGAAATTATTGATACGTTTACCCCTCAATAACCATGACCTGTTGGCCAGAGAACTCATGGATACTTAAAAGATCAGATCAGGGTACAATACAGTAGCTCAATGTCACTGGAAAAGAAAAGTTTCCTTCTCCCTGCAACATGCTCCAGATCCTGACAGCTCTCTTTTTAGATTTCCATGAGTTATCTTAACTTGTTAACACAGCAAAAAGCTATCCCAGGAAATGTTCAATGGATGATAGGAAACTCAGGAGAACTGCCCCACTCGATTAGAAGCAAGTAAGGCAAATTTGTACTGGTAAAGACAAGCTTAGCAGCACCTTGTCATAATGCAGATATTCAGAGTCAGGCTTTACTCAAAAGACTGAACTGCCATCTTATCAGCCACAGCAGCTTCCTGGAGGTTTCGGAAGGAACCTTTGGAATCATCTTCCATGAGTTTTCTAACATGCAAATGATATCCACAGGTACTCTATCTAGCACAGCATATTAGATACTGAAATAGAAACCAACACTGCTTAGCTTCTCAGGTAAAAGTACCATTCAACTAACAAAGATTTAAAGCTTTTCTATGTCTTTTTCTTCTTAAAGATAGCTCTGAAAGAAGACAGCAGATGGCACTGTAGAGAACACACTATCAAGAAGCAAAACCATTACGTGCAATAGGTAAGAATGTTGTGTTGAAACTAGACTATGATGGAAGAAAAAGGAAAAAAGGACCCTGAAGTTGACTTACTAAAGCAAAAGCTAGAAAATAAAATTCAGTGATGAAACAATTACAAGTATGACAAATTTGACACAAACCGTATCATGCAGTCTTCTCCCATGAAAAAATTGGGCTTTACTGTGAAAGGGTGGGGTGAGCACTGGTGAAGTAATGCTGGATTACAAAATTAAAGCACTGAAAATTCCTTGGCTCCTGAACATGTTTAGCCACTGGAGAAAAATTACATTTGTCATCACTAGCTGACCGGAGACATCACAAATTAAGATACTGTTGCAAATGTTTAAGGTAGTCACTTCAGTGTCAAAATCCATTTTCTGTTTGGCAAAAAAAAAAAGATTAAAACTCTTACAGAGAAAAATGAATAGCGAGACATATGCAACAGTTTTTCAAATATTACTTCAGACATTTGACATCAGATAAATCATTCTTGTCACCTGTATAAGATAAAATAGTCAAAACAGTAGCATTACACAACTTCTTGGAAAACTCAAATGCTGCATTGGCTTTTCTACAGTAAAGTGAGCCAAACAGACACCCAATTTAATTCTGTTGTTAACATCAGTATAATAATGCCAAAGCTCCAGTTTTGTTTCGCTAACTTTCTAAATTAGAACTACTGCAACTTGAAGGCATTTTATCTATTGCCAGAGAAAGAATTAAAGGTATTTTAAAGGCCTTTAATACCCAAATGATAAACTTCAAATATTTCAACCATGAAGGTGAAAGTGCTTTTTTCAAGATATACATTCTAACAGTATTTATTATTATCTGAGTTATCCAACTGAAGCACGTTTGACATATGCAATAGACTACAGAGGGAAAAAAAAAGCTAGAGAAACAAAAGTATTCAGGACAATTAGGCTTGTTTTGTGCTGTTTTGCTTCTGCATCAGAAAAATGCATTGCTGCATTTTCAAATCATATACAAGTAGTGTGTTCAACATGAGGTCTTCCCAGTCAGCCACATCCTCAAACAGATACCTTCCATAAGTAGATTTCCTTAAAATATCCATCTATCGGGAAGACTGGAATAAAAAACTACAAAAATCACACTCCTTGGATTTAAACAAGTTGGTTACCACTCATATCATAACAACTGCAAAAAAAGAATGGACAAACTGAAAAAATAAAGTGAAAAACTCACAAAATGTAGGCTGCCCAGCCACATGTACTAAAGTAGCTTAAAATTACATAATTACATGCTATTTTTCCCTTTCTGCAAAATCCAATTATTATTCAACAGACAGGATAGATGGTGTCCATGCATACAGCAAGTAATTTTTTTAAATAACTGTAAATAATAATGTGCAAAACAGTCTAGGAGCTAGTAACAACCTCATTAAGAATACCACCAAATATCAGCAAACTAAACTCACATCCTCAGTTGCAATGTAGTTTCACAAGGGTTTGGTTTTGTTTTGAGCGAGGGAAGTTTTGAAAAGGTGTTTTGCAATTCTACCTTCATGGATTATCAGCTGAACAGAATTCCAACATGCACTCTACCTAACAAACGAACATAACCTGCATAAACCAGCTGTCACAGGAAACGATATGATAAACATTCTAGCACCACGAAATAATTATCATTACCGTTCAGATACCCCAGTCATTTATATTACACAGGCTCTTTAAAAAGTAGTGTATGATACTGGACTTGGATCCCACAGATGAGACTTTTCAAATACTTTTTCCTGCTCTTACAAACACTCAGTTCCTTCTTGCTTAAAATAAACCATTTATTTTTCTAAAGAACATGGATATTGCCTCACTTAATATCGAGAAATTTTGAAATATAGGAAGCATTTAATTCTCCATAGGCCAAAGGAGCTTTTACCCTGGCAAAGCAGCAGTAAGCTGAGAAATACAGAAGCTGATCTATTTTGTTTGTAACTGTCCTTAAATTCATTCCTGTGGGTGCTTCAACTTATATAAGGTGTGATGCAGTATTAGGGTCAATTTCACAGTACCTCTCAAGCCCAGACCTATCAGCTATCCACTTAAAAATACCTCAGCTTGATTCCCAGCAACAGCTCAGACAGAGGACAAGCTCTGCTCAGCTAGAGGGCTGGAAATGAAGCCTGTCTGTTGGACATACTACAAAATTTTGTGTAGACAAAGAGCACAGAAAGACTTATAGCAATACTTGTCCTGGTACTTGTTCTAAGTTCACTTTGTCCTCCAAGGAAGTGGTAAGACTGACTGTTAGACAGAATTTTGCTAAAGGAGTTAATAATAATAAAAACATCTGCACATGTCCTGATACAGGGTGCAAGCTCCACAGGCTTCGAACACAGCAGCTTTAATGGCTCTGCTAAGTAGAAAGAAGCCCTCAGGATTAGCCCTAGATGTCAGTACAAATGTAGCTTAAAGGGCTTGCAAGAATAGAATTTTCAAAAATTAAGGAGGAAACTCTGCAGCACATGCACAGATAGACATTAAATGTGAAATTACCTGACTGAATCAGAAGAAATCCTTGTGAAACAGCAAGGACACCTCCCTAAACCTAGACTACCTCCAACTCATTTTAAACTATCAGTACCTGTAGGATTTTGAATTTTCCTGATAGCTTTCCTGTCCAAAATTTTTCTCCTCTTCCCCTAGCAGCTCAACCTGAGACAGATTTAAGAACATGAGTATTAAGATTACAGGTTGCCAAAACTACAGACTATTAGAGAGAGAATTATGATAGGTAGCAAAAGGTAACCTTTATAAACTGCCCTAACCCTATGTAATCAAATCAATTTTCTGTTTAAAAACCAGAACAGACTAAGCAACTCAATAGGATACCTGCCAAGAAAAGTCCATCCAATTATTTTCATCATAGCATTTGCTCTAGCTATTCAAGTGTTTGTATTTGCTGAAGACTGTTTACAAAAAAAAAAAAAAATCATGGCATTAAAAGCTAAGCTTGCTGGTTCAGTTCAACCCAGTCTACATAAAACATTCTGATACGTTTTCCTTTTCAAGTTTCATTCTGCTATCCACAAATCAATGAAAAGGTCAACACTTCAGAAATCTTCTGTCTCACCTCCTATGTCTTCCAAAAAAGACTGTAAGGGTAGTATATTCTGCACCTTTCATGCACAGTGCCCCTCCAATCCTCTCATGCACAACTCCATGCAACTTCATATAATATATCCCATAACTTCACCCACACAAAGTCTGATAACATTCTCACCCCAATTAAAAGTTGTACAAGTGAGCACAGAAACACAACCTGCTATGTAAAGATGGTAGAAAACAACAGTGGAGATGAAGCAGAGGTTTGATTCTTACATTAATGTTACTTTATGAGGCCATAGGGTGAATCGCTTTTCACCTCCATCAGTCTAACACACGAAATCTAGCCTACGGTCTCTCTACTCACAAACCAGTCTCTGCTATGACATCAACTCTGTCCAGTGTTCTTTTTCCAGATCGTCCTCCTTCCATCACTTTTCTACTACTTAGTTATTTCTACTTCCTAAGCAGTAGAGAAGTTTAGTACAGTCAATTGTGCATCTTCTTGACTATTAACACTGTTATTAACCTTCCAAAAAAGTTTACTTGGGTTCAAAACAAAACCCTCCAAGTACCTAAAAAAGGAAAGGCTATTCAAGTCCCTAGACACAGGACTTAACTATTTTACAATCTAGAAAGCCTCGAAAGCCAGAGACTGATTTGTGCTAACAGCTTCTCAACCTGTGTCATACTACAACAGAAGTGATGAAAAAAGATGCCTGGTCTAGATCCTCCTCATTAAAAAGGGGTGAAGAAATCTGGCAGGCTGTTTTCGAAGAACATAAAAATCTCTAACCTTGCCCTTCATGAACATACAGGTCCCACTAAATCAGATTTGAAGACTATGCTAGAATATTTTCCTTACTATAATAAAAAGGTAAAAATTAGTTTGAGCCACCTGGCTATCAGAAATCCTGCTAAAACTTTTAGTATTACTAGAGCTGACACAACTTTCACCATTCAAATGCATATCACAAAATCTTACACAAAATCACAGAATGTTAGGACCTGGAAGGAACCTGTATCTTATATTTAGGAAAAAAAAAATCATCACAAAATACTTAATCCAACTGTCATTAACAGTAAGTACATTTATTAAATTTAACATTTAAAAATAAATTCCTGTAAAATAAAAATAGAGTACTTCTCATTTCATAGAATCAAAAATCCTGTGAATGAAGACGGAAAGTTTTTAATATGAATCTCATGACATTTGCAACAACTCCAAATCTGTCTGAAGTGATTATATTCAAATTGTATTGGAATCAAATGTTTTCTCAAAGTCTGGAAGTTGTCAAAGACTATCAACAGATCCACATTCATGTACTCACCTTCAAGAAGATTATGTTATGGAGATGACAGTGGCTGCCACCACTCCAGAACACTTTTACTATGCAGTCTGCTGTTTGGTCAGCAAGGAGAGTCACTAGCAGCTAAGCAATCGCCTGATCTGGGTGGGCCACATCTGACCATAGCCTATGGACTGAGCACTGTTAATTGAGATTATCAATACTATCATCCTCTTTACATGATCCCCCCCACTATGAACATCAGCTTAAGGTACTCTCGTTTACTGCTATGCATCCCTTCTTTTGTCACTCTTGTTCCTTCACTGTCTTAAGATGGTTCTGGTTTTACACATATACATGTCTTCACCCTAACACTCAATGCCAGTTTACCCTCTAAAATCAGTCGCTATTTACATTCCCTATGAACATTCATATTCTTCCGCAAAAATAAGAAACTGAACTGCAACATAAAAACTGATAGTGGGCAGGCTCAGGGAACTAAAATGTTACAGTATTTTGACAATTTACCTCATTGAATCAATTCACTATGACTGCTTTAGAACAAGCACAAAGAAAAATGCAGGACTGCACAGTGAGTGACAGAGAACTCCTACTCCAAAAGGCAACCATTGGATCAGCTAACTGCAACACAACCCACAACCTTACTCTCTTCCCATGAAATAAATAAATTTATGCAACCTCCAGTGTTTGATCAATTCCATATACCACTTGTAATGTTCACTTGAGTCACACTTTGTCTTTTAATGAAGCTCTCACATCCTATTTATAGATGTTTAAGTTTTCATTAATGAAAAAAGTTCACAACAGCTCAAGAATCCACCTAGCAAACACAATTTGAGCCTAGCAAAACCTGTCTTTTCAGCTGTATCCATGATAAAATCCCAACTTCCTTAAACCTATCTGCCTCTGAAACACAAGTAATGACACCAACTTTGTGTTTATTTTCACCAGTTTATCCCCAAAGTCCACTAATGGTAGATGATGATATCAGTGATGAGAAAGTAGACTGTTATCAATATATGTAAATGATACTTCCCACTAAGCACAATTATGTTACCTCAGTGGATATGATAAACACTGGTCAACCCGATGACAGCCAAAAAGCTGGTGGTTTTGAGCAATCAATGATGTTGGTTTGGAAGTGGCAAATCTGTACATGAGACTGTAGTAGTACTGTTCAGTACCAGGAACTGGCAGGAGGGGAGACAACGTTCCTGGCAGTAGTAGGTCAGCAAATGTAACCGGCAAAGATTGCTCTGATGCTCCATCTTGCACATGCAAACTGGTATGGAGAGCATCTCACGCTCAGACACACAGCTTCTGTACTCCAGCTTAAGCGAGCTTTTACTCCTAAAGTAACTGGTGCTAATCTGGTATTTAGCAAGCTGTTAAAATTCTTAGAGAAAGACTGAAGTTTGATCTAATGTCATGGGATATGTGTAATGATTCAGATACAGTCCTCACATGTGCGACTTCACAGTAAGAACTATGCAAACAGAATGAGTTACTATTTTGATCGCACTCCCCAAAGACTACTGATGTACCAAAGGTTGTTACCTTTTTAGTTAGTAGCAATATCAGGATGCAATGGTCTTGCTAGATTTATCTACCTTTTTTATATTTAGGCACACATATATACACACATATATACACACATATAAAGTACTCTGAGATAGAGAGATATATATATAGAGAGAGATATATATATATATATTTTTATATGATCCGAGAAGCTAAATGAAATGGCATACAATGCTGGCATAAAAGGAAACATCTGACAGAAAGAATGACCTCTCTTGACAATTGAGTTAAACACACTGTTATACTTTCACAAGCTTTCACTGTGCAACTGTGTGTACGCAGCACAAAAATTATGCTCTTGGTCCACCCAGCTGTCAACGCAGGCAACACAGGAACCAAATTTCAGTTGTAAAACCTGTGCATCCCAACGTACCATCACTGTCCATGTTTCAAGTTTTTGGTCTGATAATGAAATCCTGAAGTTAAATACTGGAGGCCTGTCAATAGCATAGCTTAAAGTCAAGTCAGCATTGACTTCATGTATTGGCTCACACGATCCATGAGCTGCCAAAAAATACACACATTTTTCAAAGTCTCTGGACTAGCTCAAGTATGGTAAGTCAACAAGACATTAGAAATAAACCAAAATAAACTGGCAATACCATAGAAAAGAAGTATTCAGTGTGGAAAAAAACAATAATCCCAGTAATGATGAACAGGTTACAAGTTTGTAAGTGAAAGTATGGTGACCTCAAAATACCACTTTATTTTTTCCTCACAAAGGCATTGTATTATAAGGGATATTAAAAGCAAAAGCTGTCCTCTCTTCTACTGCCTTGACCTCTTGTACTACATTTGTGTCATTTCTAGAAGAAATGCCAACTTGAGTAAGTCTCAGGGTCTAATTTTATAAAGCAAGCAACCTTCCCCCCCCCTTCTCCCGAAACAAAACCTAACTTTACTGTCAGAAATGCAGCTTGAAAGGGATGTTAGAAAAAAGTGTTATTTCGTCAAATGAATACGTAGAAAACCCAAGGGAAATCTCCCTTTCTTCCCACCCCAGATCTCCTATGTTTCACATGCCCATATCAGAAAATTGGATTCTTAAGTAAATGAGAAAGCTTTCTACACCTTGAAGGCAAAAATATTTTTCCATTCAAAAGAATAACTGATTTGCATAATGCTCCTTATTTAACCAAATACACATCAGCTTCCCCTCTTGATCACAAAATAAATACTAGGGAATAGGTGACTTATCAACATGTTGCAGGATATCATATGCAAGCTTTAAAGAAAATGCCAAAGGAATGGCAAAAACTATGGAACTGTTCCACTAGCAAAGACTATGGCCACTGTCCCGAACAAAAAGAAATAAAATAAATAAAATCCATTTTACCTGGACAAGCTGCTAAAGAAGTGGCTAAAAAAAAATAAAAATAGAACACTGCATCTAATCGCTTTTCATAAGCTCCTTTCCCATATTAGATTCAGACTTGTAAGACCCTTGTAACTGTGAAAACCATTCCTACCTAGCTACTCGACAGTATTTTGGAGCCATATCATTTTTTACTCTTTCCACCAATATTGCTGCTGCAACAGAGAAAGCCCTTTGTTCTTTCTTAGTTTCTATCATTTTAGCTTTTCTTTTCTACTAATTAACTTAAGTGCCTCTACCATTTCTGGCATGCAGCAACATGACACTTGCATGATTCTTGACATTTGAACTGCTTCTCACAGACTTGCATTAAAATCAATGAGTTCTGTCAACTTAATCTATTCTTTAATTAGCAAAGGTACACACAGCAGCATAGGCAGCAATGTCTTCTGTTTGTATACTCAGGAAGATGACTTTGCATCAACTGACACACTGCTTAAACCAGAATTTTGTCTTTACGATCATATCATGACTTACAAACCTAACTCCCATAGCACCTTTATAAATGTCTTTCAAGGCTTAATAACAAAAGTTAAGCAACTCAACACTTCAAAATTTCCATTTATCCAACATGGATAAGCCTTCATTGTAAAAATCAGATAAAGCTGTACAAAAATGTAGGTTGTATGCTTCAGAAAGTTTCCTCCATGGTAGAAATGAAAGTCTTTTTGCTTTAATTCAGATTAGAAGAGCCTGAGAACTACTATTCCATAGGACATAACCCCAGGGTCATAGTCTCCTTGCAGAGGTGTTTTAACTCTGCTACTCCCGTTGTTAACTTTATTAATTTAATGTCTGCATTCCTTCCATTCATTTGTGTTTACAGAAAAACATCTAAACTGTGGGCAGTTACTTGATATTTTGAAGATATTTTGTGATATTCGGCTTTCACATCACAAAGTGTGTACTACTTCAGACAGCATTTAAACCCAAACCAATTCCTTGATCCCTATCCACTATTCTGAGCCACGATTTGTGAATGGATAGAATGCGAGGGGAAAGCGGGGGAGGGAAGAGAGGACGATGGTGGGGGAGGACAGGACGAGGGGGAGAAAAATCAACCAGAAAAGAGGAAGTTGTGCTTTTGAAAGTATTGAAGGGTAGTGCATGCTTTGCAGATAAGTACTACTTTATTTAAAATTTTAGATGAAGTTTAACAGAGTATTTACTGTGCATTTCAAAACGAAGCATTTCCTTCCTTCATGCAATTAACAGTAAGACTCGATACATAAAACTTAAATTAAAACGCAGAAATTCATTATTCTAAAGTCATCTGACGCTTACGCTACTTAAAGTTCTAAAAACCCACTGATCCCCAGGATGAAATAACCACTGATATAAAGATTCGCTGTCACATTTTTGCATTAAAAAACTGCCTCACAAGTCCCGTCATCTTTCCCTCTGCCTTGCTGCAAGGAACGAGTGCTACGTTTCTTGATCTTATACATAAAATGGTTTCAGTGCCCTACAACAGGGAAAAGAACAGAGAGCTTCTATAGGAGGAAAAGTAATCTTTAGAAAAATCAAGATGTGTGAGAAACGGCAAAAGTCCTTGGGCTCAGAAACGCAGCCCTGAAACACCTGGCAGTAAATCAATGTCACCCATTTCACTGTAATCCCTCAAGTCACTTTTATGAAGATTACTTCCTGCAGTGCATTCCTCACCCTCCTCCCTCCCCGCCCCACAAGGGCTTTAGGAAACACTGCTCCGAGAAGCCGCACCGCACATCTGGAGACCAACACCGCGACAGAAGGATCCGGACATCGGTCACGTTTGGTACAACTGTTTCCTTACGTCGACTGTCGCCGGAGCCCCATAATATTCCTGACCGGCTCTCTGCCTCCCTGCTAGCGCCACAACTTTCCCTGCACCTCTTGGCTGCTAGGCGGAGGGTCCTACAGCAACTCTACCGCGTCCAGCCCGCATACTCCGCCGGATACAGGGCAACAGCTGCCCCTCACCCAGTTCCCGAGGTGTCCTTCGCCGCCGCCGCCACCACCGCGCTCCCTCCCGCCCTGCGGGGGCACAGAGGTGCCCAGCCCCACGGCGGCTCCTCACGCCTGTCCCTGCGCACCGCGACCACTCGGGCTCCCTCCGACCTGCCATAACGTGTCCCATCCACACTGCCTCCCTCCCTCCTTCTCTCCATGCCAAGCCGACCGCAGCTCTCGGCTCCCTCCGCCCGGCCGCCGGGGGAACAGGCAGGGCGCAAGTTGGTGAAGTGGCGGAGCGGGGAGCAGGCGACGGGAGCCTCCCACCGGCTCCGCAATCGCGGAAGCCTGCGGGGCGCCCTCCCCCCCGCCCCGCTACTGCCTGAGGCGCGCCCCTTGAGAGGGCGGCTTTCCCACATCCCTGTCCCGTTCAGCAGCGGCGGGGACTTACCAAGGGTCGAACTCGTGGATGATGCTCTCGAAGCGGATGACGGCGAATAGCCGGGAGCTGAAGCCGGCCAGCCAGGCCAGGAAGAGGATGGTGAAGGAAAGGAGCGACTGCCAGCCCGCCGGCTGCGACAGGCCCCCCGACAGGCCGCCTCCGCCCGCCGGGGGGCCACCAGCAGCCGCCGCCGCCGCACCGCCACTCGCCCCGGCGCGGCTGTTGAGCGGCGCCACGGAGTTGGCGACAGGTTTGTGCTTGTTGTCGGGGGCCGAGTGCTCCGCCATGTTGTACCCGGGGCTCCCTCGCAGCTTCTCCGCCTGGCGCGTGAGGGGAGGAGGCGGAGGAGGGGTGGGGGAGGGAGCGGGAGGAAGGGCAGGGGGAGGGAGGCTCGGCAGGAGAGGGGCGGGACCCGCCCGCTCCCTCAGCGGTCCGCGCTGCCGCTGCCGCTGCCGCTGCCACCGCCTCCTGCCTCAGCCGAGCCCAGCCTCCACCGCCGCCGCCGCCGTCACCATCCCAGTGCGGCGCGGGGCGGAGCGCAGGAGCAATCGCGGTGCCCTAGACCGGGGGCGGGGCCAGTGAAGAGGCGGGAGGAGCCAAGAGGCCCAGGGCCGGGCTTGAGGGGGGGGGAGGGGCCGGCAGCCGCGCGCGCGCAGGCG
>VWZX01001930.1:88386-379396 GCA_013399015.1 Galbula dea | reverse complement strand
CGCAAGGATGCAGGCGGGAAGGGGAGAGCGAGCGCAAGGACTGGCGGGTCACGTTCTCCCGAGCGATCGGTTTGACATTGCCGCCCTCCTGCGCGGGAGGAGCTACGGGGGGAAGGGGCGGAACTCCGAGGAGAAGGCGAGGATGGCAGGGGAGGGACCAATCCCCGCGGCGGCCCTTCTAACAGGAATTTCGTGATAACCTGTCACAGAGCGACAGGTACTTGAAGGGGGCGGGGCTATCCCAGACAGCCAATCGCAGCGGCGACGGTGAAGGCGTGGCCGCTCGTGGGGAGCGTTGCGCTCACTGCCAGCCGTTGGAGGAGGGATTAATAAAGGACAGCCGTGACTGGCAGTGAGGTGTGCGAGTTATGTNGGCGCCATGCTAACGCTTTGCACTGCGCGTGGGCTGGGCGGGCTGGGGCAGCTCCCAGTGTCCTCTGCGCGGGGGCGTCGAGCAGATGAGCCCAGCCGAGCCTGTCGGGAGTCGTAGGCTGTGTGGTGGGGGCGTGCCCTTGGCCTGAGCACGCGAGGGCTTGTAACGGTTCCACTGCCCCCTGGGGGAGCTTTGTGGTGCCGCTCGCGGCAGGGGTTGTGCGCGCGCGGCTCATCAACCTCACCTGAGGGGGCGTTGCGCGCTGTGGTAACCTATAGTGCCTCCCAGCCTTGGAACCTGCTTTTGCTTGTTTTTCACGGTACGAGCTTTCTCTTCGATGCCGTGCTTTCTTAGGGCTTACTTAACTTTGATCCCTTTGTTTCAAATGTTTAATTACCCCGATAGAAATCATGCTGGCCGCAGTAAGCGATGTGCAAGAACTTGACTCGGGCATCTAAGAAGAGTGGCTGGAGGCAAGGCCTGGCCGAGGTCCGGGAGAGCTTACTGCTCTTGCCCCAGTGCAGTCACCTGGCGCTTCCAGTGTGGTACAGGTGACAGTAAATGGAAACCTTGGCGCTTTTTTTAAAGAGTGATTTCTCTTGTAGGATTTTTCATAACGAAATGTGATTTGGGAATCTATAATGGCCTCAAATACTTTGTGAAATCAGCAGTTACAAGGAGAATGAGAAGAAAAATGCAAGTTACTGAGGCTTTGTAGTCATGGTCTTTGAATGGTTGTGCTGGCCTTTAGCCTGTGATAGCAGGAGATGCCGGCTTTTGGAAGAGTTATGATATTAACCACTGGCAAAATAAAAAATACATGATTGCTTGCACTGTTTACGCCAACAACTTTTTTTGTGACTTTCAATTATGGCTGTATTTTTAAAATTAAATAGCTTGAGTTTATTGTCTGAGCTGCAGGAATTGTCTTTGATAGACAAACATGGTTCTTTAGAGGTTCTCAAGATTTGCAGTTTAATTTCACTAATATCGATTTGGACTATATTGGGCCTTAGCTCACTAATATAATTCTAATTAGTCCTTGTTATTGTCTCTGTTTTTATTTTATTTGCCAGAGGAAGAAAACAGTATGTTTCTTTGTAAGAAAAGGAGAAGCCTTTCTCTTGAAGTTTTTCTTTTAGTGAAAAGCTCTGTTTAACTATTTGTAGAGAATATAGCTATTTTTCCTCAATCCTTGCATTAGTCAACAACTGTAACATGGTCACCAAGTTTGAAAAAGTGTTTTAAGTACTTTGATATGGTCCAGAAAGACTCCATTTTATATACTCTTTTAGAATAAGGCTTAGGAAAACTTCCAGAATATTTTGAAGGTTCAGTTTTCCTGAATCGGGCTCTGAAAAGGCTCTGATTTTTGTTTGATAGGGCTTGTTTGTGTGGGTTTTAATACTGTGTTCTTACCTATTGTTTAAATAGGCCAATGGTGTGTCCAAGGTAAGCTGAGTTAGACATTTGCCTGCAACCACTTTTCTAGATGTAAAGGAGACAAGAAGGACTGATTATGCATATCAGCTGGGGAAAAAAATGTGTATATGAGAACTTCTTTTTATGTGAAATTTAGTATCAATGTTAACTTTCCCTGATTGTGAATCTGCTTTATTTGAAAATTACTACAAACAGTGGTGTGCATAAGGTTACGTGATATTTAATTTAAATTTAATTTCTGTAACTTTTACATCAAGCAGGGAGGTTGTATCAGTCTGACTATACTGACAGAATTCAACTGGACAATTTTTTGAGCATAAACAAGCCCAGACAATGTAATTTATTTGAATGCTGACTAGTGGTAAAGTATTTCTTTGCTAACAAACGATGCAGTTGCCTATTCATTTTCAAAGTGTTAGAAAGTCTGTACTATTGAACACTTCAGAGCTTGGGCAATGAAATTTAGTGGCAACAAAAGCACAGTTCCAATAAAAGCTTTTATTAATGTTTCTGCCAATATATTGTTTGAAATTTATATGAAATATGGTTTAGTATTCTTACAATAAAATTGGTCAAGCAAATGCACACAAGATGAAAATTCATAAACACCTATAGTCAGGTGGAAGGATTCAGTGATTTTGATATTATACTGCCATGACAGCAATGGTAAGTACATTCCTGTAGAGGACATGTAAAACATGTTGTTGAGGATCAGATCTGGGCTGACCACCAGCTGAATGACAGATGCTGCCTATAGACCCCCCTCTTCATCCCCACAGGAAGGGAAAGGGAATAAGAGAGAGAGAGACTTGTGGATTGGAAAAGAAAACTAAAACTATGTTAAAAATGATAATAATAACGATAAATGAATTATATATAAATGTATATATGAAACCCAATACCAAACCCAAATCTCCCTTAAAGATAACTATGTTACCACTGACACTGCAGCAGAAGGCCTCAGCAGCAGATGGGAACCAGGCTCAGGGGCTGGATTCTGGTACTGGATGCAGGAACTTATGGGTAAGGATTGAGGACGAAACAGATTTCTCTTCCGATGCCAGCCATTGAAGCTCAGGAGAAGAAGAGAGGAGAAGGTGAAGAAGGATCTGACCCTCAGTTTTATATCGTATGTGAAGATATAAATTAGATGGTCAGTTTAGGGTCACCTGTCCTGCCCACTCCTTCCTGAAGGTGCAGCTTTTACTCTGCACCCCCAGTGTGAGACACAAGGTTGAGCAGTGACCTTGCTTTGCATACCAGTCTCTGGTAGTAAATCTAAAAATTAGGTCTTATCACTACTAGAAGCAGGCATTGTCTGTTAGAAACATGCTGTTAGTTTCAAAAAGTGCAGTTTCTTAGAGGAGCTTTATCTGAAAAGTAAAATCACTGAACAGAATTAGTTTTGTTCTAACGCAAATCAGGACACGTCTCCTGAAAATCGCATTCAACTAAAACCAATAGCTCTTTTCCCCCTCATATCCTCTTCTGTCCTTCCATTTGTTTTAAGGTAATTTGGTTTGATTTGTTCCACCACGTGTGGTGGTGGTTTCCTTGAATGCATAAAAACCCACAAAAAAAAGGGGAAAAGAAATCTTATTTAATTTCCAGGCTTCCTTAATAATGGAATTATTGGGGGGGTAATGCCAAGTGCAGAATTCATGTTATGGTTGTACAAATGAGCACATCTTGGAAGTTGTAGAGCTGCATACATGAAAATGTCAGATGAGAGCTCCTCGTTCCCCAAGAAATCTACCATGTGTCGCTGATGTTCAGTCTTCTATTGAAAGAATGGCAAACAAAACTTGTGCAGAAGAAAACTGCAGATGGACAAATCCACGTAATAACGTGTTAATCAGAAATACAAACTCATGGTTGGTGAGAGTGATTCATACTCTTCACCACAATTACTGGCAACAATTCAGCAGTGTTTATTAACAGGAGTAGATAGTTTAGAAAGACATTTTAAAGAGCTGTTCAGGTTTGGGGTGAATAAACAAGTCTTTTTAAAAGTCCTTCTAACTTTGAGGTCTTGCAGATGGGTAAGTAAATAAGTTTGCTGTTAAGATTTAGAGAATGGCTTTAGAAATTAATGGTACAGTACTTCCTGAAGAGTTCTACAATATAAGTGATGCAGTTGAGCATAAAATGATGTAGTGAAGGATGTTTGATTTCAGCTATGTGCTCAGATGATCATTGTTTAAAAATGTATGAAAGTGTTTAAATGAGAGAAAGCATAATACTATTGCACGTAATGATCCTTGAGAATCAGAAGTTTAATGCATTTAAAAAATTATTATTCTAAATACAGACAAAATGACATGAGCTTAAAATAATTTTAAAATCAGTTTAATTAAGCAAGTGCAACCCGTTGTGGATATGTATGAATTACTTAAGCCAGCTGTAAATTGATACAAGATCATCTGCAAAGAGCTTCACACCTGTGTAATTGTAATAAGGTTTGCAATTTATTTGAATTAAAATGGTGCAACTGTTGTATTTAGTTAAGTCCTTCATCTAGCATTTCATTCACTAACAGTATAAACTTGACTGACTTCGTTACAGTGTTCTACTGGTGATTTCTCCTCTTCCTTTCAATAATTAAAGCACATGTGATATTCCTTCTCTGCTCCTCCTGTCTTAATTATCCTACTTAAGTTTCCTTTTCCATCACCTGCACAGTGGTAAAAATCCAGTTTACTGCAGTTTACGTGCACAGACCTGCCAGGAGTCACAATGCTTTTTGCTCTCCCAAGTCAACCCCTGGAATATTCTGCCATCAGCATCTTTCTATCAATCTCATCTTCCCTTCTTGTGATGAAATGGAGCTTTTTGGTGTGCTAATACCAGCTCTACAATGTCCCCATTCCTTGTTAAAACAAATGAGGGAGAGGCACACACTGGGCCTTTCTTAAATAAAAACATGCTCAACATTATACATGTATATATTCCTACCCAGATGTGTAAGTGCTGTGAAACATTTAAAATTTGTGGACCTCTGAAGTACCTTTCTTGAAGTGTTTTGTTGAAACACCTTAAGCAGAACTTAGTTCTTCTTGGTAAATGCTGCAGCCAAGTTTTTTTGCAAAACTTTCATTTTATTCCTTCTAGTAAGAAGGAATGTGCTGCCTTAGGGAAAATCAGTAAAAAATAAAGTTTTAAAGAAGGGTAATTTTCTTCGGGGACATCACTAAATGGCCCGTCAAATAGCTGAAGAGTGATGTTTAGCATGTAAATGCTAATTCCCAGAAGTTGTGAGTACTGGGTCTTACTAAAATATTATATGGAACAGCAAAACTGCTAAGGGGACCATCTGGAGGGTAAACCTAACCTCTTGGGAGTGGAGTGAGGGATATATTCATTTTAGATAAATGGGATCTGTTACTGCTTAGTTGCAATTAAGGTGAATATTGTCACTACATTGCAGTAAGAGGGGAGAGCAGAATAGAGGAAAGAGACATTCTGCTGCAGGCTGTAACACCAGCTGGATGCTACAGCATCAGATAAGAAGTGTGGAAACAGCAAAGGACAGAGAGGAAAGAAAATAATTTCTATTTTGCTTTTTTACAGCCTGTGAAATCAGTGGGAGTTTTTCTTTTTTCATAGGATATTGATCACCCTTGAGTTATATTTTTCTTCATTGCCTACCTCATCAGAACATTCCATGTAGTTCTTGGTAGCAATTGAATGTAGGGGAAAAGAGTATTTCTTGCACATTGTACATAAACTATTACTGTAATTCATCAAAGCTTAACTCCTAATTTTAGTTTGGCTGATAAATTTGAGCAAGTTGTTTGAGTTGGAAAGTTCTTCTACAGTATCAAGGATACTTCAGTGCATTCATGCTGTAGGAAAAAAATTGACAATCATGTAGTATAAAATGAGCAAAGAATTCCCCATGCCCGAAAGTTTCTCTGTAGGTTTTGTGCAGTATGTTTCCATAGTTGTATTTGTAGTTTAGATGTGTTTAGCCTTGAAGAACGACATTTACAAAGGATTGTTTCAAGTGCTTTTCTGCTGCCAGCAATTCAAGCTAATTGTCTTCTTGCTGTTTTCTAGACCACTAGTAGATATTCTTCTGGTCAACTGCTGCATTACTAACAGCATCAGAACTGCAAAAGAATTTAAGTCATTTTTTTGTGTAATGAACTATGCCAAAATGCATAATGGCATACAAAACAGGAGCTTATGGGTGCTTTGGAATAGTGTAATTTGAACCCATCCTCACATATAGATCTGAAGTGAGTTCTCCATCATTGTTGAGAAAACAATTCATCAGTGACTACTTTATGACTTTATATGACTTGAATTTTTTTGTCTGCTGAAGAGGCTTCAGATGTGGAAAAGCTGCTGTATTGCAGAAAAATTAGTAAGAGGCTTTTAATGACTTCTGTCTAATCTGTATGTCTTCAATTATTACCATAGAAATCTTTTTGTAAATGTCTGTAGTACTTGAATCCCACAGTTGTTGTTATCCAGTTGAACTTCTGCCATGTGCTTTTAACCCTTTTTTGGTTTTTTCCTATATCATAGAGGTATCTGGAACAATGAGTCTTGCTGTCTAAAATCCTATCTTGAGGAAACAGATCACACAGTAGTTAAAACTTAGTGCTAAACTCTCTTTTTATGCATCCCTCCTTTAAATAATCATTCCGCTTTTGTAGGTCTTAGGACACTGAAATTCCTATTGATACTTCTTGTTGTCGACTGATACAAGTTCCCAGATTAAAAATCCACTTAGTATTTCATATTAATTTCCTAAAAGAGAATTTCTAATTGCTAAGGGAAAGCAGCTACATAAATCTGAAGCAAAAATAAAGATATTTTTCTTATTTGACTGTATAAGAAGTGCTGCTGTAAAAACAGGAGCAGAGGATAGACTGCCAAAGCACTTGAGCCATTGTTCAAGGCAGACACTTGCAGAGCATATTGGGCAGGTTATGCGACTATTACGTGCCCTATTTTCCTTCCTTGATGTGGCAGTCAGCCAGAGTAATATACCCTGGTAACAATGCACTCGTAACTTTAAAAGTCTCTTTGTTTTTTGGTGTCCATTCTGGCATCTAGAACTTGTTCTTGTTTTTAGCACTTAGGCTTTCTGTATTTCTGCATTTTAAAACAGTTGGGTGGGTGCGTCTGATGAAATTGTCTTTACTGTGAAGATACAGACGTGCCTTACAAATACTGATTTAATAACTCTGTTCTTCTGACACATGCATACAGCCTGCCTGCCCCCTCTCTTCTCCCACCTTGTTCATTTTGTGCCTCATTTCTGCATGAAGCCATTGTTGCTGAGACCTGTGTGGTAACTAATCTCAGTATTGCTCTATCTAGAACAGATGCACATTGGTTTTGTACAGAGGTCTATATTCAGCATTGCTTTAGCTTCTTTGTGCCAAGGACATCACACAATAGGAATAGCCAAACTGTTGACCATCAAAATTGTAGCAGTGAGAGATGGACTGATCTTCCAACTGTTCCCACTGATGTACTGATGCCTAAAATGTGGACCACAATGTACTGTATTCAGGATTCATCCTGAGAGCCTTTTCAGACCTGTAACCTGCTGTGTCAGACATACATTGTTAATGGGGGGAGCGGGGAGGACAGACGAGGGTAGCACTGGCATCCAAACTTCCATGAGCAGGCAGCTTCCATGCCTGCTCAACATTAATTTGAGAGAGATGTATTTTTTGAGTATAGCTGCAGCCTTTCAAGTGCATGGTATAAAGTTAATGGCTTATGGGCTGTAAGGAGTATCTGTTGTGGAGCACTTCCTTTCTTCCTCCTCTGACCTTGGTGTTTCTTTCTGTTCTTTCTGACTTTTTTTGTTCCCTCCTACTCTCCCTAGCTGGTGTTTTGTTCTTTCTTAGAAATGTTTTCATAAAAATGCCACCAGCTTGGCTGATGTGCTCACTTTGACCTGCAGTGGGTCCATTGCAAAGCTGTCTGGAACTATTTGTATCTGGCATAGGGCAGCCCTTGACCTCTTCCCGCAGAGGCTGTCCCTGCAGTCTCTCTGCTACCAAAATATTGCTGCATACACCCAGTACAGGTGTCCAAGTCCACATAAGCACGCTGGATAGGGAATGTGACCAAGCTATCTGCATTGTGATGTCTTTTTCCTGACTGTCAGGAATATTTTACTTAATTACTTTACTACTGTTTGTACACCACCACACATTCAGTATTCTGTTCAGAGGCTGTATGTATTTATGGAGTCGCACAACTTTTTCTCTTGAGAGGATCTTGTTTATTAGTTTCAAGAATACATTCAAGAATTTCAGAGATAATGGGCCACTTTTAGAAGAAATACCCACATTATCTTGATCTACAAGGTTCTTTAGTTTTCTGAATCAATTCTACTTATATCTCCTTCATGTGATTTCCACTTGAAGCAGAGATACAGTCCATGGTTTTTATTGCAGGCAGACGGTAAGATTTGTGTGAAAATCCTAGGCAATTTTTATTGGGCTGTTAATTACTTGCATTTGAATTATTAGGCATGCTAATCTTTTCTTATTTTTGCTACAATTGTCCTTTTTCTGGAGAGAAATGTGACTTGTATTAATCTGTGACTTTCTTTGTTTTCTTCATTAACTCATTGTGTTAGGTTACAACAAGGAGAAGACTGTTCAGATGCTCTTTCAACAGCATTAGAGTAATTTTGTCAGGCTTGGGAAAAATGTGATGTCATTTCATTGTAGTCCATCTGCCCTACTGTGGCCTGTAGCTTAGTGTGGCCTGTCCTAATCTGAACTGTCAAGTGAAAGTTTTATGTGGTTTCTTATAATGTGGTGGGAGAGAATTTTTATTAATACAGTCACCACTGGTTCTCATAGCTAGAAACTATGAAAACCCTGAATATTAAGTACAAAGACTGACCATTTTTTACTTAATTCTCTATTTTATTTGAGATAGAGATATGCTTCTGAAGATCAGGTAGATCCCCCAGAATATTATAAGGACTCTGTCAGCATAATATAATTATGTCTTGGAGTTCTTTGGTGACTCCTGAAAATTTGTAAATGCAAGGTCAAATTCTGAGTACTTTTAGATATGCAATCCTAACTCAATTTATGATAGCAAAGAGTTTTCTTTGTCTGTCACATATTAGAACAATCTGAAGAATGACAGATCTGCAGAATTAAAAAATTAAATATCAATCTTTTAGTTCCTCTGTACCTTTTACTTGTACAACCAACATCATGACACCTAGTTTCTTGATAAGGAAACAGAAGCATTCAGCTTCATAAGCATTTGTTCAAGTTAGGTCTGTGAGAAATGTGTACGGTAAGCTTTCCTTTCTTCCAGGATGAGAGATATAATCTAATTTGTCCATCCTTACTTAAGAAATTGATACCTCTCAGTGTAGGTTTTTAATTTGGTGATTAGAAATTCTTTTGCTTTATCTTAAGTTCATTTTGGAAGTAGTGCTCTCATAATTCGTAATCATTGCTTATTATTAACTGTTGGCAAACCACCCTTTTGTGTATGAGGAGATTAACTGTAATCTGATTCCATCTCACTAAAGCACTGCTATGTAAACCACATCACCTCATGTCTAATTGCAAAACTGAATGTAGAGAGGCTTTATGTTAACAAGTAAAGAATGAATAAATTTGCCAGAATTTTGCTCTTCTGAGCCTCTTAGTACATAGTCATTGGCATTGCCTCCTTTTGTATGCTTACGCAGTCCTTATTTTCAGGCATCTGCAAGGCTAGAGAAATGCTCTGGAGTTATAAATAATACACTGGTAGCAGAGTTGAGATGCTAAGTGTTCAAAAGAAGCTCTTCGGTGTATACGTCATGAGCAAACAAACACTGTGTGTTTCTACCCATGAATCCAGTAAAACCTGAATTTTTGGAAAAATACAGTTTCTTAGGCTGAACTTGCATGTGACAGAGCTTTTCCCACTGGAGAAATAATCACAGGGGCTATTTCTGTTGGTAATAATGCTGTTCATGGACTTCAAAGTGTGATTAGTGGATCCCTATTATGGTTCCCTATAAAGAGTTTTCAAAAGGAACTCCAATTGACTTTGGAGAGATACATATTCATTGGAAAATGTTTTAGGGTATAAAAATTGAAAAGGACTGAACACAGCTATTCTGTTGCAGTGTTTACACTCTTGATCTAGTACTAGGGTCTCCTATTGTGAGTAAAAAGCTGCCCCTATCCTGTCTCCTGACGAATAGAGTTTACATGTACAGTAAAAGAACTTACAGATGAGATAGTGTATTTTATTTTTTAGACTCTGTTCTGAATGTTTGTCCCTAAAACTAATAAAATCTAGGTTTCTTAGGGCTCTGAAGAAGAGTACTGCAGATTGACAGATGTCTTAGTTTGATGTGAGATCAACTTCTATCCTTAAACCATTAATACTAAGTAGTCCTAAATTTCCTGCACTTCAGCTATGTTGACTGTGATATCCAAAGCAGAGGGGAAGAAAACTAGTTGTGGAAGACTTTACTTCAGTTGTAGAAAAATGTAAGACATATTCTAAATCTGAAACTTTTATCCTCTGACTGTGGTGGAAGAAAAAAGGAAAATGCATGTGCCTTAAGGAGCACATACAAAAATCTAATCAGCAGGAACATTCTTGGTGCTCGGCTACCTTGTTAATCTAAGAAACTTGCTTACAGTAGCAGAGTTAAGCATTTTGTCTTGTGAGTTTTCAGATTCTTTTGAAGGTAGAGTTGCTTGGCTTCTCTGACTGAGCTGAATCCATGGCAGAAGAATTGGAATTATGACAGGATTAAAATCTGTAGCTTTTCCTGTGAAGGTTTTCATTGAGGTGAAGTGCTGCCAGAGCACACTTATAGTGACGTAAGTTACACTTGGGTCTTTTATGTCGCATCCTTCCTAAAGTCCAGGAAAGATGCTGCTGCTGACTATTAATGAGGATCAGACTGATAAATTCTTGCAGAAGCACTTTGGTTTAGGTATTGGATCAAGAAAACTTCTTTCTTGACAGTTTTCTAAGTATGGATTTTTAAATCTCATTTTTTCTAGGAAAATTAACAGAAGAGTTGTGTGTGGGTTTTTTGTTTTGTTTTTGTTTGTTTGTTTGTTTTTTGTTGTTTTTTTTTTTTAAAGTGACTTTCTGTGCTCCCTCTAGAGATCAGATTGCCTTTAACATTTATGGTTTGGCTATATGTCTGGATATAATGAAAGAGGCAGATCTGGGAATTTTCTCTAGCAACGGATGAAGTAAGGACATCCCTGCAGATTCTGAATTCTCTACGTTTAGCTCATATCCAGGACTAAACTATAGCAGTTGCTGTGTGACCTGATGACCCTTCCCTAGCAGAGAAGGCAAATCGTCAAAAGGAGATGAGACTTGTGAATTGAAATGAAAACAGATTTAATGAAACAGCCAAACTAATACCAATGGTAATGTAAAGTCTGCAAAGTTGTACTCAGCCCAGTGAATGCAGGGTAGTCGCAATAAAGGGAAAAGGCAGTCCTTGGGAGCAGAATGGTAAGCAAGCCCCTCCAGGGCTTGGGGAGAAGCAGGAGGAAAAAGAAGAGGAGCAGGATCAGGATCAGGAGGAGCCTTGGTTCTCAGCAAAATTCCTCCTTTAGACTATTACATTTATGATATGGGGTACACCTGTTAGCCAGCTCAGGTCAGCTGCCCTGGCTTTTTTCCCCTCCCAGCTTAAGCTTTTTTCTTGACTGAAAGCTGCTAATGTCCAGCATACTGTGGCTGGCCTAGGATTCTATCCCAACAAAACCAGGGCATGGATGATAGGAGAAAAGTTGTTTGCAAGTTGGAAATATTTTTATAAGATCCATTTTTATGAAATCTATTTTGGCAGGTTTTATTTGAAGACTGTAATTTTAAAATTGTTGAAATGTCTAAGTTTTAAGTTGAGCACTCAATCTAGTATTTTTCTGTAACCACATGAATAGCGCCATTGAAGTACATAGAATGAATCTTATGCTGTTTTACCAAATTGAGTCCCTAGAGAGTTTGATACATGCAAAGAAAAGTATATCTAAATATAGGAGCATTGTTCCCAGGTTTGTTGGAAGTGTTTTTGCTTTCTTTCTTTACTTTTTAGTATACATTTCCCTTGAATGCAGTTTGAATACGAATCTGCTGTTCAACAACAAAGATGCAAGAAGCATGCCAGAAATATCTTTCTTTTCTGTTCTGGTTTGGGTTAGAACAGAACTAATTCTGTTCAGTGATTTTACTTTTCAGCTAAAGCTCCTCTGAGAAACTGTACTTTCTGAGAATAACAACATGTATTTGCAGACGCTGTGTGCTTCTAGCAGTGATAAGACCTAATAGTTAGATTTACTACCAGGGATTGATATGCAAAGCAAGGTCACTGCTCAATCTTGTGTCTCACCTTGGGAGGGTACAGGGTAAAGGCTGCACCTTCAGGGAGGAGCAGACAGGACAGGTGTGTCCCAAGAGAGGTGAGTGAGTGAAGAACCCAAAGTTACTCAAGGCTTACCCAGCTGTAATAAAGACTACCTGGTAGACATAGGCAGTATAGCACCCGGTTACTACTCTCCTATTGGAAACTCTGTATGGTTCCAGTATATGATCCAGTGTAGTTCTTTCTATTCCCTGTGGAGAGGAGGAAGCAATAGCTGGGGCTGCATGTCACTATGGGGTCAGCCACACCTCCCTGCTGTTAACAGCAAGTAGTTGGGGTAATGCAGAGCATTTTCTGCTAACAATTGGGCTCCGAGGAGTGTCACAGAATGCATTACCTGTTGGCCAGAACTGAAGGTCCCTGTTCAGTCTCTTTTTTTTTTCTTTTGGATTGTAGGTGATCTGAATAGCATGGCAGAGCAGCTTTCTCGTACGTGGCTGTAGGTGGAGCTCAAGGTGACCATGTTAATTTTAAGCATATTGGTACATTTTCCAAGTGAAGTTGGGAAGATTGCAGACAACAGTGTCATTACAAGAATTATCACTAATGTGATGAATCATTTATTACTCTAACTTGACTAGTAGATTTACAGCTCAAATCTGGCTTAAATATTTGTTGTGTACCCTTTGTTTAACTGTCTGATTTTGCTGTTTCACTTTGCTCTGGGCATACAGAAAGTTGTTTTGGACTGCAATCACATATCAGAATACTGTAATGTTTTAGAAGTGTAAGAATCACAGAATGTTAGGAGTTGGAAGTGACCTCGAAAGATCATCTAGTCCAACCCCCCTGCTAGAGCAGGAAAGCCTACAGCACCCGGGTTTCCCAGCGGTCTCCCATCCAAGTACTAACCGGTCCCGACCCTGCTTAGCTTCCGAGATCAGACAAGATCAGTCATTCTCATACAGTACTTGTGAAACAGTGCTTAAATCTATAATAATTGCTTTTATTGTTTGTTATTTTATTCACTGCAATTTTAGAACCATTAGTGGACTTGTCAGACTTTTCAACCTTATTGTCTCAGAATAGTGAAGGACAGTTTCATAAGATGCTGATTTTAGTTTTACTGGTTTTGTTTGTTTTTGTTTTGTTGTTTTTTGTGTTTTTTTTAAAGTCATTGGTCATCTTCAAATTAAAGCTAGGTTGCAAAGTGAATCACCTTGCCTCTGCAAAATGTTTCTGTACCATAAACTTTTCCACTGCTTTATGCAACATAGTTTTAAATATTTCTGCAAATAACTGGATTTTGACTGCTTTCCTAAGAAAGTTGTTGAATATCTTTTTCAAACTATTTCATTATATTTTACTTTATATTTAGCATACACATATGGATAGGTAGATGGATATAGATATAAAGGGAAGTGATTTGTTATCTTATCTTTTCTGGGCTAAGTAGAGAGAAAAAAAGTATTTTCCAGTCCAATGCTATATATAACCAAGTGTCCTAGCAAATGTTGATGTTTTGCAATTATGTTTTCATGTATATATTTTTGCAGAAAGGCCCCTCTCTTCCCCAACCCGCGAAGGTTGAGAGAGGACGTGCTATTGAAACAAATTCTTATCACAGCCATTTAATGTACTGCTAATTGCAATAACAGATAAAGAAAAGACTAAGCAAAATGAGATTTGTAAATTATCTCTATTTTAAATTTGTGACTATCTTTGGTACTGTCCTTAATTCTTGCTTCCAAGCTCTGCAGGTCTTCTGAACTAACTGCTCTCCTTTTGAACTAACAATGTTATTATTGAAACAAATAGCACAGGTCTGGTTCTTTTGATCTCTCTAAAAGATTAAAGATCAGGTTGTAGAGGCACAAAAAGCTAACATTCACTTTGTTTCACCCTTTAATGAAACTGTTACTGTTCCTTCCAGAAGGTGCAACAGAAATAATTTCTGGTGTTCTAAAACATTGTAGCACATTTATTTGCCAGTAAATACAATGATTTGTCATCTCTTCGGAATAACTGAAATGGTAACAAGACTTGCTGTGTAGAACTGTACAAAGAGAGGATGTTTAATACAATCTCAGAACTGAAAACAGTAAATTAAATTAGCCTAGCTTGCTAAAGGAGTTCATATCAAACTAAAGAGAATTGTCTCTAATTTAAAAAATATCTTTAATATTTAATGTTTTTAAATAAATCTTTTATTCATTTTCTGAGTAGCTAGAATCCCAATAGATAAAGGTCTTCCAGTATTTCTGGTCTTGGTAATAGAATCATTCATGGTTACAATTTGGCAGGCTTAACCTCTGTAATGAATTGTCTCTTAATGAAATGACATGATTGCCTTCACAGCTGTAGATCAGTTCACGACCAAAAAAGGGACTTGAAACTCCTATGGCCTTCATCCCTTGATTACACGGAGCAATTTCCTGATGCTTTCCATCTATAATCATAAAGGCCTTAAGAAATAGGCTTGTTCCCTTCCCAGAAATACTGATGGGACTTATGCCCACAGTAAAATGTTTTAAGTACTAAATGACTTTTAAAATTAGGTGGATTGGACACTTGTCTACATTCTTTTCTAAGGACTTTAGTTTCATATGTATGATACCTGTGGGGATATACTGCTCAGAGAAAGCAAAAGCATGAAGCGAGGTAAAAATGAAACCATAAGAAATTAGTGCTCCCATCTGAGGAAGCTTTTTACTACTTTTGCTTGTTGAAGTTGCTGAGCAAAATAAGCAAATGAGCAAGCTTGTTGCCCAGGAAGCTAAAAAAAAATAGAAGCTAAAATCTTCAAAACTTTCTAAGAAGAACCTCTTGAACTGGAATCAGTTTCTTGTGAGAAATCTTCCCACCAAAGCTTTGGATGACTGAGGAAACATAATGTATTTCACTGGTTAGGATTTTACTGGATAACTAGCACTAGTGGGAGTTAAAACTACCCTGAGCAGATGTGATTTAGATGCTAAAATATAACTATTTTTTTCATAAATCAGGTGTTCTGTCCAAATGGCAATTTCCAGAAAGTAAAATCTTATTTCCTTAGAAGATATGTCATTGTCTCTTTCCTGCTCTTATCCTGAGAATTTTTTAATTTTTAAAGCTGATGGAGTCTCTAACTACTCTACTTTTCTTTCTCACTTTTTCCCATCAATCACCTCTATATTCCTGCTTATTATCTGCTTATTTATCCATGCGTTCTCTCAATTGTAGTCCCTTCCTGTCATCCTTCTGTTCTTACATTCCTATGCTTCCTTGCAAAACACAGAATGGTAGTGGTTGGAAGGGACCTCTGGAGATCATCAAGTCTAACCCCACCCTGCTAAAGCAGGTTTGGCTAGAGCAGGTTGCACAGGAATATGTCCAGGCTGGTTTTGAATCTAGAGGAGACTCCACAACCTCTCTGGACAGCCTGATCCAGTGCTCTGGCACCCTCACAGGAAAGAAGCTTTTCCTTATGTTTAGGTGGATGTTTATGTCCTGTGTTCCAGTTTGTGCATCTTGTCCTGTTGCTGGGCACCACTGTAAAGAAACTGGCCCCATCTTCTTGACACCCACCCTTTAGATACTCATATGCATTGATAAGATCCCATCTCAGTCTTAGGTCCTCCTTCTTGCCCTTTTTCAAGACTGGAGTGACATAGGCTTTCCTCCAGTTCTCAGTCACCTGTCCTGATCTCCATGACCTTTCAAGGATGACAGAGTGGCTTAGCAGTAACATCTGCCAGCTCCCTCAGCACTTGTGGGTACATTCCACCAGGACCCATGGATTTGTGGGTGTCCAGTTTTCCTAGCCGATCTCTAACCTGATTCTCCTCAACCAGCGAAGAGTCTTCCTTTCTCCAGACTTTCTCTCTTATTTCTGGGGACTAGGATTCCTCAGGACCAGCCTTAACAGTAAAGAGTGAAGTGAAGCTGATGTTCAGTAACTCCACATTCTCTGTGTCTTCCATCATGTGCACCCACCTAATTCCGCAGTGGGGCCACGTTTTTCCTAGTTTTCCCTTTCCTGCTGATGTACTCGAAGAAGCTTTTCTTGTTGTCTTTGACATTCTTTGCCAGATTTAATTCCCAGTGTGCCTTAGCCTTCCTTGTTGCATTCCTGCAAACTGTGACCACATTCCTGTATTCCTCCCAAGTGACCAATCCCTTTCTCCACATACCATAAACTTCCTTCTTCCATTTGAGTTTTTCCAGAAGCTGCTTACTCATCCATAAAAGTGTTCTGCCTCCTTTGTTTGATTTCTTTTTCCTAAGGATGCACCAATCTTGAGCTTACAGGAAGCAGTGCTTGACTATTAACCAGCTCACTTGGGTCCCACTACTTCCTAGAGCCCTAAATAGCTGAAGAAACTTAGTGGTATAAGTGCAATGAATTTTCTAGTCCAAGATAATGTTAAAACTAAGAGCAGTATTCCATCGTATTTCACACACCCCCACTTGCTCCCACCTTCTTTTGTACTCAGAAGTTCATGTTTGTTTGTACTTCACCCCTACACTTACAATTCCTCCACAGATGCATCTGTCTTCCTTTCTCCAATCAATGGCAAGATTTAACTGCTTAAATAAAACCACAGTAAAAATCTACTGGTCTATTTGTCGGAATGCAGATGTAACTTGCAGAATGAAAGTACCATCAGTTTTATCTGTTTATGATAAATTCTGTAAAAGAACCTGTCATGAGTGTATTTCTAGTCCAGGGAAAGTGCAGATAGAAGCATGAAAGACTGTTATGTGGGATCTTGTGGTACCTGTACTTGTTTTATTTCACAGTGGAAGGCTGTGTTTGGTGTATGATATTTAATATGCATTGGAAGATGCTTGTATTTTTAGGATTTCTGCAGATGCTGCTTATATATGTGTTATTGCATGGGATAGCATATGAGGGTTTTTATCACTGAATTTTAATCAAAACTGTGTAGAAAATAAAATTAGATAATCCTCTTTTTCATTTGTTTTTGTTTTTTTTTTTTTTTTAAATAATTCATTTCTTCCAGTGTTGGTTTAAGCAAAAAAAAAAATCTGATCTGAGATGGGCTTTTGAACAAAAGTCTAATTTAAATATAGATAGAACAGGGGAACATTTTTTTCTCTGCTATGTTTTAGTGCATTGCAGCAAAGTCTGTCAGTGCATGTTGATAATTAGTTACAGAAAAATTGGACAGATTTCTGCATGTCTCCATGCAAGTATTTTGCATTGCGTGTTGAGAATATCGTCTTCTAGTAGCAGTTTCATGTTTGAAATCGTAAAATGTTTTTTATTAAAAGCTTTTAATATTGACTTATATGGAGGAAAACTTTTCTCTTTTACATTTTGAAGAATGATGTGTAGCTTAAAGAAAGTATTTGGAAAGGTCTCCCTCCAGTTCAACTGCACAAGCTGTTTTTTGAGGGGATAGAATCTGGAAAGAAATTGTTTTCATTTTTGCAGCAGGAGGATTTGTTTTTGAAAAGCCATATAAAAATGTATTTTCTGAAGACTTAATACTCTTTACTAGCATGAGAAAGCATCAGGGTTATGATTAAGTAGGTGGGACTTTCCCTGTAAGACTGTGTTTAATGCAGTGGAGCTATTAGAAATCCCTGAACATCAATTTTTTAAAAAGTTTGCTAAATTTTGCAAGTTTTAACAGCTTTTTATACACTTTTAGCAGAACTGTGCCCAGGGAAGCAAGGGAAGAGAAAAAGGCAGAGAGGCTTGCCTGTTTTCAGACACCGTACTTGGGTCTGTAAATCTGCAAAGAGGTGAGATCTCTGACTCCATTTAATAGTTTGCTACTGCTGAAAGGAGGAGTTCAGTTTCTGTTCTCCCCTGCTTCCTCTTCTGCCGTCCCTTACTTCTGTCCCATGGTCCAAGCTCTTTTTTACAGGCATTGTTACTTATTCAACCACTCATGAGCTGATTCAGCTCATTAAATCAGCAGAAAGCAGGGTGGGTTTTTTTGCTGAAACAGGCAGGCTTTTGCAATTTAATTTGTTGTATTTGTCACAGAAGGGTCTGGGCAAACACATAACAAAGAGACAGTAACAGTCCTGAAAAACATATGGTATTTTAGAAATTAGAAAAGTTTAGGTACATGCTTAAGCCATTACTAGTTCAGGGCACAAAAAGGAAACATTTAATTTATCTTTTCAAGTAGAAAATAGAATCAGGATATTCTGATGGGCAACATCATAACAGAATTGCAGAACCATGCTTTCTGAAGGTCTGCAGTCACTGTCATCGCAGAGTAACTGGAGCAGCAGGGTTGGTTTTGGTTTTGTGGTTTTGTTGTTTGTTTGGGTTTTTTTTTCATTAAAAGGTCTGCTTGGATGTTAGGATTTCACAAACACTGAGGAAGTCAGTGTTAAATTTTCTTGGTCTTCAGTTTTAAAGCTGGCAACTTTCTTCCATGTCATCCCTCTGTCTTTAGTTCTTTGTGTTTTCAAGAAAGTTCAGAAAGATTGCATTCTCAGAAATGAAACCCTCTCCCAATATTTATCTGTTTGTTTAGTGTTCTGAAATAGGCATGTTATGTTTTCTTTCTATTGAAAATGGTGATATAATGTGTAAAATATAAGGAATTACTTATCTAAATGAGCAAGTCTTCATTCCATAATGGAAAAAGATGAAGGTTCTAAACTAAGCTCTACTATGACATCGTTTTTCTGCTTGTTTAACAACTCTGATAAAAAAGAATGTTGTTTCAGACCATAATTAATGACAGTAAAGAAATGGCTTTGGGTTTTGGTACAAAGTATTTTTTTTATCCTTTCAAGTGAGGAGAAAGCACTGTATCAGTCTTGATTTTTGAAACATGGTTGTTACTGAGTCAACATGTTATACTTTGTTTTTACAACTATACCAAGACATCGGTAAAATGTGATCTGAAAATAGTAAGCCTTCTCAAAGGCCTAAATTAGACATAACATCCTTATAGGTGCATGTGGTCAAGAGTAGGACATTTTAATATCTTAATTTTAAACTAAATCTATGTTTGCTATAAGCAACAGACCTTCATAGAATATACTGTGCACAAGGAAAGTCTTTTGAGTTTGCTTCTTTTGAGACATAATATGGATGCTTTTACCCTTTGCTACTGACATTGGTGAAGACAAAAGGAATTGAGCCAGTGGTTCAACATCTTTTAGCCTGGTTCCAGTCTTTTTTTCACCTCTAAGTATAGAGATACTCTCTGAACAGCAATAACTACAACCCATCTACAGTAATATGATGCTCATTACCGCTCATGTCATGAGAGGGACTTGAGAAACTACCTTTTTATAAGGAAAATGTATTTGTGATGCCTGGTATTAAAATATAAATGCATGTTCTTATATTACATTTCTTAAGGAAACCTTGTAGAAGAGAATGAATTCTTGTGCACATCCCAAATATAAGTAATATATGTAATAGTATTTATTCTGTAGACACTAAAAGCAGAGAAGGAACTCTAGATGCACAACAGAAGCATGACAATGGTAAATTAGCTGAATTTACAACAAACAAACTGGTGCATAATTTGACTCAAATAGCACTAATGTTATAAAGCCATGTAGTTTCTTCCCACCTGAAAATAGGTTATTGAACAGAAAAAGAACAGTAATGCTGTTTGTCCCACTGGCTTTCTAATGCCATGTAAGAGATTGACTGGGTAGAAGCCATTAACCCTGGATTACATAAATTACAGAAATGGGAAAAAAAAAAAGTTCTGTCTTACATTTTGGTCACAACAACCCCATGCAATGCTATAGGCTTAGGGAAGAGTGGCTGGAATGCTGCCTGGCAAAAAAGGACTTGGGGGTGCTGGTTGACAGCTGACGGAAGATGAGCCAGCAGTGTGCCCAGGTGGCCCAGAAAGCCAACACCATCCTGGCCTGTATAAGAAATAGTGTGGTCTGTAGGAGCAGGGAGGTGATTGTCCCCCTGTACTTGACACTGGTGAGGCTGCACCTCGAGTACTGTGTTCAGTTTTGGGCCCCTCACTACAAGAAAGACATTGAGGTATTGGAGTGTGTACAGAGAAGGGCAATGAGGCTGGTGAGGGATCTGGAGAACAAGTCTGTGAGGAGAGGCTGAGGGATTGGGGTTGTTTAATCTCAGAAAGAGGAGGCTCAGGGGAGACCTTATCTTTCTACAACTATCTGAAGGGAGGTTATAGTGAGGTGGGGGATGGTCTCTTCTCCCAGGTTACCAGTGAGAGGACAAGAGGAAATGGCCTCAAGTTGCATCAGGGGAGCTTTAGATTGGATATCAGGAAAAATTTATTCACAGAAACAGTTGTTAGGCATTGGAACAGGCTGCTCGGGTAAGTGGTGGAGTCACTGTCCCAGGAGGTGTTTAAAAAGTACATAGATATGGTGCTTAGGGACATGATTTGGTGGCATGGCAGTGATAGGTTGATGGTTGGACTTGGTGATCTTAGAGGTCTCTTCCAATCTTAACAATTCTATGACTCTATGAGTTTTATTTTGTTCTTTTTGCCTCCAGCAGTTGAACTTGGAATGAAAAAAGAGAAAAGAGCACTGCTTTCTTGATACCTCAATAGTTTAAGAGCTCTTTAAATATAAATATTAACCTTTGCCTAAATGCCTTTCAAAATGGTTAGAGCTTCCTAAAATCTGAAATTTTGGTGTAAGACTAGCTAAACAACAATTATAGAGCAGGCAGTTTCCAATGTGAGAAGTATAGAAGGAGCCTCACTTGAGCATTGTGACAAGAAGACTTACGTGAGAGCCTGTTGCTAAATCTTATCCTTCCATATGCAGATGCAGAGTCATTAAAATTACTTACTGTTACCTTTGCAGATAAACAAGCTGTGTTGCAACTGCTTTTAGAAATGTTTTGTTGCAATTCATTTAGCAGTCACTTTTCATTTTGTGGGATATCCGTATTTCAGAACTTGAGATTTATCTACATGGAGCAATTCATGAAAATTAATGAGGCAACTAAAGATGTGACTTAGAAATAGATCAGTAAAGTGTCATTAAAACCCCCAAAGACCTTCTTAGCCAGATCTCAAATGGTCCTAATTCTACTTAATTTACTTCTACAGTGAAGTTAGATCATTCAAATGTAATTCTAAATGAGAACATCCACATTAGGATTTAATACAGTTTTACAGCTTCTCTTTAAAGTAACATTTTCAGTCAATTCATTTTCCTGATTGTCTCCATATAAATAAATCCCTAATCCTACAAGTGTTTTTAGTTCTGGCTAATCCTTGACACTTCTTAAAAAGGAATTACATAATCCAGATAGCATCTATACCGTTTGCTGAGCTGGAAAACATCCAGTTTCCAGTCTCTGCTACATCTAGTGAGACTTGGTCTCTGACTATTCAGCTTTACCAGCAAACTATAGGGCAGTTTTAAACACACTAAACCTAAGGCAATAGGTTTTTGTTCCCCAAATCAATTAGCTGATACTAATACAGTCAGACTCTTATGTATTATCCAAGCTAAAAAGATTTTAAGCTGATCTACAGGGGATAGCTTTAGCATCTTCATCCAAACTTTCCCTGAGGGGCAAACCATTTTCAGTTCAATGTCATACGTTAGAAGATGCTTGAACCTTGCTGTAATGCCGAGGTGCAGTTGTTGGATGGAGAGCTTGAGAACTCTCTGTGTATGGAGATTTAAATTCTGTATTGGATTTCTTAGGTGTTAGTCAGCAAAGGCTGCCTAGAGGATGTATAGAATCAGTATAAATTTCAGCAGGCAGCTTGGTACCTCAGGCATTTAAGTAATTTTAGGTGCTTTATATAAACTATACCATTATGTATTTCTCCAAGAGGACTTATAGCTGATAGGAAATTATAGCATTTGAGCTGTGATGTTAAACCAAATCTAAACTATTGTCCTTCTGTTCTGTTTACTTTCAGGTGAAGGTTTGAAATAAAGACACAGTGATGACATTGTGGAAGTAGAGGGGCCTTTATGGTATGTAGATGTGTGAGTCTCAGCCTTATCGATGAAACTGATTGATATGAGTCTTTGATCACATTCAGGTTCAGGAGTTGAAAGTAATGAAGTGGGCTGACAGATGCATCATTCATTTGTATAAAATTGGCCACAGAAACAGTGCTCTTAACCATACTGTCCTTATGAGCTGCCAAATTCAAAACAGACTTCTGAGCTGAATCACTTTTGGATTCCATCAACTATATTGATCAGATACCCACTTACTACAGTGGGAGTGAGAACATTTAGCTGACTTGTAGAGCCCTATGTTGAGAAGTCTTAATCTAGAGTTAAGTCCCATCCTTATAATTTCTTACTGAGCATCAATTTTTGTTTTTTAAGCTTTCGACCTGTGTGAAAACTATAGCATGATGATGCAGTAAACCCAACATTAGAGCTCTTATTTTTGGATGGAAACTACCTTGACAGAACAAAACAACCGCACTCATGTGAAATAGGTTTGACTTCTCTGAAAATTTTTGGTGGGCTAGCTTTGCTCCTGTGGACTTTGTGCCAGATGGTTATGGATGTTCTAGATCACTCCAGTGTTAGGGAGGGATAGGTGTTTCTGTACTGACATACAGTTATCACAAAAGCATGAAGCCAGTATAAGCTCCAAGTTGTATCATCTAGCAAATTCAGTAGACCTATGGTTGCATGTCCTCAGTTAACATGACCTGGCAGTATGCAGAACTACAGCCTCATATCCTACTGAAATAGGAGTACAGGCATTTCCTCTTGTGAGAAGATCGATGTTTTGAAGGGTTTTGGCTAATTATGCTTCTATTTCAGATCTCAGTCAAAAGAATGTGTTGTGGTTTGGGCCCAGCTGGCAACTGAGCAACATACAGCAGCTTGCTCATTTGTCTCCCTCACCTGGTGGGTTGGGAAGGAGAATCAGGAGAAAAAGGCAAAACCCTGTGGGTTGAGATAAGGACAGTTTAATAGAACAACACAAAGAGAGAAGAAACAACAGCAATACTAATGAAATAGTATACATAATGAGTGATGTATGGCACAACTGCTCACCACCCAGAACCAGCTGCCGCTGCCCAGCTGCTCTGGTTGAATCACAAACCCTTCCCCCCTTATGTGTAGTGGGCATGAGTCAGTATGGTACATCCCATTGGCTAGTTCAATTGGGCTGTCCTGGTTGTGGCCCTTCCCAGCTTATTGTGGAAATTAACCCTATCCTAGTTTGATCTAAAACAGAAGATAATTTCAAGGGCTAGGGGCACATTACCCTTGTTCCAAGTTTGCAGTAGTGCAATAATATCATTATCACTTACTTCTTCAACACCAATTTTTCCAGAAAGGTTTCCTATCCATGAATTTAAAAGCACCCTCAAACCTTAGCTTCTGAGCTCTGATAAATCATAGCCTGAGGTGATCTGGTTCGAAAATGAGAAGTCACTGAATATAGAAAGTGCTGAAATTTCACTCTCCATAGGGATTACCAGTTTCATTAGCCTCAGTGAAAACCACATTTCACTAAATTTAGAACTGCAGCAGAGCTGAATAAAGATAATACATTTAGTGTGTGCTCTGGGCAGTGAGGTTGAAATTATTTTCAAGTAATTTTCTTCAGTGTTGGATGCAGCCATCCTGTAACTTTCCTGATAACTTAGAACTTTCCTTTCTCAGAACAGTAGGTGGTACTCTTCCAAAGCAGCCAAAATTCTCTGTGGCAAAGGTGTATCATCATTTCATGTAGTGTCACGTTTTGTCACCACCTGGTAATATAATGTTGCAATATGATAGCACATGCACTTCAAAGATATGTTTTTTTCCCTGGCTTTGTACTCATGTCAAATGCTGCTGAATAATGTAGAGGCTTGCTGGGTTGGTTTTTTTTCTTCTTTTCCACATGCATCTTAATTCTACCAAACTAAAGACAGTTCAAACTTGATGGGAAGGCAAAAACCCCAGATGTATTACTCTTAGAAAAATGAAGATGTAGATAGTGTGTATTTACACAAAGCAAAAGAAATGTGCAAACAAGAAAGGAAGTGAAGATGTGGGATACAAAGCAAAATTCTTTGCTTGGCAAATATGGATTGATTTCTTCATAGCGTTAACTGCAGAAGTATGGCAATGAATTACACTGTACTATGGGAAGACACCAGACATTTATCTCACTTTTGATGACATCAAGCATTCAGTTTTCTGCCCTGAAACTTCTGTTGATCACCTTTGACGATGTACAAGTAAGCTCAATTACATAGTAAATAATAATTTTCAATCAAGTGATGTAACTTCATGGTGCAAGACTGTGGCTCTTTGTGACAACAGTGATTAAACAATAGTAAAGGGAAGTTTACTTGAATGTTTGTCTGCTCTGGAAAGGTCATTTTTAGTAATGTGTTTTAGACTTCTAGATAATATCTGCAGTTTCCTAAGAAAAAATATTTATCTCTAAGTAGGTTTTTGATTATATATTTTAAGCAACTTGTGTGCTTTTTGTGGTAGTATACCATCATTTAAAAAAAAATTAATGCAGAGCATCTTGTACTAAGATGAGGATATGTCCCATCAGTACTGCATGGCCACCTTACCCACTCTTTATTTAAAATTAGAATAAAGGTAAAGGATTGCACAGGGATAAGACATAAGAGAATCTGGCCAGATGGAGTGAAATGTCTGGTGACAGAATTAATATAAAGTGAGAGAATTAATGTCTGGTGAAAATATGATTATTTTCAATATTATATGCTATGTTCTACATGACTAAGTAGTAACTAAACACTTCAAACCTCTTGCATGCTGTTTCTCTAAAGGTTGTATTTGTTACAGGGATTTTTACCTGCAACTTGTGTTTCTTAGCAGGGACTTGTGTTCCTTCAGATTGATACAACAGGAAATTGCAGTCCTTCACACATTACTGAACACGTGGGAGCATTGCACAGAATAGAGATTTGCTACAGAAAAGATGAACTCTAATGTATTTTGCCTTCTTTCTAGGGTGCTGTTGGTTTTGCAAGTCTCAAGGGTGGCTAAAATTAAAGATCTTAGAAATAAATGTTTTTGGCATTGTTCATTTAAACAGTGGGATTATCTGGAAATTGCACTGCTGAAGTCCCTACTTTTTTTTTTTTGTCTTTCTTTTTTTTTTTCTTGGATTGAAGGAAATGGTAGCCCAGAAATTCAATTATACTAGAAGTTTTTCCATGCAATGTATCATAAGACCAGTATGGAAGTCTGTGGTCAAACTAGGAATCAGATAATACAAATAACAGTTTTGTCTCAAACACTGTCATTTATGGTTCACATGAATTCTAGTCCGAAGAAGCAAAAGCTGGAGCATTCTTCCATATTGAAAAATCTTGTATAAATTCAGAGGGATGAATTTGAAGTGTGGAGTCTGACTATGGATGGTGAAGAGCTGTTTGAGAGAGTAGGTCTTTTGGGATGGCAGATGCAATCACTGTTTCCACAAGGCCTAAACACTGAGGAATGCAGTGGCTTACTTCTGGGAATTATTTGGTTTTGTAAGTTGATTAAAACTGTAGATTTAGTGGCTGAAAAAGTGTTTTTCAAATAATTGCTGAAACTGAGCCAGTGCAATGTCTACTGTGAACTCCATATGATAGGTTATAGATTCTACTAGTGACGGATACATGGTGAAATTGTTGCCTAAAGGACTTCAGAAGAGAAACTCTGTGCTCTGCTTGAGTGAATTGCACAGCCAAGAGTTTTTCTTGCATTTCTTGACCTCTATAGAAGAATAATGACATAAGGGAATAAAATACGCTTCTTAATATAGACAGGTGGGCTTCAACTGTCTTCCAGTAGCTGGGAGCTAAGTAGAACTTCTTTCATTTAGCAGTTGAGGGAAAAGCAAGCCCTAGTCTGTAGTGTAGAGCATTACCTGTTGTCTTCTAAATTTCCCAGTAGCTTCAGTTAGATGTGTCTTTATTTTTTCCCTAGATTGTGGTGAAGTACTACTCATTGTTCAAGAGATGCCACATTCCCTACTAGAACTAACTTTATAGTGCAGTGCAGGTTGTCATATCTGTAGTCTGCTTCCCAAGGTGGTTGACAGTCTCTATAAATGTTGATGAACCATCTTTACCTCTGGGTCTTGGTCCTTTCAGCTATGTAAACTTTGCACATTCTATTCAATCAAACAGCACTTCCTCCAAGGTTTTCCTGACCCTTATTTTCCCCTTGCCACTTCCTTCCAGTCAGCCTTCTTACCTTTACCCCTTTCACTCTGTAGCTCTGATATGCAGCCTGTTCCAGGGGTGAACTTGCAAGGATGAGGACACACGAGATGGCAGCAACAGAAATGGTTTGGGTTTGTTATTTCCTGCTTTGCTGTTTCCTCAGAGGCAACTACGCTTTGATAATGCTTTGCTTTTGAATTCCCTGGCTGAAAGGGACTATAAACCACAACTTTTTCAGTGTTGTGAGGTGCAGGCAAGATGGAAAACTTTCTATGAAAAGCCAAGTGCTGTTAGTATTAGTAAAGATATAAACTACCTTTTTCAAAAATAGCACTCATCATTCTTCTGTGTAATGCACTTGGTTGTGTCTAATATGCTACTATCTTTCTAAGGGAGCCAGTTTAAGGAGTTGTTTTCAGTATCTCTCCACCATGTGGAGTTGACTACAAATTAGTAAGTTTTTTACCTGAAGTAGATGTATTCTCTATTATTATTCTGTCACATCACAGCCTGTCTGTTACTTGCTGCAATACTGCTGATACTGTGGCAGCTTCATTCCCCAGCTCTCCTGCAGCAGATACCTCTTGTTTATGGTATTAAGATGAATATACGAGAAAGGCTTTAATATGTTGTCTTGAGATAATGATAAGCAGAATACCTTTGCTCAGAGGCTTTTTCTTTTGCTAGCTTTGCCAGCATTCTGTATTCAATCCAACATTTAATTTATGAATAAAAAGCTTTCATTACAAAAATGAAGACACTTGAAGATTGTAATTGTTGCTAGGGTATAGTGGCAGTATAGAGGTATTGTTTCAAGAATGCGAACAAGAAATGGAAATGAGATTGATGAACATTTGCAAATAAAGTTATTCTGTCTTGAAATGTTATATTTTTTTTCTTTGCTAATAGTGCTGAATTTGGTTGATTCTGAAGTGAAGATGTGATTAAAGTGGGCAAGAGCCAGCTCCAAAGAGGACAGGAGAAAGGAGAAGAGTGTCAGAGGAATACTTTCTACAGTCCACCTAATTCCACGTGTTCTTAGTAGGTTAATTGTGGAAGAAATCTTGTGGAGAGAATGTAATTTTCTGCTTGTTTTGTGTTGCTTTATGTTTGGGATTTTTGTTTGTTTGTTTTAATTACAGCAAAATCAAATACCCTGAAACCTTGGACATTATTCAGACCTGTATCACAAGACTGTCTCTGTTCTAAACAGATTTAAATGTAAAGTGTTGAGTTTTTATTACCATTCTCATAGTAAGGCCCTGGAACCTGGAACTCTGCAAAACTGAGGCCTACACAAAGAAAAGTAACAAACTAAGGAAGGACAAATGATAGGTAACAGCCATTGGAACATGCAGAGTGATATTTGGCCATGTGACCTACCTGTAATTTATATAATTTAGCAGGTAGTATAAAGAAATCACAACAGTTAATAGCGTCCAGCCATACTTCTAAACCTTGAAATTTTGTCTCTGTTTTCCTTGAGCTGGATATTGAGCTCACACATCCCATTTGACTTTGCAGTAGGATTCAGTGAGGCCTTTCTGGCAGAACCTTCAGCTGTCTCATTTTGCTGACCTCCATGACATGATGCCATCCTGAGGGCAAACAAGTCACAGTATCCTGCAATGCATCCATGTAGCAAGTAAGCATAACTTAAGTGCTTTCAAAAGTACATGGGGTTTCTCTATTAGGTGTGCTAGTTGAGTTGCTGTAGAGCCGACCCTTGAATAGGCTTTTGCAGGAAAGTAACATGGAGAAGTGACAAATTCAGCTTGAACCTGGGGGCTTCTGACTGTTTCTATACAATAACCTATATAAAGCTAGTGAACTCAGCTAGCCACTTATTTAGATGATACCAGTTAGCTGACAACTTATTACCAGCACTGAGCTACAAGTGCAACAATAATTTTGAAGTTCATAGTTTCTTAAAACTTCTGACTCCTCACATCATATATTTTTTGGCATCCCATTTTATCTGTTCTGTTCAATGGTGTTGTCTTCTGTAATGTTACTGTTCTGTATTTTCCTTGTCCTGTTTACTCTAGCTGTGCTCAACAAACCCCTTGCAATGACAGTTCATACTAGTGTTGGAAACTGACTTCCAAAACCTGATCTTTAAAAAGTCATTGTTTATTATAACTGGCCCTACCTCATTTATAATTTAGAAATCAATTTTCCAATAGTATTGTGAGTGTTCCAGAAAACAAAAAGATCTATCCATAGAGCTGATCGAAGCCAATATCAGTAAGAAAAAATTACCTGTCCAGCAGAATATATATGGATGTTGACAATAATTACATGTTATGGCCTGCTTTAAAACTGGTCATGCTCCATCACTCCCATGACAAAGAAAACCACTATGACTGGCATTGGAGATGATGGAGTTGCATTGCAAAACATAGAACTGCTGTTCATTTTTTTAAATTCAAATTTGTGTGAACAGCACACATTTTAGGATTATGCTAAACAAACAACCCCAAGTTCTCCATGAATTTTAATCATTCCTTCAGTTATTCACAAGTTGAACGTTTGTTCATCCATCCAGTTTGGGTGACTAGGAAGATATTTTTTCTTGTCTTCCGTTTGCTGCCCAGTGAAGGGCTAAATGTAATCAGTGCGTGACATGCCTAGTCAGTGTGGGACATCACATAGTGTCCCTGTGAAAAACACGTATGTTCTGTACATGGCCATACCTGTTCAAATGAGGTGTACTGCAAGCTATGAAGGTGCTGAAGATGATGCATCATAGATCATTCTTTAAGAAGTTAGTCTGAACTATGTTCCAAAGCTTTGTGCTTTTTATTATGTTTCTAATTAGCTCTTGCCATCTCAAAACCTCAATCTCTTAATTTCCCCTTTTACTATTTAGAGAGTTTGGCTGCCTCCTATTAGGTGTCTATAATTGAAAAAGTTGACATTTATATGCTTGCTGGGTATGCACAAGAGAAAGGACTCCAGCATTTTAAAACCATTCAGCAGTGATAAAATCAGATAGATCTACAATAACTTATGAGATGTATAGATTTCACATTCCACACTTCATGCTGGTGTTTTTTATTGTTGCTTGTGCCTATATATCTACCATTTTGGCAAACACCTCTTCAATTGTATAAGCTATTGGGCAGGAAAGTTAATCTGGCAGAAAACACAGAAGCATTTGTATCAATAACCATCTTTGTAAAAATGTTTATCATTGGAGCTGAGAAGCTTTCCCATTTGTCTATGACTGTGAGCTAGAAGAAGTTTCTCTCTCCTGAGAGAGTGAAATGGCAGTAGGTCATTACTGCTCTTGACAGTAACACTATGGGGAAATACTTGCTCTTAATATTTCTTGACTCGANTGCGTCCTCGGATCCACCGGAAGGCAAAAGAGGACGAGGGCCTCTCCCCCTCTGTATTTATACCCCAGTTACGTAAAATCGTGTGGAATACTGGGTAAATATGATCACTTCCCTGGTTACAAACTGGTTACCAGGAAAAGCCTGGGTGAAACCATTACATCTGGTCGTGTATCTCCAGTAAATTAAAATCCCAGAAAAATGCTAGAATTTAGAAACTGCAAGTATGCAGTGTGCAGTGCACACTTGAGTGTGTCCTTAGTTATCATTTTTTTATGACCTGAGGTAATCTGAGTGAATTTCACATCAGGATATATGAAACGAGATGAATAGATGAATAGTCTGTTCTTGGAAGCTGTTATTCATCAATCAATTAACTCAAGAATTTTTTTAAAGTTCTAATCTTCCTGCTTCAGCTATATTGAATTAAACTGTGACACCCAGGCAGTTAAATTTTCTCCTTGAAATATATACTTTGATACAGTATGTGAACATCCATCTGCTTTCTGGGGTGAGCAGATGTGGCCACTTCCACTGCAGTGTGAAGTAAGAAAACATAGTATGTCTCTCTTCCTGGAAAAATGCAATATGCCTCTACAGGTATATTAATTTTTAAGTAAGACTGAACATATTTTGATGAATGAAAATGAGCTGGATTTTCTTAAAGGCAATATATTCTTCATTCTGTAATTGATGCCATGTCTTGTATTTATAGCTGTTTGTTAATTTTTCAATGTGAAATGAATCTATCATTGCTGGTTTACAGTAAAAGACACAGTGCTTTAAGCACAAGGTCTGAACTGCCATTTCTTTCTCAGATTTACCTGAATTCTTACAGCATGTTTCTAGATTAACACAAGAGTTATTGACTAAAGAGCCTGCCACAGTAGATACCACATTTTAATGTTCTATCAAAATATTGTGATATATTTTGCCATGTTTAGCTGCTTGAATCAAAAACTATGGGAAGAGCTTAGAGTTCATTTTTAGTAGCTCATATATATTAGAACATCTATATATACATTTGAATTTAGAAATAGTAAAGTTTAAATATTTAAGCTGAAGTGATTCTAAATGTGTCTTTTATTCTTATCTTGGCAATATCATCATAGTCTGTGATCAAAGTGTAAATTTGAATATGTTTAAGGTTTTTCTATCAGTATAATATGCTGCTTTACTAGGCACAGACTTTTTGGACATCCTATGTAAGTGACACAATCCAAGTGATATAAGCTGTACAAGACCAGCGATGGATTTAAGAAAAGCTCATCAATACTCAAAATTGGTATTCTTATCTTCATGGGCCTGTATCATATATGCAACATGAACACAAAGTTTTGAAAATTATCTTTCCTAGTAAATACATAAAGTTGCCAGAGCTAATACTTAAAATTTCCATTTATTAAGAGGAATTCTGTTTAACATAGATGCTGTCTTGCTGAAGTGAGTAAACTAAATTTAAAGCCAAGTTGAAAGACAGATTTATTGGAATAACATCTGCCACTATTACTGATAAGTGCTCAGCATCTGACTTCTCTGGCTGCTGAGTCACAAACAATTCCTCAGGCTGGGAAAGTAAATAAAGATAACTGAGTTCAACAGTCTGTGTTGAAAAACACAGGTTGCCAGGAGATCTGAAAGATCACATACAAGCTGATCTGCATGCAGATCACTAATGTTAATTGCAGTTTCAGCACATGCGTAAATATTTTGCTTATTAAAAAACCAGGTTGGTGTTATAAACACACTTGTATTATTGTCCAGTACATCATGCAGAAACACATCAGCAGCAATAATTCCAGAGAGATACTCCTCACATAAGATTAACTAGAAAATAAAGGTGGGAGTAGAGGAAAGAAATGGCCTGGAGGGACTTATAAGAATGTGATGGTGGAGTTCCAGACAAAATAACTTGCAGAAACAAAGAAGTGGTTAAAAAGGTAGTTGAGTATATGCACAGAGGAATAAAGGTGAGAAAATTACAGTAAAGGTTTTTTTACTATCCTTTTGGGAAAAGATGAAAGAGAAGTGAGGAAGATGCTGTTGTGCTCAAAACACTGGGAAGACTGATAAAAGTACTTAATGAGTGATGTGACCCCTCAGAAGTAGATCATGGACAAGAGGCTGTTGTGCTGGTTTTGTTATTTTCTACTTAAAGCTAAGCAGAAGAGGAAATAATTATACCAAGAGCTGAGAACTCTTGTAGCCCCGTGAAGCTCTGGAAATTTTAAAGATTCTTTGTTAATGACAGATTTGTATGTGGCAGAGAAGTTTCTTACAGGAAAGACTGCCAAGAGACATACATCCAGTGCAACAGGCATAGCTTCGAATAACCAAGAGTGTTGGACTGTCTATGAAGACTATCAAAGCAGCAGTGGATACTAGGAAAAAATAAAAGCAAAACAATCTACTGGCTCTGATCAGACAAGGAAGTAGGAGATGTTGAGGCCAATACTGTGATCTAGTGCAGACATAAGAGAGCAGTTTGAAAAACAGATCTATAAAGATCTATAAGGATGAATAACTATTTAGATACTGCATGCTTTTACAAATAGCCATTGAGACCTGTTTTAACACATAGTGATGTGGTGTGTCATGGGTCCAAGAATAGGCATTTGAAAAATAAAAATATTATAGCTGAAGTATTTACCTGAAGTATTTGTCCTGCTGGAAATCAAGAATGCTGTGACTGCTAAGGCAGCAGCTTGCAGAAGTTGTTAGAAAGCATGGAGCCACAAAAAATGACTATTAGAAATAAAGAGTCACAGACTGAGATTTTGCAAACAAATACTTTCATGAGCTCACCTCTAGCTACCAGCACTCTGAGCAGTCTCATGAGAAAAGCTGCATTCTGAGTATACTTAGATGACTTGCTGTTGTGAAGAGTCCAGAATTACAACATGGGGCAAAAGTCACTACTAGTAGTGAATACTGACCCTGTTTTCCTGAACATAATGCATGCATCTCTGTGAGATGGACTCCAGCAATGGATTACATTATTATATTTGCTTGTTTTCTTGAGTTGTGTATTTGCTCTCTCTGTCAAAACAACCCTCTACTGAAAGTGAGGATTAATGAGAGTAAGAAAGTTTATATTCTGACATTGACTAGATTGTGAGGAGTAAGTACCACATGAAGCTATCTATTATATGAGGCAATGGATGAGCTGTGTGGTTGAGACATTTTGTTTATAGAGAATTAAATCATAATCTTAGGAGTTAATATGGAGAACATCTTGTATATGAAAATGCAGACATCGCTAAGACTGGTTAGAAAGGCTGTCTACTTGGCAGACAAATGTTTAATTGAGGGCATATCTGTAATGGGATAATGAGTGCAATGACAGTATGCAATATAGTCTTTACACATCTTGATTCTGGCAGATGGTGCCAATAAACTTTACTTCTGGTAACAGTCACCTGTAAGACATTACACACATTTCTGGGAAGTGCCTGTCTGAAGGATGTGCAGGCAAGAGCTCTGACTAGAGCCCCCCAGTAGTGTTTTCCAAAGTATGTATTTGACTGAGATTACTGTACTTGGACAATGGTCCACACTGCACTGCAGCTGAATTTAAGCAAGTCAGCATTGACAAGACCTTGAGCACAGGGGCACCTTCTCATGGGTAACTCATTTCATTCAAATTCTCCCTGCCCAACTCTCCAGCCTGTCTAAGTCACACTGAATGGCAGCACAACCCTCCAGTGTGCCAGCCAGTCCACCCAATTTGGTGTTATCATCAAACTTGCTGACAGCACACTCTGTTCCCTCATCTGGGTCATTAATGAATAGATTGAAAAGTACTGGTCCCAGTACCGACCCCTGAGGTACTCCACTAGACACAGGCCTCCAAGAAGACTCTGTCCCATTGACCAAAACTCTCTGACTTTAACCAGTTCACAATCCATCTCTACCCGATCATCCAGACCACGCTTCCACAGTTTAGCTGCAAGGGTCCTGTGGGAGACAGTGTCAAATGCTTTCCTGAAATCAAGATAAACCACATCCACTGCTCTCCCATCATCTACCCACGCAGTTAAGTCTTCATAAAAGACCATCAGGTTGGTCAAACATGACTTCCCCTTGGTAAATCTATGCTGACTGTTCCTAATGACCCCCTTATCCTGAATATACTTAGAGACAGAGTTGAGGATGAGTTGTTCCATCACCTTTCCAGGCTGACTGGTCTGTAGTTACCTGGCTCCTCCTTCTTGCCCTTTTTGAAGAGTGGAGTGACGTTTGCCTTCCTCCAATCCCCAGGCACCTCTCCTGTTCCCCAGGACCTACCAAGCATGATGGAGAGTACCTGGCAATGGCTTCTGCCAGCTCCCTCAACACCTGTGGGTACATCCCATCAGGTCCCAGTTAAGGTCTTCACATTGTGCTCAGATGATCAAGTTTGGACTCATGCAAAACAATGGCATAGGGCAACAATACAAGATACATCAGGTTACTAATTATTTGAGTAACATCACAAAAAAAAATGAAGAAAAATGATTTTTTGAGTAAACCTCAGGAAACAACTGTACTAACATGAGAGAGAGAAGAAATTAAGAGCAAAACAGAGAGAACACTTCAGGATCTGCCTTTTTGGTGAGGTTAATGTCTAAAATTATAGCAAAGGAATGTATGCGGGTGTGTTAATCTTCTANCATTGAGACCTGTTTTAACACATAGTGATGTGGTGTGTCATGGGTCCAAGAATAGGCATTTGAAAAATAAAAATATTATAGCTGAAGTATTTACCTGAAGTATTTGTCCTGCTGGAAATCAAGAATGCTGTGACTGCTAAGGCAGCAGCTTGCAGAAGTTGTTAGAAAGCATGGAGCCACAAAAAATGACTATTAGAAATAAAGAGTCACAGACTGAGATTTTGCAAACAAATACTTTCATGAGCTCACCTCTAGCTACCAGCACTCTGAGCAGTCTCATGAGAAAAGCTGCATTCTGAGTATACTTAGATGACTTGCTGTTGTGAAGAGTCCAGAATTACAACATGGGGCAAAAGTCACTACTAGTAGTGAATACTGACCCTGTTTTCCTGAACATAATGCATGCATCTCTGTGAGATGGACTCCAGCAATGGATTACATTATTATATTTGCTTGTTTTCTTGAGTTGTGTATTTGCTCTCTCTGTCAAAACAACCCTCTACTGAAAGTGAGGATTAATGAGAGTAAGAAAGTTTATATTCTGACATTGACTAGATTGTGAGGAGTAAGTACCACATGAAGCTATCTATTATATGAGGCAATGGATGAGCTGTGTGGTTGAGACATTTTGTTTATAGAGAATTAAATCATAATCTTAGGAGTTAATATGGAGAACATCTTGTATATGAAAATGCAGACATCGCTAAGACTGGTTAGAAAGGCTGTCTACTTGGCAGACAAATGTTTAATTGAGGGCATATCTGTAATGGGATAATGAGTGCAATGACAGTATGCAATATAGTCTTTACACATCTTGATTCTGGCAGATGGTGCCAATAAACTTTACTTCTGGTAACAGTCACCTGTAAGACATTACACACATTTCTGGGAAGTGCCTGTCTGAAGGATGTGCAGGCAAGAGCTCTGACTAGAGCCCCCCAGTAGTGTTTTCCAAAGTATGTATTTGACTGAGATTACTGTACTTGGACAATGGTCCACACTGCACTGCAGCTGAATTTAAGCAAGTCAGCATTGACAAGACCTTGAGCACAGGGGCACCTTCTCATGGGTAACTCATTTCATTCAAATTCTCCCTGCCCAACTCTCCAGCCTGTCTAAGTCACACTGAATGGCAGCACAACCCTCCAGTGTGCCAGCCAGTCCACCCAATTTGGTGTTATCATCAAACTTGCTGACAGCACACTCTGTTCCCTCATCTGGGTCATTAATGAATAGATTGAAAAGTACTGGTCCCAGTACCGACCCCTGAGGTACTCCACTAGACACAGGCCTCCAAGAAGACTCTGTCCCATTGACCAAAACTCTCTGACTTTAACCAGTTCACAATCCATCTCTACCCGATCATCCAGACCACGCTTCCACAGTTTAGCTGCAAGGGTCCTGTGGGAGACAGTGTCAAATGCTTTCCTGAAATCAAGATAAACCACATCCACTGCTCTCCCATCATCTACCCACGCAGTTAAGTCTTCATAAAAGACCATCAGGTTGGTCAAACATCACTTCCCCTTGGTAAATCTATGCTGACTGTTCCTAATGACCCCCTTATCCTGAATATACTTAGAGACAGAGTTGAGGATGAGTTGTTCCATCACCTTTCCAGGCTGACTGGTCTGTAGTTACCTGGCTCCTCCTTCTTGCCCTTTTTGAAGAGTGGAGTGACGTTTGCCTTCCTCCAATCCCCAGGCACCTCTCCTGTTCCCCAGGACCTACCAAGCATGATGGAGAGTACCTGGCAATGGCTTCTGCCAGCTCCCTCAACACCTGTGGGTACATCCCATCAGGTCCCAGTTAAGGTCTTCACATTGTGCTCAGATGATCAAGTTTGGACTCATGCAAAACAATGGCATAGGGCAACAATACAAGATACATCAGGTTACTAATTATTTGAGTAACATCACAAAAAAAAATGAAGAAAAATGATTTTTTGAGTAAACCTCAGGAAACAACTGTACTAACATGAGAGAGAGAAGAAATTAAGAGCAAAACAGAGAGAACACTTCAGGATCTGCCTTTTTGGTGAGGTTAATGTCTAAAATTATAGCAAAGGAATGTATGCGGGTGTGTTAATCTTCTACATGTGTTGCTTAAATGAAGAATCGATATAAAGATTATCAGACTGAGACTAGCACAAATGAAAATTTGGTAGAGGTTTTAAAAATACAGACCCTTTTGGCTTTGGTGTATGAGTTGTGTGAAAACTTTACATTACTATTAAATCAAAATATTTTCTATTGAATCTTTCTGTTATTATCTACAAAATAGCAACCACGACACTTGATGTAAGGCTTGAAAGAGCTGTGTTGATGGTAGGTAAATTACGTTCATACTATAGCATCTGACTATAATAATAATTGTAAATTTAAAGCTACTTCCACACAGATCTTGCCTGAACAAGCAATGCTTCTTCAGCAACAGATTGGACTCATACAAGTGCCATGTTAGGTTTAAGAGTCACATTCAAATGAGATTTAAATCCTCGGATTGTTGAGTAGAATGCTAAATTCAGTATAATGGTACCAAACATGATGTTAACCAACGTTTTGTATGCCTCATCCCTTATCACCCATTTTAAAGATAAAGACAGTGAATAATACTAATACCTTTCATTTTTTATTTAATTTCTCTTGTGTCTGTATTGAAATATCTCAGTATAATGCCGCTGCATTACACTATTTATGCTTCCACTTTAGAGAAGCCTGTCTAGGATGTTGCTGATTGTGTTGCAGTATTGCCCTGTGTGTACATTACCGCACTTTTAGAGGAAATAGATGTGGGATAGAATCTGATTATTTCTCACCTTGGTATGTAATGCTGTAGAATGGATTCAGTCCTGCATTGACAAAGAATGAGTGCATGTAAGCATGCACCTTCTTCCTTCTACTTCATTATCAGTCACATTTTTATACTAAAATTGCATTTTATCCAGGTGATTCTCTTTTACATTTCTTCTAATAGTTTATTCTTTCCTCATAACCCTATTCTCATTTGTTTGCCATGACAAAAGCAGGTAAGAAAATGACAAAACATCTTCAGAACTTTGCCTTTTCATTTTTTCCATACTGTATATAACACATTTCATTACTAAGCTACTGTATTGGCAGATTTGTAACTTCTTTTGTATGCCACCCTGTAAGGCAGAGGGTGATCTATTTTGTGGATAGATAGTTCTCCTGAATAGAATGAAATCTAAAAAGCAGGCATGTGACTTCCTAGCAGTTTTCAGTTATATTCTTGAAACAGTGGCTAAGCACAGCTATTCTGCATTCCTTGTTTTAATTCTATGATGTAACTGAGTGACTCTGAGCTAATTAGCTAACCTTTGTGTGCCTTTGTTTATTTCTGATGTGAAACTGAAACTGTTTCCTAATTTCCAGGTAAATTATAGTGCTTACATCTGCATCAATATTTTTACAGCTTTCCAAGATCTTTAGAAGTTGCCATTGTTTTTATTACTTTATTACTCTACCTTTTTGATTATGTAACTGTACTACTTTTTACCCTTTGAAAGATGTATTTTACTTTGAGTTTTCACAATGGTCTCCTATGACACCTCTGCTCTGAGAATTTACATCTTTAAAAATGAGGAAATGTAACTTTCTATTTTAAAGGAAGATTATTTAATGTATTTTGGATGTAAATATGTATGTTGCATGTAAAAAAGTTAATAATTTAGAAACATATCCAAATTTGAGTATGATGTTTGAAAGAAAGAAAGAAACTGCACTCAGCTAGTATGTGTAAGGCATCTACAGTTTTAAGCTGTTCTTAATGAGTTCTCATTGGGCATATGATTTCCGTTAGTTTTTAATTAGTTCTGTCCACCAAGGCTTTCCCATTTTTTTCCACAGGATCCCTTGGCTCATTCAATACACAAGATGAGCCTTCTTTGAGGTTAAATCAAAGCTGAGGACCACTGGAGGCAGTTGTCTCTGGATAATCTTTTACTGCGTCACCATTCTTTCTTTTGTTCTGTTAGTGATTCCAGCTTTTCATGTCCCACTGTTTCTTTTCTTCATGGACTGCTGGGTATAGGACATTCTTCCATCCCAATTATCAACCCATATTCTTTGTTCTTTCAGACATCTCATAGAGACATCCTCAAGGATGCCCCAAAGAAGTGAAATTATAAAAAAAAAATTATAAAAAAGGAGAAAGCATGAACTTGTTTGCTTTTCTGTTTTTCTTGCTCTCTCTTCCCAATATTAAAGGCTGATTCCTGGTCTCATCGGGAATCAGTAATGTATCACTGATTTCAGGGGCAATGAACCAACTGAGAATTGCTGAATGTCTGACCTGCTCTCTTTTAAAAACGTCAACTGTGTGTAGCACATCAGAAATATTGATGTATTAATGAACGATGAAAGAATGTGAGAGGAAATCATGATTCTAGTAAACTTTAGAGCAGTGGATAATGTATACCTTGACTTCAGTGAGACATTCAATGCTGCCTTCCAAAAGATGCTCACAGGAAAGCTGAAGTATGGGCTAGGTGAGCAGCCAGTGAGGGGGGTTGAAAACTGAATGAACAGCTGAGCTCTGAGGGTTGTGATCAGTGGCACAAGGTCTAGCTGGAGGCCAGTAACAAGCGATGTACTGCAGGGATCAATACTGGATCCAATACCTTCCCTTCAGGTATTTATTTACCTCCCTCGCCCTTCTGGCAGCACTCTTACTAATTCACTGTTCAAGATACTGTTAGCCTTTGTTGCTGTAAGGGCACATTGCTGGCTCACGTTGAACCTGGAGATGAAAAATGTCATGCACCAAGAAATACTGGGGTCCATCCAGCTGGAAAGTAGCTTGGCAGAAAAACACCTGGAAGTGGACTCCAAGTTGAACAATAAGCCAGCAATGTGACCTTGCAGCAAAAAAGGCTAACAGCATCTTAGACTAAGTTAGGAAGTTTGCCAGAAGGTCAAGGGAGGTGATCCTTTCCCTCTACTTAGCATTGGTGAGGGCACACCTGGAGTACTATGTCCAGTTCTGGGCTCCTCATTACAAAAGAGAGATGGACATACTGCAAAGAGTCAAATGAAGGACCATAAAACTATTAAGGAACTGGAGGTCTGTCCTATGAGGAAAGACTGAAAGATCTGGGACTACTGTTCAGCCTAGAGAAGCGAAGACTTGAGGGGAATCTTATCAATGTATATAGATACCTGAAGGGAGGGTGCAAAGAAACAGACCCAGGCTCTTTCAAGTGGTGTTCAAAGACAGGACAAGAGCCAGTGGGCAGACACTGCAATACAGGAGTTTTCCTCTGAACATCAGGAAATACTTTTTCAGCATGAGGGTGGCCAAGCACAGGCATGGGCTGCCCAGGAAGGTTGTGGCATGTCCATCGCTGGAGATATTCAAAAGCTGTCTGGACATGGTCTCAGGCAAATGGCTCATCATGGTCCTGCTTGACCTCCAGAGGTCCCTTCCAACCACAAGTCTGATCAAATTTGATTAAGCATTTTAGATGCAAAACAACATGCAGATTCAAAGTACCTTGAAAAACATCATATCAATGATTTAGTGCAATTTTTCAACATAGTATGGGAAATTTTTAAGATTTTAATTAGTGTGCATGAGAAAATGCTATTATATCTTGAAATGTCACAGAATAACTTTAGCTCTAAATATGCTGTGACAAATAGAATAGAAAAGGTTTCCAGACAGCACACAAGATGAATGTCAGAATTAGATGTATTCTTGTGGAGAAAATGAGAATGCCCACGTTTAAATATTTTTGTGGAGAAAATAATAATACAAATGTGAAAATAATTTGAAACAGAAATACAAATGCAATACAATACTGGTATTATTGGAACTTCATGCCTCTTAGCTCAAAAAGAAGCTTTATAAAATATTATGCTAAACTATGACAAGACTGAGGTTATTAAAAAGGACTACAGTGGAAGTACTTCTGTAGTAAGAATTGAATATTTTTGTGGGAAATATTGAATGAGAATCTATAATGATAAGAATTGAGTGGACATGTAAAAGTACATTTGGACATCCTTGATACCTGAGCACAGTTATGCAGAATGGTTAATTCAAGCAGCACTGTCCTTATATTATTGCTAAAGTAGAGCACAAAAGAACCTGAAGTACTCTTTGATGTATAATTATGTAGATACCATTATATTTATTTTCTTTGAAAGTTCTTAAGATATGTTGTCTTGCACTTCAGCTAACTTTATAATGATTCATTGTAGCAGATGAAATTATATAGTGTGGAAGGATTTTTACTGTGCTAAAAGGTGGACTAAACCTAGCTTCCTGTGCTATCCAGAATTTTCAGTGGAAGCCTTCCTATTAAAGAAAGGTGAGAAATATAGGAATAAGTTATTAATGTACTCAGGAGAAGTCAAAAGTCAAATGAACTGGCCTGGAAACAAATCTTGCATCTGTTTTCAAGAGGAACAGTAGAAGTACAATTTTCCTTCATAAAGGATTTCCACAGTCACTTGGAATATCACTTTAGAGGACTCTTTCGGTTCTTGTAGGCTTTGTTTTACCTGAGCCTACCTCTACCATAGCAGTATGTCTACTAGTGAAGTGTATCCAGTATATGAGCTTCCTTTTTATATGTTACGCTTGCATCAGTGTGTATGAATTGTCCAGACCTGGCTTGATGAGGTGTTGAAAGTTAGAAATCAAAATCCAATCCTGTCTCCTTTCTTATTTTCTGATTTTACAGTAGGATTGAGTGATTCTTCTTTGTGATGAATGCGCTTCTATGCACCTAACAATTTTGCTTGCCTCTGTTGAGTTTATACACTAGATGAGGATGTGCTAAGCAATCTACTACTCCTTTCCCACCGATGTCATCACTTGGTATGGCCTTTATACTTCCTGCTCACACGGTAAGGTACTGCCCGCCTGATTGTACTGCCCACTCCATAGTTTCTTCAGAGGAAGAGTATGTGCAATGGAATTTAAGGTTAAAATCTATAGTATTCTTACTGTTCTGTAAAAATGCTATAAGAGAAGGTGGGAGAAAGTCAACCTGTACTTGTGTGGTGAGGTTTGGACTGCTCCCAAAGTGCAGGCTTGGGCTATAGGATTATGTTGAGCATATGGTAGTTTTGGAGGTTCTGTTGATCTTTTAGACACTCTACCATCTGGTAGAACTAGAACTTCATTTGTTGCCTGTTGAGAAGCCACTTGGAAGTGAGGAGAATAGATTTGATGTGCTCACAGCAGCATGTGTTTCTGAGGGCACATGCTGCTTTGCTCTGTGCCAGATGGAAACTCCAAAGTGTTAGAGGCTTTGTGTGGAAGTACATGGAAATTGTACACAAGTCAAGAAAGGGCAAAGTCAGAAATTAGTGTGGCTGATGCTCTCTTTTGCTAGAATGAGTTGGTATTTCTTAGCCAAGCAGATAGAGTAAAAATCATTACTCACTTGTCTGCCCAAAAACTGAGGAAATATCTGAAGAATAGTTCCACTTCTAAATAAATAGTTCTGCCTGTGTATCTTGGAGGAAAAGAGACTGCAATCCAATATTTAGACTCTACAAAGCATTTCTCTATGCCTACCAGCACAGTTTCCTTCTTCAAACAGCACTACTTCATCACATTCAAGAATGGATCACCCGCTTAGTGGTGGTAAAATCATGTGGTGAGAGATAGATGTTGTTACTGATTTCAGCAGAAGGTGCCAGGCTCTGACGGTTAAAAAAATTCTAGTAGTTATGTCTATTTAGATGTGTTAACATAGACCTAGGAAAGTAATTTTATGGCCCAGCGTAATTTTGTGAGCCAGTGTTTGAAAAAAATAAATCTTTGGTCCTTTCTTTCCTAATGCTGTTGTGTTTGAAGAAAGTTATTTTAAATAATCCCTTGAGAAATCAAGTGCAGATAATAAAAATAGAGGAATGCAAGCAAGCCAGCTTTGGCTTTCTCTTTCGTACAGCTTGTTCATTTTGATTGTATCTTGGTATAAATCCTTGTCTTTAACTGCTCGTGTACCTTATAGGCAGCATTTGATATTTTCTTCTGAATGGTTCCAGTAGCAGATGCTGTAATATTTATAATTGACTTTGACAGTAGATTATGTGGAACTGAATGTCCAAAGGCATGAAAGTAGATTACATGAGCCTCAGGTTCTCAGCCATCGTGGCTTTTTGCTGGTTTGATATTGATGCTATAGATTCCTTTACTTGTTTAGTTTGACATTTGCCTACTTATTTGCCTTCACTTCCCCCTTCTTTCCTTTACACTCCTACCCACTCACTAGCTAAATTCTTCTTTGAGTTTTATAATTCAGTAGCACTTCAGGGAAAGGCAGAAATTACTGACTAGAGGAGAAAAAAAGAGGAAGAGATGTCCCCTTGTTGTGTTTGCAGGCAGTGCAGTCACAACACTGCAGATGAGAACTAGAAAGTGAAATTGTAAGGAAATGGGTGTTTTTTATTGTGTGGGTTGTTTGTTTGTTTGTTTTCTTCTGACTCCTTAGTGAAAAACCTAAGAGCATTTCTCTTTTTCCTCTGTTGCACAGCATAACTTAGCTGGACATCTGTGCTTTTCCCTCTCTTTTCAATTCAGCATCAGGACTTCTCCATTCCTTGGACCCTATGGGAGATACATTTCTTTCAAGCTTGACAAGTATGCCTCTGACAAGTATGCTCCTGCTGTGTTTCCTCATGTTCTCATTCAAGAATATAAAGATGAAGTTCAATTTAATGAAGATCCCATTATTAAATTCCTTCTAACTTCTTCAGAAATCCTTCGAATGAGTTTGTTTTTGACAGACATTGTATTGATCCATTTTCACTTACTGTTGGTGAACATACTCCTCTGCATGGGCCTATCTATGTTGTCATGCTGTTCATGATTACATCAGTTGCTAAACATATCGAGGAAGGATGGCAGCTGTCTTCAGAGGCTTTCGAGTATGTTGAGATGCACCCTAATCTAGGCTCCAGTTGTGTCAGTGACGCAGGGAAGTTCCAGTTGAAGGAAGTGCACTGTCAAAGTTACAGGCCAAATGATGGAGGCAAAGGAGACAGTTAAGTACTGGCTATATTCACCTGAAATCAACGGCTAGTCTCAGTTTTGCTGGAGCTATATAGTACTTGCATCCTTACAAGTGCTCTAACTTCAAAGATTCTGCATACGTGTGAAGTGAAAGAACCTTCTGATTTCTGTAGAAAGCTGTTCTATAGTTACTCCTGCCTGATCATATGCTAAGGTTCTATCATTCCTCCAGTCAGTTTTGAACTGATAGTCCTGCAATGCCACACCTGTCCACTCCTACTGTCAGATTCCTCAAATGCTATGAACTGTGAAGGAGCTGAGCATCCTAATGTCAGCCACGTCTTCACATTGAAACACAAGGCATTGCAATGTGCATGATGTGCCCTGGCAGACAGTGCCACACAGGACTGTGCCATTTTGTTTGCCCATGATTCATTTGCTGCAGGGGCCAGAGAGACCACAGTTTAACTAGGAGTGACTGAAGCAAACCCCTCAGGTGTCTAGTTTGGTAGACAGACATTCAACAAATAGAAGTTAGAAGTGCAGTGCAGTGATGACTTGATGAAACATAATGGATTATGATGTGCCTTAAGTGGATGGGATGATCTGATGATGTCCTTTGATTTCAAATTTCATAAAGCCATGAAATATCTCAGTGCAATTGCCTGCTTGGTTAAGTGTGTGCCTTTTGCCTTTGACTTAATGCAGTGAAAATAGGAAGAGCATACAAGCTCAGTGGTGAATTGGATTTTTTTCTCTTTAAATACATTTTTGTTAAGCTAATGGATTGAAACTGTAAATATACTGTGCATTTTTAAGTACATTGCAACAGTTCTCAATTTTCTCTGCAAATATTCCAAGGTTAGTATGAATTGCTGAGAATAACTAACAATGCACATCACCAGTAATTTCAATAGCAGCTAAAGCAGAAGTGTTGGAGGATCAGCCTTTATCATAGCACTGAGAACGTTGCTTTATTTTAGAACCTGTGCTGGCACTTGAATCACGACAGCTCAGAATGAGACTTCTTCATAACCATCTATACCCACAAGGATGAGATGAAAAACTTTTAGATGAAAATAAAAGATATCTGGAAGTTTGCTTCTAGGACAGAGAAGGAATCTGTGGGCTGAATTTTGGGGAATACCTCCCCCTAAAATTTCTTGCACTTTAGGAATGTTTTGGCCACCTATGAAGCCATCACTGAGTATTAGTGGTACATGTGAAATTATGTGAATATTTTTTCAATTTATAATCTCCCCTTTTACTAATTAAAAATGCTAAAAATAAAATAAACCTTGGCCTTCCTGATATCTTTTAATAAGATACAGGAGAAACAACAGAAATGGAAAATTGCAAAACTGCAGAAGAAACCATTCTTCTTTTGTTGCAGTGAGAGGAATTTCTGTTTAAGTTTCCTTTTACATATTTGCCCTCAGTCTTGCACTCCGCTCTGAATAAGCCATGTCCCATGTCAATCCTGAATCTAATTGAGCTCAAGCAGTCTCAGCAGGGAGCAGTTTCCTGAATCAAGGCCTTATTTATTCCTATGTGTGCTGACATGTTTTGCTGTGTTGTTTTAGTGTGAGTGATTCCTAAACCAATCGGATTACTGTAATGGATGCAACTCAGGCTATTACTTCATTTAGAAAGAAGATTGAACATCTTGGACGGTAATGTTTTTTCTATGTATTTTGGCACTTCCAACCAGAACAATATACCTGGTAAATCCCTTTTGAGATGTTCCTGCTTCAAAACTTGCAGAGAAATTCTCTTTTATACAGTTTGAAGTTAAAAGAGAATGACAGGAAACCCTTTGATACTGATTTGTAGAATCATGAAGAATTTACTTATATCATTACTTTATGTTGTTTTTTTCTAGTCTTTTAAATATGCTTCTTTTAATACACATCGGTTTTAAGGGGGCATTATGATTCAGTCTAATTAGCTGTAGTCCTTCAGTCCAAGGAGCAAAATGTTTTACGTTTTTAATTTGGACTGCTAAAGCTGTAGAAATATTTCATTTATTCCAAGGATAATAATTAACTCTTTCTGATGGCATTTCCTCAGGCAGGATTAAATTGCAGCTAGGAATAAATCAGGTATTTATATTAACTTTGCATAAGCAAATATGTCCACTTTTGGGTCATTTGCAGGTGCAAAAGACTACCATGATTGAGAGCTTCTTGGCAACAAATGGAGGTCTTAATTGGACTTTCTACTACCTTCACCAGAATTAATTTTGGCCTGTCTGAGGAAAAGGTTAGAAAGTATTTTTAAACAGCTTCACAGGTAAAAAAGTCTACATAGTTGTAGTATTCTGATCTAGCATTCTGATTTAAGAGTACTTTAATTTGAACCCTTTCTTAATCAAGAATAGTGCTTTGAACGGAGTTACATTTAGTCATTTTAAAAGCACACTTAGTTAAACTACTGCTACAGTTTATAGACAGCTCTGTAGGTTTCCAGCTAGATAAAGAAAATTGACAGCAATGTCAGTTGGTTTGGGCTAACGTAGATCCCTGAAAAATGCAGCAACTGGAACAAAATGTAGTTTATCCCATTTTAGTTTGGTTATTTAGTTATTTTTCTTGTGCAGAAGTCAGACCAATCTTACTCTGTTCTCAAGTTCCTCATCCAATGCAGTGCCTTGACAAGATATTGCATATCAGCTGATCTACACTAACTGTGTATCTGTCCAGAACAGATGAGAAATTTTGTTAATTAGTTTAGGTTTCCTGGAAAAATGGCTAAGTTAGCTAACTTTGATTATCTCACTATTTGTTGCAGGCTAAGAAAACTGACTTGGACTGTGGCCATAGATCACCTGATACACAGAAGCTTGTTACCCTATTATAATTTGTCCCTGTGGCACTTTTTGAGAGTTTCCAGACAGCTTATTTTATGTATCTGAGTAAATCACTTAAAAATGTTAGCCTAAATTAAAGAGAAACTATTTTCTTCTTTTGGCATACATATACCCAAATTAAGGTACACTGCTTTAATCCTTCTATCAGTCTGCTATATCTCTAAATACATACCTTGCCTTACATCACAGTAACTTCTATGTACATACCTCTAGCAGGTTGCAGTGATGTAACTAATTTGATAGTTACTATTAAACTTATGTTTTGTAAGTTTTTAAAATCTAGATGAACAAATAAAGTAAGTAATTTGATCCTGATATTGCCATATGTAGCAATAGTAATACTTGTGTTGCCATTGTGTAAACCCCATAGGAGACAGAATTAGAACCTGTAAATGTAGAGGAAATTAAGTCTTCTGGTTCATGTTTGTGCTGTAGCCCTGCCTACAAGGCAGCTACTAATAATTGTATCAGGTAATTAATAATTGTTAGATTAAAACCAACATTGTCACTAAACTGCAGACCTTACATGGGATGCTTGTCTGCTTTTCCACATAACCAAAGTTAGTAACTGGCCTTACTGCTTAAAGTCGATCTCTTGACATGTCCTTCTGTACCTATGTAAAAAGCTTCATTCTCATCTTCTTTTCTTTCCCATGGCATTTCTAAATATAAAACTCATACAAAACCTTTTCTCTTGCCCTGCTATTATTTCCAACTTGAATACCACAAATATGCAGACATCATGTGGTTTCTCTAGCAAGTAACTATGGTGAGCTTGGAACTGTATGAATAGTAGTGATAAACAGTTGTTGACTTCTTTGGATTTTTGTGTCAGAATTGAGATGTACCCCATAATATGGCTCCAAGCTTTTGTTGCAAAATAAAAAAGCTGAGATTGTGCTGCATTTTTAATGGCTGAGTTACCACCCTCTGTCCCACCACCAGAATCCCATTTTAGGCCTCTGAAATTCAAGTTTGTTTCCTAGGACTGCAGACCGTGTTAGTGTAATTTGTATTACTAAAGTAGCCGACAACAGTGATTTTGGATGTAACAGTATTTGAAGTTGTATGGTGCCTTTGATTGAAGGATTTCAAAGTGAAATTAGAACAACATACGGAATTAAATGTTACCTCAGCATTACCAGCAGCTTTGCTTGGAATAGATTATGATGTGCACACCTAGAGAAGGATTAGACAGTGGGATCACGATAAATGTGACCTTCTGAGAGCATTGCTTGGTTACAGTTCTTCTCTTCAGCCCAAATATTTTCATTTCCAATGAGGGAAGTGGTGTATCTCTCTTAGCTTAGAATTAGAATTACCTCGGGTTTGCCATTGTTCTGGCACATAAGGGTGTGATTGTTTTGCCTGTATAAAAATAGATGAATCTGAAGAGTCTTTCTTGTATCCTCATAAAGGGCAATTACACAATTAACATTCAAAATTTATGGAATGACTGTAAATTTTTGTACAAAAGAAGTAAAACTATAATATAAGATACTATGAAGCATTGTTCAACACCAAGAAGGAGATGTCAATGCATCTTAAAAATGATTTGCTACAATCCTAAGCTGCAAACTACCATTCATGACATGCTAAGGTATATAAATGTGATTAATTTTTAATATTCTGTTTATTACAGAAACATCTATTAGCATTTAAGGAAAGTACTGTCAAGACTATGTATGAAATAGTTTCTATTTAAAGAGATGTTGCCATTTTGAACATTTAAAAATTAATAATCTGGCATGCTATTATATCTTGATCCTATAACTTGTCCTGTGCATGCAGATTTTCTGCCTGAAGGGAATCCCATGCAGTTTGGATCAACCCTTTGGGGCACTTCTATTTGTTTGTCTGGGATGCCATCTGAAACCAGGCCAAGAAATGTGGTTTTAGCGTTTCAGGCTGCTTACTGACCTGGTTGACTGTGTTGGCTGTAAGAAGGGAAAAAATATATCCTTTTTTTTTCTATAGGCTTCAAGTGTCTGTCTCCCTTGCTGCCTGCACCTCTGAAAAGTAAGGTCTTTATCATAGTCCAAGAACCATTCTCTCCTTTTTCGTCTGGAAAGCTCTTGAATAGAATAGATGAGAATTTAAGAAAACTGGATTCTGTTTTTAGGTCTTATAGTAACTTGTCTTGTTGAAGGTACTTCACAGCTTTTTGCCTCAATTTCCTTATCTGTAAAATGACCATAATAACACCAACCTCTTTCATGTGGTGCTTTGGGATGTACTGCTGAAAAGTGCTGCTATGACCATTTCTGTAGCTACTATCTCCTTGTAAAAAGCCTGATTCTGTTAGACACTACCTGAATGGTAATGAGACCTCTTAAGGCTTAATAATGCTTAATGCTTCATTTTCAGTGTCTGCTCAGTAATGTGCAGAAGTAGATCTATATAGTGATGCTTTATTTTTTTTTTTACACATCAGGTTTTTCTTTATTTTGTCCTGTTACAAGACTGTATTATATTTTATGTTTAATATTTTGGAAGTCTTCAACTAGACTAACAGGAGGGCTTTCTGCATGGGGTTGGTTCTGCATTCTATTTAAAGGAATTAAGAGTGCAGCTGAGCTGATGCCAGCATTATTTCTGATGTGAAAATACGTATGCTTTCTCATTGTTTGGGGCTAAATTATCCTTGACTCCTGTGCATAATAGTTAATTCTGACTGCAGCAATGCTCTCTAATACTAATGAATGCAGGTCTGATGCATGACAGGATGTTTTTCTGCCAAAAAAAAGAATCATACCTCCTGCAACTGCTGCTTTTGCTGTTCAGCCTAGAAGGAATTTTATAGGCCTGTTCTTCCTGCTCCCCAGAAAGAGCCCAGTGCTTCAGAAGAGAAATGAGGCTGGAACTCATTCCAGATCAAAATTGCTAACATATTAGCAAGACCCTATCAACATCTTCTTGAGATAAAAATATATTGATACATAAATATGTGTAATTTTTCTCTTTCTGACACCACCTATACCCTGTTTGCCAGACTGAAGTACTTGATAATATAAGTACAGATAATATAAGGAAACTGCTTAATAAGTTTGTACTTCATTTAAGAAAATTGCAAACTGTCTTTTAGCAGTCATCTAACAAAGATTGTCAGATAGCTGAACTAATTTACTATTTCTAGTACGGAGAAGGTAGTGTGAGATTTTTCCTGCCCTAAGGTAAAGAATGTTTATTCCCAGATAATACTGCTTTGTTGATTGTACACAGAAATAATAGTGTTTTATTCTTTCTGAAGTTGTGGGATAAGGTGACTGTAGTAAAGAATCTAGTATTCCATCAACTCCTTGTATCGGCATAGATAAAGAAAGAGTAAGACTGAAAGGGCAGCAATCTCATTAGAAGAGGTTATAATTTGTTTTGCTGTAGGTCAACAGTTATCTAGAGGATAACATCAAAAACCTCTTGTACTTTACTTTCTTTGGTCTTGTGCTGAAATGGATTTTTTACTGCTTGGCTTTTTTCCCAGGGATTCTTGGGAATCTAAGGCAAATGATTTGGTATGCTTTTTTTCCCAACTGAATTGTTCTAGGTGTAAGAATTATACTTGCTTTTTTAATGATTCCTTTACATGACAGCGTAATGCCTAAAGCTATCAAATCAAGACTCAAGTAATTCTATTTAGAACTTGGCTGTTTGATGATTCTGCATCATTTATTGTAGAAATGCCTAATTTTATGCACCAAGCAAGTGAGTTACTTCAGAAGGTTTCCAGAATGATTTCTTTAGGCAACAAATTAATGGCCAGTGTCATGAGAGTCAGCAGCAAGGAGTGGAGGCAATCGGTCCAAATATTGAGCAATCTGAAAGAAGTAATGACAAGCTATGTCTCAGAAGATAATACATGGCAAATGCAAAATATTTCTGTGTAACTCATAAAGAAAGATACAATTCTTAATCTTTAGAAACTGATTTATTAGTAGGGAGGGAGAAGAGATTATGATGTTAAGATTGCAGGTCACCTAAGTTGTGATGTGATAGGTATTTCAGAATTTTATTTGCAGATCTCATATGTGGCCACCTCTGAACATGCACAAAGTCTTTGATTTTTTCTGACTTGCTCCTTGGTTTATGTCTTATAAGCTAATCTGTTAGGTGGTAACTGATGAGGAGAGGAAGAAACGGGTTTTTTTAAATTTAAATGGGTCTCTTTCTGTCAGCAGGCTTTGGCTGAGTAGATCTATTATTAAGACCAACAAGTCAGGTGGCTAAGAGGGTTTCAGCATTGTTTTATTCAAATCACAGCCTGAAATCCTGACTTCATGATTGATTGTATAGCTGGGGGGTTGCATGTTCGGTGGGTTGATCTGACTACCTGATCTGGAGAGCTCAGTTTGAGGCAAGGTTCTGTTTGCAAGATGTTTCAAAATTACACTGGATCCACATCATAGCTACACAGGGAATTGTGAAGGGAGTTAACAAATAAAAAGCCTAGGGATAAGTATTGAATTCTTGTTTCAAGAAGAAGTATCTGTGTTCTCTAGCCTGAAAATCCTTAACAATAGCTTGTGAAGTTATGTATTTCATGGACCATTAGACCATTACATTAGAAAGGCTCCTTATGCCTTAATTTCATGTTTGTATTTTTGTACTGATGAATTATTATGTTTGACAATGCCTTTCTTAAGGAAACATTAGCACAAAATTATTGTTTTCAATTGCAAGCCCATAGGTAGAGATGCTTCTTTAATTGCATCATTCTGGTTCCATAAATGCTGATTAGAAAAAGCAAAGAGGAGCAGTAGTCTGATGGTCAGAAGTCACTAGGGTGGCACCATGCAGATGTACTATACATAGCTAAGATGGGGATTAAAGCCAGTCTAGGCATTTTAGTAAAACACATGGCCTGTGCTCTGCTGAAGGAGTCTATTTATACCCTGCTACATTAGCTTTCCTTCAACAGTCTGTTGATTATCTGACACAGAAAGACTGGAGCAATATTGTGACAGTGTTGGGAATATGCCCCATCAGGACAAGAATTGTTGGTTTATGAGCATAATTTATGATTGTAACCTTCAATTTAGAAAAGAATATCCATGCTACAGTAGTGCTGAATGGATCTGGGAAGTAGATAGAGGCCAATCAAGGTCTCAGCAAACATTTCCACTGTGGTAGAATAAAAGGATTTCTACTAGCAAAATCACAATTTTCCTGTGTTCCCCACTCAGCTACTAAAAAAGAGGAGGCAAGAGATAGAGTTGGGAAAATTTCAAGTAAAGGAAGAAGAAAAGGAATAATCTTACTATACCGTAAAGGAGACACATCCATAAAAGAAAACGAGGTATGTCCAACCTATTTCTGGAAAAAGAAGACAGCTGAAGGAGCTGGGGGTCAAGTGGAGTGTCCTAAAGGACACAAATCAAATCCAAATGCTCTATAGGGAGGTGTTTTTCAAGTATTTGTGTTTTTTCACAACCATTCCAATGCTCTAGCACTAGCTAAAATTAAAGTACATGTTTGTAGGAAGTCCCTCTGAATGTCTGTTTTATTTATTTTTGAACACAAACCAGAACAGCTACAGCTAGATTATGTGAGAACATGCGTAACAGTAGAGATGAATTGGGTTTTACTACTGATCCCAGGCCCTGGTCAGCTGGACTAAAAGATCCCTTGCAGAGGGCTTCAGTCAGGATTTGTGTATCCAGAAATTCGCTGGAGAGACCGATAGTAAAGATAGCATTTGGAATCTTGCCAGATCCAGCTGGCTTGGAGATGTATGGGATGCAACTGTTGGGCCCAATTACAGCAGATTGATGATTGTCTGCTAAAAGGACTCAGCCAGCCTATGACAAATAGTAATTTGATTTTCCATTACGTTTTTCCAAACTCCTTAATGGGGAAAAAAATTAAAAAACATATATGCAAATATTTGTTGTCTCAATAAAGAGCTGAGAAATAAACAAATATAGTAAGTTTTTGTATTTATTTTTTTAAGGGGGAAAAGAGATGTTTCCATTCTTCTGATGTTTTCTCCCACTTCTCAGTTTTTAACATTTTCAGAATGGAAAAAGAAGGAAATCCTAAAGTGATGCTAGAGATGATCAGTTCAGACTTCTCACTGTTTGCCTGTCATCCATCTGTCCTGGTCCCCAGAGCGTGCTGTTTGTAATTGATGGAAATGGGTATGTTTCCTGCAAGCAGTTCAATTAAGACAACATGTTTTGGTTTTATTTGCATCTTTCTCTTTGAGAAGTCAGCACAGTAAATTAATCTTTAACATATACTAGGAGTTAGCCTGTAAGGAGAATTCATTTAGTTAATACATTTGTGTAGCATATTTTTAAAGAGGAAGTATCCTTAAATAGCTTTTGACTAGCATTTCCTACAGTTTGATTTTTTTGTTGTTGTTCTTGTTTTTGTTGTTTCATTTTATTTTGGTTTGGTTTATTTTTCCTTCATTCCCTAGTATCTTTTAAATAAAGTGGCCTGTTGGTCATTCAGTAATCTACATTTAAGGTCTTTGAGTCCTGAAAGAGAATTGGGGTTTTCATTCATTTATTTAGGAAACTCAGAGATTTCTGCTTTCCTGAGAGCCCAAAGTCCCCACTAAACCCACTCTGATCTTCTGTTTAAATGCTTAAAGCTCTGAAGTTGGTGTCTGCTCAGAAGAACAGTATCTCTGCCCTTTCTGCAATCCTTTATTGACTGTAGTACATTATACCAGCTAGTGAGTTCTCTTTGATAAATATTGTCATAAGTAGTAATATTTTGTATTTTCAATTGGTGGCTGTTGGCAAGCAGATTCCATTATGTGTTCTTAGCTTTTTGGCTATTGTCAAGCTAGCTTGGATTCTGGTGATTTACTACTTTGTAGGATTTATTATCACTTGCTTTTATAAATTTTGTAGTTAAAAACATGATCTACTGTGAAATCCATGCTGAAGAAGCAGTTGGAAGGAAAAAGAAAACATGCAATCTTAAAAATAAGTTTATGTTTTAGGTTTCTCAGAGTGATTCTGTCATCCTTCTTGGAGCAGAAGACCTTTAGGTGTGTTTCGTACAACTCCACACAAATCACTTACGCAACGTAGGCATTCCTATCTACACCTGAAGTGCAATGTCTAGCATTATAATGGTACTGGTAGATCAAATTGGTTCCTGCCCTCCTATTGTATTTTCAAGGCTTTTTTCTGTCTTTGCTTTTTGTGTAATGCAGATGATACATCCCTTAAGGCATTTTAATAAAACTTTTTTTAGCAATAGGGGACTTTGGCATCTGTGTCAATGTTGAGAGCAGAGAACATCTTCACTATTTGCTATGATCATGCAGAGAAAGAGTTGACTGCATTTCTACAGCAGTTATGACTCTAATTTCCCTCAACTGCGGTCTACTTTAATTTAATTTGTGCTCAAGGGACCTTCACATAGAATGATTTCTCCTGGGTGAAAGGTCTTGCTACAGCTGAGAGGTCACAATATAACACACTATTGATTGTAATGAATGCTTGGTGTTTGCTGCATTCAAGATGCATGAAGGAATCCATTTTTAGTCCTGAAATAAAAATAGAATGTAGGTTGATTATATCTACAGCTTGCAGTTGTGTTCATGATGGAGGCTTACTATTATGTATGAGAGGTCTGTCACTCGCTTGACTACGCAGACTTTTTGGGTTTTAAGTTTGCTTTTGTATACCAACCTTTTTGTTATGTTATCATTGCCTGATATAAACATAACCAAAGCTCTGCAGAGGGAATGGTTGTGTGACCACTAGTGCTTTGTTAAATTCTGGAAGAAAGATTATTTAATGCAATGTGAGAAACAGAATTGTAGTTCACAGAGGAAAAATGTATTTGCGAATTCTAACACGAATGCAACCTTTTCTAGCAGGCAGTGTGCAAGAATAAATAACTTATAACTTTGCTAAATAAAATGGGAAAGAAATCATATAGTCAACAGGTGTCTTCCCAAAAGACAGAGAACAGGAGGATGAGGACAAAGCTATTCATTCCTTTCAAGGATGTATTGGACCATCTGAAGGTTCCCTGTGTGCACAGGTCACTGGATCTCCAATCATTTCCGGGTAAAAAAATCACTGCTTCTGATTAAATTAAATTCTATATGCATTTGTGAAGGAAGGAAAAGAACTGGCTGTCACGGCAGGCTGTAGATGGTCAAAAGCATTCTTGTTGATGAAGTGTTCCTTATGATGTGTAATACAGCTGGAGATACCATGATCAGTTTTGCTTGTAGGACCTGGCAGCATTTGATGAAGAAACAAGTGTGCTGTTACATCTAGATAACAGGTACTTGCATGTATAAGATCAGTGTTCATTGTACTGCATTGTACTTCTTGACATGACTAATGTGACCATCTCATGAAACAGAGGATTTTTTCCATTTGAGTTTAGTAGCGTTATAGAAAACCCATCACTATATGCAGTGGTTAATATGCTAAAGAAGACACAATATTGTGTATATTTATTTGTTAAAATCCAATAAAATACTGCTTGAAAAGAGGAAAAAGAACAACAGCAAAACCTCGAACCCCAGACCCAGCCAGCCTGGGGCAAACCTAAAATGATATAAATTATGCAACACTGTTGACTTCAGAGTATGGTACATCTGCACATTATGGTGGAATTTGTCCCAGAGGATTTGCCATACCAAATCAGACTTCATATCAATCTACTTAGCAAACTTAAATCTGAATGTAGCCAGCACCAGATGTTTTGCAGGGAAGGTGGAGGAAACCATCTGCTTCATTATAGATATGAGGCTAATGTGTTCTTTGCATTAGGTGTCCTGAGCAGTAGTTAGATATAGGTTTACATCTGAAAGCAGAAAATGTACTATTATTTCACAAAATTTTTGGCAACCAGGTATTTTTGCTGTTTTTATAATGCAAATTTGTGTACAGTTTTTGAGCAAAATTAGTTTTTTAAAAGCTGTTTCAGTATCAAGTCCTTCATCTTTGTCAAGAACATAACCCTGTATGTCCAGGGAAACCAAATCTGTGACACCAGCCCCATGACAATACTAGAAGAGGAAGTGATGACTTTTGGAGCTCTTTTTAAGGTCATCTTACCTGTAGGAAGAATGTTTGCATTTATTTATTTAATGTTTTACAATAGCTCTAAGAGATAATCTAAGAGATAATCAAACCCTTTCTAGACTTTCTGAAACTGTCAGTTGTTTGCTTATTTTCATGCTCACCAGAATAAATACAAATTTAGTGAGACTATCGAGTTGCAAAGTACATATGCTATGACTGTGGTTTAGGTCAGGATGGACTGAACTCGTGCATCAAATACTACGTGATAATAAGCGATGTGAAGAAGTTTGGATATTTATTGTCTGGGAAAGAGTAATTATTAATGCATAGGAGACTACAAAGTTACAGAAATGAGATTGTCTTTACTTCCAAATTAGCAGCTCACCTAAGCAGCAGTTGTCAATAAATTAGAGGTCTAGGTCATTAAATATGCTGGTTTGGACTGCATTATCTTTGTCCCAGACATCCCTGGAGATCCTCTGAGGTCATGTATCCCCAGAGGCAGCTTCGTGCTGCTCCCTCTTTGGGCTGAGGTGAATGACTTTTATGAGATGAAGGGTATCTTCCAGATTGTTTGAACTTTGCTGGCTGGGGAACTCTTGTGAGCTTTGCTTTTTCAGTGTTTAAGTGAGTCACTGGATAAATACCCTTGTATAACTTGGTTGCATAAATGCAATATAATCTGAGTAAGTAAAAATAACTGCCATATAAGGTATATGGTATTTAAATTGGGAGATAAAAAAAAAAAAAGGCAGAGACCATCATGTGGAATGGGAGAGCTGAGACTCACTCTTTTCTTTCTCTTTCCCCATGCACTGAATGCAAACTGATCACTGAAAAAAACACGTAGCCCATTGGATTTTCTCTTATGTCGCCATAGGCAGGCTGACTAACAGCACTACTAGTACTGACTGGGTTTTGTGGTTGATGTGAACTTGCCAGTGACAGTGTGTGCCACCAGTGCTGAGGAATTATAGTTCACCAAATTCAAGAGATGGTGCTGTCTCAGGACTTATGGCCTGATATGAAACCATTGGAAAGGCTTGTATTAACTTTGGTGGCTTTAGTCCAGGTACTAACAACATGAGAAGTTTATTAATGACACTGAAAGGCAAATTAAGAGTACTAGGTAGGGAGGTCCTAAGAGGGTTCCCTGTCAGTCAGGTGATATGCACATTGTATCTCTGCATTCATAAATTCATATATATACCAGTCTTCAACAATTAAAGTAAGAATGTCTCACTAGTACCTAGTTTTAACTTGGTTTTAGCTCTTAATGATTCCTAAGGTGGTTAAACTGAGAGGTGTGCAATAAAGTTTCTCTAAACATCAAGGACAAATAATATTTAAGTTCAGCTTTTAAAGGCAGGAAAAAAATAATTGTACTGAGACTTCTGTTTTTCTCCTGTGCCGGCCTTAATGATTAGAAAACCCTTCCCTGTAAACACCAAAAAAGGTCTCTACTGTTTCTCTCTCAGATGTCTACTTAAAACTATTTTAAGTGACATCCCCATGAACTCTGGCAACATATTGGCTACTGAGGTAATGAGATTGCTTCTGCATAGAAAAGTGTTTGGGACTCTCATTGTATGATTAACAGACATTCTTCTTCGTTTTCTTGTTTCATGGACTATAAGGAAGGAGGCAACTGGCAAAGAAAAATAAGATGGTGTAGGGAGTTGGTATTACTGATGTATAATGAAAGCAAAGAATTTGTTTCTTCAAAGTAAAATATTTTCGAGACATGTAAGAGAAGTGTTGAGTTTTGACTTATTGGAGATTCGTCACATGTCGTGTTCTTCATTGCAATACTCCTCTGCAAGTAGAGGAAGATGAACTTGGTGAAGATAGAGTTGGTTTTCTTTCAAGTTCATGTTGTAGTTTATATTAAAAAGTCCAGTCAAAGTGCTATAGGCTTGAATGATTACCTATGAAATCATAATCATCCATCAGAACTGAACAGAATAATCTTACTCATACTCTTCTAGAACGGAAAATTGGTTCTTGAACATGCTGAAGGTCTATGCTACCAAAGTCTTTGAAGGAAGAGACCTCCTCTATCTAGCAACTAATGAAAAGCAGAGTTGAGTTCTAGTTGTGGGCTAGCTGGTTGAAAGCTTGATCTATATTAGTGTGACCTGTGATCCAAGCTGTTCACACAAACGCTTAGCAATGAAGACATACCAAGGCAGCAGGTAGCCTTCTGGGACCTAATTGATTCACAATAAAAAGTCAAAGTTTTTCAGGCCTGCAGTATATGATGCATAATAAAACAAAAGGAGATGGATCTTTCTTTTCTGAAACAACAAAGCTGAAATTAAGAAAATAAATACAGCTTCAAACCTCCTCATCTTCCTTCTACAAAGTAAGTTTCATTTTTTGCACAAAAATGAGGAAAGTCATTTCCTGCTGGCTGGGGTACCTTGCTCTTGTTATCAGACTAGAGTCATAGCTGCTATAGCAGAGTAGCAAAAATGCATGGAAATATTATTAACTTCCAAAATAAGGACACTATTTGTAAGTTGCAGTTGAGAGTAGAGGATTTTTAATTAGTAATCTTGACAAGGCGTAAATGAATTGGTTTTGTCCCAGTAAAAACTGTGGCCTTGATAAATTTCTGTTAGTGAAAAGCAAGTTAATTTCCGCCGTTCAATTCTTCTTTCAGTGACTGTTATATATCATAGAAACTAATTTATGGGGGGAAGCACAGAGCAGGAATTGATGATTATTTTAAGAATATCTCAGCACAAAACTGCTCACATGTGTAAAGGAGGTTGAGATTTGGTTCCCTATTCAGACACAACAAATGCTGTTATCAGACGCTTCAGAAGCTGGAATCACTTTTCTTCCATCTTTGCAGCGTATGAGAATGTAAAACCTAGGGGTTTGCACTTCATTCTTAACACCACTGGCTCACAGGAGTGCTGGCATCAGTTTTGTGCTCTGACATTTCACATTAAAAAAAAAATCATTACCACTAATTTTCCATTTTTAAACAGGTTAGCTTTTAAGCCTACAGAAAAATGCTGTTTTCTGCTTGAAGCAGGAAGCAGATACCATCCATAGGGCCACCCTCTGTGGTAAGAGAAGCCATCACTCATTGAGGGCTGCCAGCAATGCCTAACCCTCTGCTATCAAAATGAGTACAGCCAGTCTGGATTTACAATGTAAATTGTTTATGTTCAGATGGTTGTTGTGGCTGAAGCAGGTTAGGGAGTACATAAGCAAGTAGATACATGAGGCTTTGCACATACAATGTGCAATCTGCTTGTTTCTTTTGTTCTATCTGGTTCTGTTACCTTACCACATTACTATCCTTTTCTAATAAAAGCTGATGGTTTCCCACTTAGTTTTCCTACCTGGTTTTCCCACCTCAGTAAAGCAATTTCAGGACAAGTTGATCCATGTGGAACTATGACAAGGCATGCACCTTTTCGTTCACAAAAGCCTTCCACATTGATACCTGTGAAAGCCATTTGGCTGGCTGGTCAGAAGGAAATGTTCAGTGATCTTTGTTAGAAGAATCACAGTCACAGCCCATGGCTCTGTTTCTTCAATGTGGTTGGCAGGGATTTGGAAATGGCACTGCCACAGGAAAGACAGAGGGATCAGAAAGTTCTGCTAGTTTGCAATGGAGCACATGCCCTGGAATAATTCATAGCACTCATTTCAAACTACAGAGAAATGCTAGAGAAAGCTCAGCATAGATTTCTGGAGAACAAGGGACTGTTTCTGTTAAGGATGTTTTTTTTCTTCAAGTTGTGTATGTGTTGAAGACTTTGTCAACAGTCTCTGGGCAGGCGTAATTTTGATGGGCAACTCCAAAAGGTCAGAACAGTCTGCTACAATTATGCAGACCTTGCAAATTCACTCTCTGCAAAAGCCTTTTGTCTTCTGAATACACACAGTTGCCAGAGAAGTCAGTGATTTCAAGGGCGGCATTTGGCTTTATGCTGCCATCCTCAGAAATTATGCAATTAAAGTGAGAAAGTCACCTAGGCAGTTTTGAAAAATCACACCTTACATGTATAAAAAGGAGGAAACAAACATACATATATATGTATATAAAATACATATTGTACACACCCATAGTTTATGTTAAAATATAGCATTCACAGTAATGCTACTGAGAAAATTCCGTTTTCCGTACACTATTAGACCACCTTCATCCCTGTGGCATGCAAGAGCCTTCCATTAGTGCATTAAGCCATATATCTTACACATCCGTTACATACTTATTCTCAGATTCTCCTTCTAGGAGGAAAAACTTGTCCAGTGTGGTCTATTATTTTAGTAGACCTGAGGGATTTTATTTTTTTGTTTGTTCTGTCAGTCTTCATGTTTCTACATAAACATGGTAGATAACAAATGATCAAAGGACTTTGCCTTGCACTTGAAACAGAAGGTACAAAGGTTAGCCAAAGGTTCATTAGCCCATCACTGGTGCTGAGGTTTCCAACTTATCCTCAGTTATTATATGAAGCTTTATAGAGAGCCCTTAGAGTACAGAAGGAATATGCCCTGAATGCCACCCAATGGAAGGGCACATCTGAGGTGTAAGTGCTAATGTGGCTGAGGGCTGTGGTATCTGAAAATAGAAGGAAAATAATTCCTGCTGATGTAAATTTCCCATCACACACAAGAATATGGGGATAGAGCCAAATAACAAGTTCAGGAAAAAAAAAAAAAAGAAGGTTCAGAAAGGGTCTTCACTAACACCTGCCTTAAAATGCAGCCTCTTTCAGGCACAGAGGATCTGCCTTTGTTTAGATCATCCATTCAGGTACTTTAATGTAGCATGTACTTCTAGATCTCCTTCCTAACTGTGTTGAGCCTGGGACTCATTCTCTTTTTCCATCACTGTGTGTCTTTCTTTGTGCTATTCTTTTGTTCCTTCATACCAAAATTATTCTGGCTTTCACATCTAACTCATCAGAGTTGTGGTATCTCCAGTGTCTCAGTGTTTTCCAGATGTCCAATCCAGAGTAAGGATAAGGACTTACACAGTTATTAGAAGACCTCTTTCTCTCCTGTGCTGTTTAAAAAGATACACCTCTTTTTGACATTACCTAAGATGTGTCCCAGACAAATACTCCGTCCTACCTTTATTTACTTATAGCTCACTGCTTTTTATGCTATTAAAGGAGAATAATTTGTTCAATCAAGTGTCAGAGAATTCTAGGATCTCTGCTTAGCGTGTGACCACCAGCTGAGTGCGCTGAATTGCATGCCAGCTTTTAAGAGCAGTAAGTTAGCAGCTGCTGGTCAGCCTGATTCTGGTGCACTATGAGGCAGCTAGGTAATTTGACAAACTGGTCATGTAAGACAGCAAAGTGTAGGACAGCAATGGGAAGACTGCCAAAGTCTAAAAAAGATATCTGACATACAGATACAACTATAGGAACATTTCTTTGCTTGCTTTACCTCATCATGAAATTAATGTAATGCCCTTTTGGAATAGTTTCTCCAGTTGGCAGAAGCTTGCTGGTTCATTTGGGAGAACTCCATCATGAAGTTGCAGGGGTTTCAACCTGAAAACAAAATACCAGACCATCACACATATTCACTCTTTCTCCTCCCAACTGATGTAGACTAGCCCTTAGTCACACCAAAATATGCTCCACACAATGACTGAGTGAACAACTGAGTTGTGCTGATTTAGTCTAGGTCCCTCACCTTACAAGCTAACTAACTTGACTTGGAATCCTGTCACATATGCATTAAAAGGGAGATTTGGGTCGTGTACAGGAAAGGGAGATTTTGGAGCCACAACTTGATTTAATTCTGGTGTAAAGACAAACCCTTCCTAGCACTGTATGGAGCCTGAAAGAGACTTACACAGAAGTTCATCTCTTGCCACTGTGATCCCTGTTATGGAAGAAGGAGCTTTGGCTGGCAGGGAGTGAGGAACTCTAGCTGCCTTGAATTACACAGGTTCTGGACCAGGCTTCTAAAAAGAACAAAAGTTCAAACTTTTATCAGCAGCAATTTTCCTGGCATGTTTTGTCAGCTGTGAGTTATTCCTATTGCTGCTCTGAGCTGATGGGAACTGATCTATGACAGAAATATAGCTACATTTAAGTAGTACTAGACTCAAACCTAAGTATACACTGACTTTCATAAACGTTATGAGATGAGCTTGGTGTTGCACTAACTTGGTAAATGCGGATCTAATTCACATCAAATTCACATCTTCCCAGAACTTACTCTCATTCCTTTCTGACCCTAGTAAATCAGGATCTTATATGTACATATATAACAGGTAAACACTATCTGCCTGTGTCAGGTGTCAGATGCTTTTCTTCCCCCAAAATTGTTATGAGATACATTTGCCCTCAATGTAACATTTTAAAAGACTAGTAAATTATACTACAGGCACTATGAAATATCCTAACCATATTATCTCATGCAACTTAATCAACATCACATAGTTTTTTGAATATAATAATGTAGTTTCAAGTGGTCAATTATTAAAATCTATTAGAGAACTTAACTTAGATTTGGTTTTGTACTTCTTTCACTTCCACACTCCACAAAAGATTTAAAACATTCAAGTATCTCATTTCAACTCCATTACACTTGTGCTGCTTGTTCAACAGAAAATGTGCTTTTCCTAAATGCATTTTTCTTTTATCAACATTTATGATTGACTGAGAATCAACAGAAGAGAACTGGCTGCCAAAGCCTTATGTCCTGTTGCGAGCCACAACCCTGACAGTTTATGATTTGAAGGTGTATCAGCTTACCTTCAGAATGAGCAGTAAGTCCCAACATAATAACACAGGGCCACATGATTTCTTGTACCTCTTCTGAAAGTGTTATAACATGTTAGAATGCATATCAAATTACACCTCCTGAGGGATGCAATGATTGGAGGATACATGCCCAAGTAGGCTCCCAGGCACTCAACAGCCCCAGCTAGTACTGCAACATTTTCCTTGCTATGGGGCAGAAGGAACGTTGTCTGCCAGCAGTAGCAGCCTAAATTATGTCCTTGTGACATTCCCCTCAAAAGTGCTTATTTTTACAAGCTTGGTTGCTACCTGCAGAAAGTCTTTTTGAAGCCTGGGATCAGAACCTTCCTTCTAATTGACAGAGATGGGCTGTTTATGTGTGCTCCTGGAAGTACAGGCAGCTTGTATTAATACAAAAATACTTAGATTTGAAATACTTAGATTAACAGGACAGATCAGAAGAGAGATTGTTAGGTCTTTGTTTTCTTGAGCCCTGAATAGATAGGAAAAAAAAGAAAAAGGAAAATGGTGTTCTACTTTACTGGCTTGAAACATACATGTCCATGAATTTAATGAGCTTACTAATGGGACTGTCATGTCTCTTGCACAAAAATCGTAATTTGCATTTTCCATTTAAGAATTTGATATTCTTTATAAACTTACTTGAATTCTGTGAAGAGAACTGACAGCTCATAAAGAGAAAAAAAGCCACATTTTTATTATGTCACTTCTAGAAATGTTAATGGCAGGGTATGAAGGACAGCATAATTATAGCATTGCTTTAGTGATTCTTCAGTTAAGGTTTTCTCAGTGCTTTAATTACAAATTACTTATTTCCTCAGTTTAACATTCTAAATTCTCAGTCAAAAGCTCTTTGGGTTTGATTCACACTTTGCAGTGTTTATTGGTGTAAAAAGAGCCTCCTAGTCAAAGACAAAGTTCCGTGCAACCAGAAGTACCCACCTCTAGGGAGGACAGCTGGACTGAAGTTATAGACCAGGGAAAGAACTGTCTTTTTCTGCATAAGAACTGAACTGTTGTTCAGAAGTAGGTGCACTGAAGTAAACAAGAGTGATAAAACCCTTGGAAGAGAAGTTAGGAAGAGAGTTAGGTATATATTAAGCAAATTTGACAGGCCAAGCTGAAAAACTGCAGAATATCTAAATGCAGTCAGATGATGTCAAAGCACAGCAAGAAAAAGAGAATTCTGCAACTCTTTAGCCACTATCCTCAACACCTGCTACCTCACCATATCTGAACTCAGGGAAGGAAACTCAAGACACAGAAAGAACAAAACCTTTGGAAGAGCATCTTCCTAGATGCTTATCAAGCAGGCATGGTTATCCATATCCTACAAAATTATTTTTCAGTCATGGAATCCATTCTTAAAGCTTTGGTCAGGGAAACTTAATTTTCAGGTAATGTATTCTTAAACTCCATTATGATTTATCCAGGGTCAGTGCCAGCCCAACCACCAACCCAATGACACACGTTCCCTATTACTCCCTCTTCCCACCTCCCCCTCCAGAAAGGGGAAGGGAATAAGAGAAAGAGAGATACTTGTGGATTGGAAAAGAAAACTAAAACTACCTTAATGATAATAATAATGATAAATGAAATATATACAAATATTTGTACAAAACCAATATCAAACCCAACCCCACCTTGGTGGTAACTATGTCACCATCACCACTGATACTGCAACAGAAGACCTCAGCAGCAGACAGAAGCCAGACTCAGGGGCTGGATCCTGGTACTGGATGCAGGAACATATGGATCAGGATTGAGGGCAGAACAGAGAGAGATCTCAGATGCTGGCCATTGAAAGAAGAGCAAGAGGAGAAGAAGAGGAAGAAGAAGGAACTGACCCTCAGTTTTGTATCAAACATGACATATATGGGATGGAATACTTAGTTGGCAGTATAGGGTCACTTGTCCTGTCTGCTCCTCCTTGTAGGTGCAGCTTTTACTCCGCGCCCTCCAACATGAGACACAAGATTTAGCAGTGACCTTGCTTTGCATACTGATCTCTGGTAGCAAATCTAAACATTAGGTCTTATCACTGCTAGAAGCAGTGTCTTAAAAAAACATGCAATTAGTTTCAGATAGTGCAGTTACTTAGAGGAGCTTTAGCTAAAAAGTAAGAATCATTGAACAGAATTAGTTCTGTTCTAACCCCAACCAGGACAGGAATGCTTTTAAACTCATGCCTCTGTGAGTTAATGAATAAGAGAGGACCTACTATGTAACCAGCTACTTTCCTGAAGTGGGGCCAAGGGAAGGGACAGGTAGTTCTGTTAAGCTCCTTAGAAAAGAAATCTAAAAGCAGATCACATCTTTTGAAGAACACTGCAAACTTCTCAAAATTGTAAAGCACAAATCCAATAATTAGCAAGAGTCCTTTGTTCAGAGAACAGCAGTTTGAGAAGCCTGATCTGTAAAGCCTCAAAGACCTCATTAGGAGTTTGCAATCCTTTGTTTATTTACTGGTTTAGTGTATGCTGAAAGTTTTGCCTTGAAAGCTACTGCTGCTTGTCTTTGGTGGAGAAGAACAGGAAGGACAAAGTTTTAACTCTTGTGATAAAACAGTGTGTTGTGATTCGTTTCAAAAGTGATGGCATAAAAACTGTGAAGTGAGATTGAGGAAGGGGAGCCAACACATGCAATTCTGGAATTGTTTGCAACAGTTTGTGAATAAGAGTGAGAATTACCTTGTTTACCTCTCGTTACTGTATGTTGACAAGCCCTTCTTTCCCTCTTCCCTGCTCACCCATCTTTCTGTGTCAAGCGAAGGCTTTTTGAAAGTGGAACCTCTCCTTTCCTTAAAAACTATTCTCCTTGCTCTTTGACAAGGGAGGCAAGGCTGGATTCATTCTGAGAAACAACAAAATTCAAGGGAAGTTTGAATTTGTTGTCGGCTTTAGTAACATTCATTTTTACATGGCTGTGCTACAGCAATTTTTTGTTTTGTTGGGCTTTTTCCCCCTTTATTCTCCTCCTGTGAGATTCAATGCTCTGCTGTGGAAATGAGAGCACATTTGTGCGTGGAGAAGTAGACAGCATTCAAAAAATCTTAACAAAGATTTATGAGGCAAATTATGTTGTTTGTTAAAGACACAGATGGAAAATTAGAAACTCTAGGCATGGTGAGTAGTGACAGTAACGGCAAAAAGCTATGATTCAGGCAAATAGAAAGCCTCGTGATTTAATTTAAAGTGAAATGGCATTCCTCTTCATGAATAACAAAAAGGCGTTCTGTGTTGTGTGTGTTCCTTTCATGGACACCCTTCCTGAGTCCTGTATTCTCCTTTTTTGTTCCTTTGCTGCTGGTGTAGGAGGTACATAGGTGGCTTAGTGAGGGGCAATGCCTGGTGAATCAGTAAATATACCGTTCATAGAAGGAATATTCTGCCATAGATTATTGCAATGCAGTTGATTTCAGTCTAGGAATTAGTTAACTTCAGGAAAAAGACTGGGGAGCTGGGACATGTCAATAGACAGCTTCACAGGCTAGTGGAACCCTGCAGTACAGGGTACAAAGTGTTAGATCTCCTTTCCTATCCTTTCCTCTCTTCTCCTACCCAAACCTTTGGGTCCTCACAAGCTCACAAGAGTGGCAGCACAGATGTTTGTCCTGGGCAGAGGAAGGAGACCTGCTAGCTAACAGGGAGGTAGAGCCATCCCCATTCCTCCAGCTGCTTGCTGCTGAGGCAAGGAAGCTGACCTGCCAGTGATGCCCCAGGATCACGTGGGCAGGAAACAGGGACAGAGACACAGGTAGCACATAATAGAGGCACCGTGGTAGTATCAGCACTTATTAATTTTCTATGTATGTGATACAGCTTACTTTATGAATCATGATACAATTGTGTCAGCAGTCTTACCTATCACTAAGGTCATTATGATGTGACTCACTGTTGTCTCATAAAGCATAGAGAAGCTGAAAAGCAGAGTTACCTGAAAATGTTTGATTTCCAACATTTAATTTTCAGCGACAATGTCATGTTTTTGAAAATTATATTATCCTTCAGTTCAAAGGTTTTCCTTTTAAATGCTGCTTGTTGCATTTCAAATAGCAATTACATTCACCAGCATGCAGGCTTTTAAGCAACCATGATGCTTCTGGATATGCTGATCTACCACTTTTGTGTACTAATAAGAACCAGTAGCATTGTCTTTATAGGAATTTCACCTGTTTAGAGGAATCATGCTGCAGCAGGACTGCTTAATTTTGAGCATTTCTAATTCAGTGGTGGAATGGCAAGTATGACAGCAGGTAAACATCTGTATTTGGTAGTCTTGACCAGCAGTAAAAGGTAGGTAAACTCATTATCATTGATGTGTCTGCCCATGCTCTGTTCCTTGACATGGGCAAGATGTTAGGACTGGGCATACTATATCTCAAGTAAACAGAAAATTAAAAAAGTAAAAATGAAACAAGTAAGTGCCATTGCAGGTGGGAAGTGCTACTGGTCCAGACAGCTAGTCGGTGCTTTTTCTTGGCTCTCTTTCTCTGTGACTTGAATACAGGATGGGTAACAAATATGGAGTTACCCACAAGTTTAAAGGATGTGGGCAGCCTGCTGCTGTATTTTATTACTGCTGTGTGCTATGTGTTTTCTCCATGGTATCTACTTTTACCTCTTCTTAGCTATTAAGTTACTCTACCATCAGTTAACAAGACCTTTGAGAAGGCAGAATAGAATGGCAGTTTGGAATAATGCAGCTGAGTCTTCTAAAGTTGCTTTACTCCTCTGGGAAATGTCCAGCATGAGTAGAAAAACTCAAAGGATTTTTCATTTGATGAATCCATGCTTATTGCCCAGTTGTTTCGTTTTGCTGTACCTCAAACTGAGAGATCTGGATTCTTTAACGAAATAGTTTAATTAGAATTTCTAATTATTTCTTTGTTTATTAATCTTGGATATAGAGCATAAAATACCCAAATCTACCTTTGTATACCCTGATAAAGTTTCTTATCTTCAGAGCTACAGTGATATGAGGACATTAATGAAGCAGATTCTCTCTTACTGACTGAAAAGAAAAGAGGCTGAGAATTTTTGTCCTCTTGTGATGCAGGTGAAAGTGTTACAATACAAACTGTGGCAAAGGACAAGAGTAGAGAAAACCACAGTATTTAGAGAGAAGGAAAGGCATTATAAAACAGACCTGAACCACCTAGTGATGTGTTTGTTCATTGGAGCTTTTAAAAAGTGCACTAATGGGCCATTTTATCTATCACTCCCAAGTCAATGAAAAACACCCATTGACTTAAATAGACATTGCATATAGTGCTGAGCTTTTAGGAATAATTATACTCAGTAAGCTGAAGTTCCTACTACTTGTCTTCAGGCTGAATGCTGCTCCCTCCTTTATGTTCCCTGATTTCAAAGAAAGAAGCAAGCAATCCCCTTTTCCTGCCTAAGCAAACTGAAGCCATAGTGCTCCTTGTTGCTACTCCCAATTCACCTTGCAGGTGTTGAAGCAGCTTTTTAGATCAAAGTAGTAGTCTAGACCCAACAAACACTGCTGGGTGAAAATGAAAAAATGTGTCTCTGCTCTATATAGTCATCGCTGGATGGCTGGAGCACACATGGTGGGTTTGGAAACCTTTTGACTTCTAAAGATGTGTGTTCATTTTTTGCCCTCAGACTGTTATGCTATTTGGCCCAAGAAATGCCATAACCCACACTTGCCGGTGAATCTTTTTTTAAGTACACTAGCAAGAAGGGTGACCGCTATTCAGTCCAGTGCACTACACCCTCATGTAACTATTCTTACTACACTATTCGAACCATTACTTAATCTTGTCCCTTTGTGGTAGGGCTCCTCTTAGCTTTCTTTGCCACTACTGCCTAGTTTGCTCTGTAAAAAACTGCATAGTCTTGAAAGCCTCAAGAATATGTTTTATCATCAGAAAAAACCTAAAAAATCTGTAAAAGCCAATGAAGAATGAATAAGATGATGGCTGGAAACATAACTGGATTACATCCATTTAGCTCTAATAATAATAGAAAAATCTTATTGCAAATTTTTGCCATCCTCTTGTTTCAGCTAAATGCATGACTGAAATTAAAAAACATAAGCTGATTCTGGATGGAATGAATTAAGGCACAGAACACAGCCCATTTATAAGTTATTGAAGATACCACCTCACATCATGCAGACAAGGAAAAACTTAGACCAAAGAGTATGTGACTCAGTAAGATAAGGATATCTTACTGAGTCACATACTCTTCGGTCTAAGGATATCTTACTGAGGTAAAAAGGAACTGTCTAGACTTTGGTTGTTAGGAGGCTTGTGTGTTATCCACAATAATGTCTCAGCAAAGTATTAGTACCCAGACTATACATCCTTGTGGGAGCTTGAGTATTTTATCAGTTTTTATGTTACTACCAGCTCAGGACTCAATAAGAACAAAACCTGAACTACTTATCCATCTTCTCTGTTTTGAACTTATCTCTTTATTAGAAACACAATTCCATCTGTTATGGGTTTGCGTGGCAGGGTTTTGGTCTAAAACTAGAACTAAAAAGCACATAAGTGAAATATCAAATACACAAAATCCTTGTGAAGTGCTCTACAAAGGCATGTGGTAAAAGAAACTATCACAGTTGTGTTCAGAGGTGAACCTGATAGCAAAGGTACTAAAATCACATTTTTTTTACAGGTTTGAACCCAAGGGCCTGAAAGCTCTTTGGTCTGAAATAGAAGATTAATAAATCTTGACCATCTCTTAAAAGCTGGTGTGGAATTGGACAGTCATTTGCTGCCAACATTACACAAGGTCATGAAATGAGGAGGTGAATATTATCACGAACTGAAAACAATGTCATATTAAGACAGGCAGGATATTATTATGTGCTTTGTAATTTGGCCAGCATGTCTGGTTTCCTTCAGCCAGTATTGTGATGGGTTCTTTGCAAACACTAATTGCTCCTGTTTTATGTATCACCCTTGCTGGTGACTTTCAAGCCACCAGGAGAGCTCTACCTGTAACTGCTGTGTTCCTGAGATGGGCAGAAGTAGGTTTCTTGCACGAGTTCCTGAAGCACAAAGATGGCACCTAAAGACTCTTAGAATAAAAGCAGAATAATCTTTGCTGGTTTTCCTACCAAACACTGCATAACAAGTCTCTGATACTTGGCTCCTCTAAGCCATCAAAACTCTGTTGAGCCTGACACAGGTGGCCAAGAGAGGCATGCAGCTATTTGAAGTTTCTTGAAATGCCATGAAATTGCACCAACTTGATAATTCAGAAGAGATTAACCTGCTCTTCAAATAGTTAACATGCTGTAAAAAGAGTTTGAAATAACTTTCTATGAGTCTTTCTTCTGCGGTCCCTCCTCCCTTTCAGGCAGAGATATGCTGAGTTCTTAGGAACAAGTATAATTTCTTAACCTATTTTAGAAGAGCTTGCCTTAATGTTCCTCTTTATGCTTTGTTGCATGAAATTAAAGATAAACACTATTGTTAATTACAAAAGGAGAAACAAATGCATTCATATCTGAAGACAAAGTCAGGATTAATAGAATAATTATATACAAATATGTTAGAAATAAAAAAACTACTAACTTGTTTATAGATGAAAAGGAGATGTCTGCATCACCTTCCCCATTTTATGTTATCAGAGGGATTTAAAAAAATGTTAACTGTGCAAGTCCAGTGGCAGCTTCGGAGGGGGTCTTTGCCACCATCTATTGGTGAACTAGGGGAAAAGGCAGAGAGAGCTGACCTAGCTAAAGTTCCTACTGTATCAGTGCAATCTTTTGCTCCATTTTGAGGTTTCGAGGTAACAAATGCCTTTTTATTCTTGTTCTAGGACAAAGGGCAACAGGGCTGTAGTTATGTCATCTGAGTGAGGAGTTGTCATAGCCAAACCTTAACAGATTCCACACACCTCTTAATGGAGAAGGAAGCTCTCAAGTTCCAGAAAAGAATGTCTTTCTAACGTCAAGTCTTCTGTTAATTCATTTCTTCCTGGTTTCTGGCAATGGAACTGGGCCTGTTTTCTGTGCTGGTTTCAGGAAAAATCACACTGATGCTTCAATAGAGCCCCATTGCTGCTGACAAATTTTGGAAGACTGCTCCAATTGCTATCATTTCCTCACAGTCCAGTTAGAGGAGCATCTGTTAATGGATAACCTTTACAGGTGAAATGTTTGCAGAATCAACCTCTGCCCCTAAAAAGACAGACAAGAAGGCAAATGAAGGAGCCAATGTCAGTAACTGAGCCAAAAATGTTTATCTTTAAAGTTTCGTTTAGGTAGGAAATTGGTCTATTTTATTGGATTCATCAACACTGCTTGCATATGCAAAGTCTTTACAAATAAAGCTTTTGTAATGCAGGCTCCAAGATGAATTCAGGTAGAGTCAGTGAAAGCAGTGAATGAGTGAATGAGAGATTGCTTAGTTTTCAAATCAACAAATTGTGGTTCTACTTAATCCATCGAAAAAGGAAAAGAGAACAATCTGGCAGCCAAGCAGGAAGATGTAATGGTAAAGGACATAATGTTCCAGCTATTTTAGGACCCATTTACACTATGAAACTGATGGCATTAGAGAACAGTTGTTGAACACATTTGGAGAACAGCTGTGTTATTGCTAAAGTGTAAAGACTCCAAGTGCATGTAGACCTGTAGGGGAGCTTAAGAAGGGGGAGGGGGAGGATGAAAAAGGCAGCAGTTATATATGAGAACTTTGATAGCTGTATCAATCTCTCTTAAGAATAAATAGGCTAAATAACAGAACGAAACTGCGCCTTCAGTGTTCATTCACATGTATTCTGGTCATTGTTTAGGTTTCTCTGTTCCATGAAAGAGACACTTTCCTTCTCTCCTTCCCTTTCTCTCATTGAGGCTTCTGTGTTGCTTGTGCTTCAGACTGGACCTCCAACAGAGAAATACATTGAGAATAAAGAAATGCACTTCATCACGAGATGATATGAGATTTTCAAAGTCATTGTGAGGTAACTTATTGTTCTAGAAAAGACGATTCACTCACTTATCAAAGGCTCTCTGCCAAACCTGACCTGCATAATGTGCTCAAAGTCTGTGTGTATTGATTATTTTTAATGAATATCTGAAGCAGAAGGATGAGTTACTTCACAGCAATTTCGGTATGTGTCTCATTGGTTTATCTGCTTGCAACTACATACATGTGCAGGTGTTGGTGAAGTATCATTGTAGCCAGAGAATAGCAAGCTGTCTGTGATGGTGAAGTGATGGCAGCTCAGGTCTGCCAGAGTGCAAGCACTCATAAATTATTTCCAGGAATACCAACTTAAGCAATCTCTGCTTTTCCTCCTGTCTCAGTATGAGAGATATGACTGCCATTTATCTATTGTTATTACATCTGAAAATTAATTTATTTCCCTTATTGGATTATTGGCAATTTCTGAAAATAACTATTGAAGTAAAGTCACTGGCCACGTGCTGCTGAAGCATGGAATGTGTAGCATTGACCTGGAAATTACTTGGTAGCTGCTTCTTGTAATTAGGGTTTCTTCTGTGTATGTGCATAGCACAGTTGCTTGCACTAATTGTGCATAGGCATATTGCACATTTTCTATTCACCTATGTGAATAAATGATCAATTTACATAAACAATGATGTCATTTGCACATGCAAATGGGGATTCAAAATCTACACAGGAGCGGAACTTCAGTTTATGAAGATCAGAGCAGGTGTTCCACCTGTTTAGCCTATACTGAGACACCCAAAATACCTGTACAACTTAATCTTGGCTTGTATTTCTTGCATTTATAACTATGCAGTCTAGGACAATTTTCATCTGCCTTTTATTATTTGTAGTGATTTGACTGTCTACATCAGATTATGGTTTTAAATTAAACATGTTTTACTGTGCTATAAATTCAAAACACAAACACAGTTCTTGTTCCTGAAAACCAACAAATGAAAAAGAAACAAAACAAGAGAAAGAAACTACCTGTCAACGTGTGTGGGAAGAGGGAAATAAACAGTATAGATGTTAAGAAACACCACAGATTATAAAATGTATCTTTTAAGGAACACATCTGGTTGTAGCACTAGCACAGGCAAGCAATCTTAGTAGGGCTATTATGTCTTGAAAAAACCCCAACGTTTTTGGTAAAACACTTGAAAATGGAACATGTAATTCAAATCATTTATATTTTGGATTTGCAAATATTTCCCTGTTGGCTTATGATTTCCCTCCTTCATAATGGGACTATGGCAATCTCATCCTGTGTGAAAGAAGGTATTTGCAGGTTTCTTAAAAACTCCAGAACAGTATTGTTCATTCTACAGTCTGTGGGATGTCGTCTCATCGTCCACAGCTCCTCTAAGGACTGCAACTCAATTTGGATCTTCTTTATTTGATGTCGCCTCTTTGAAAAATTATGTTTATTTCTGGATGTATGAGGTATTTATAATTATTGAGGCAACATTAAAACTGGAGGAAGCTTATCAGCAGTCTAGTCATTCATGAAAATTCAGTTGACCTGAAACATTCAATTGGCAAAGGTGCTTGAGGAAATCGTAGCAGGAAACTAAACCAAAATAATGTTCTAAAGTGGAGTTGCTTTTCTGACCAGCAAAGGAAGGATCAGAAAACAAACTGGGTTTTGATTTCATATAAGAAAGCTAAATTAGTCAAACATTTTTGATTGCGAGGGTTTTCTTTTTGTTATGTTCTTCCTTGTTCAATTGAGACTCCTCCACACTGTAGCTCCTGACAGTTCTAGCCTTGACATTTCTAATAATGCTTTCAGAACCTCGTGGAAATTCCTGTAAGAAAGGATTTATGTGACAAGTTAATCAAAGCAGACTATACAGCAGTGTGTTTTCATCTCAGGTAAATATCTATGTTCCATTACTGAAGCTGATAAAATATTTGATGGACAGCAGTGGCCTGCTGCCTACTGTTCCTACGCTACTGGATATTTATTTTTTAAATTCAGAAATGCATGAGCAGGTTATATATTCAGATTTCTTCCTAATTTTGCAGTTGATTGCCTAAACCATCCCATCTGTGACTTACATTGGTTGAGTGTAGAAGCACTTACTTTGATAAAATAGATGCTTCAGTGATCTGACGTAAATGAATTTTTTATGCAGATTGTTCCTGTGGGGCTGCTGGCACTAAGTTCCTATGAAAACCACATGCCTGGCAGAATTGTCATAACCCAAAAGAAACCAACACTGTAGCTGATGAGGAACAACATGTGATGAATAACAAATGCTCATTTTAAGGTAAAACTCACTTGGAGAATGGTGTCTCTCTATCCAAGCCAGGCAGCTGCAAACTGATATACAAAACCAAATTACTTTCACAACCAGCTGGTCCAGGGTGTCTCCCACTATATGAACATCACAACATTAGAAACTGTAAATGAGGAAAGAGACCAGCATGCTAAATCCACTGGCCTCTAAAATAGCAGCTGTTGCCCTTCTTTCTTCTCACTAGCCCAGCTGATTTATCTGCAGTACTGAAGTATACACTATGAATTGGGATTTTGAGAACCAAAGGCATTTATCAGCACTGAAGTGAAACAGAAGATTTCAGCAGTTGTCTTGGAATATTGTGTCCAGCTCTGGGCCCCTCAGTTTAAGACGGATAGGGAACTGCTTGAAAGAGTCCAGCACAGAGCCACCAAGATGATGAAGGGGCTGGAACATCTTCCTTATGAGGAAAGGCTGAGGGAGGTGGGTCTCTTTAGCTTGGAGAAGAGGACACTAAGGGGTGACCTCATTTATGCTTATAAATATGTGAAGGGTGAGTGTCAGGGAGATGGGATTAGACACTTCTCAGTGGACCCCAGTGACAGGACAAGGGGCAATGGCTGTAAGCCGAAGCACAGGAGGTTCTGTGTGAATACAAGAAAATTTTTTTTTCCCAGTTTAGGTGCCAGAGCACTGGAACAGGCTGCCCAGAGAGGCTGTGGAGTCTCCTTCTCTGGAGATATTCAAAACCTGTCTGGATGCGCTTCTGTGTGACCTGGTTTAGGGAATCCTGCTGTGGCAGGGGGGTTGGACTAGATGATCTTTCAAAGTCCCTTCCAGCTCCTAACATTCTGTGATTAACAAAGAAGGACCAGTTTGTAGTGTAACCATTAAAGCAGTGTAACCATATCTTTCAGAAATGTAACTTATGTAATGGGAGTATTTGTCTGTTTTTTTCTATAACCCCTCCTTAAATTATGGAAACAGGCAAAATAAAGATAACTGGAAATTTCTCCCCAGGTGTGATGCCTCAGGCTTTTCCTTGAGTTGCAGGGTACTGCTCATCCACCTGCTGTTTGCAAGAGAAAGGCTGTTTTGTGTTTTCCACTGTTTTCCAAGGTTTGCAACCAGTGATACCAACTGCAAATAAGTCATTAGCAGCATAGCAAGAGGTACCCTTCAGTATTGGGTCTCCTAAAAATGCTTGCATCTGCAAGGATCATTATCACCCAGGAATTTTTACTATCTTCTCAGTTCGGTGGTTCGCCCCCAGGCCACCTTGTAGCCAACTTCTGACAAACTTAACTGGCTGAGCAAAGCCAAACAAGAGTCAGGCCTGTCAGTATGGAAGGAAATGCTACAAACAGAAAAATCCAGTTAGTGTTTTCAACCAGAGTCTAAATGTATCAGCGTTCTAGACAGCTTTCCTCCAATGTAATTTCCCACTTACTCTCACAGCTTCAGCTTCAAAGTTTGTGCTGAGTATCCAAAAGGACTCTCCCTCTTCTCTGTAGGAACTTAATGTCCCTGTCTTTCTTTTTTGAAAGATTTAATGTCTTCAATCACCTATGTTCCACGTCTTTGAGCACTGTGTTTTGGAATAAAACTGTGAGAGGTTGATAGCTTTTTCTGGAGGCAGGCACTGAGGACTAGCCTGTCGGCTAGCTACTCTTGTCCAGGGTGGGCTGAGGAATTTATACTTTAATATCCTGCTGAAGTTATTAATGTCACATATATAATGTTGTCAAAGAGATGAATTACACACACATTCTCTAAGTTCATGGTCTTCAGTATTTTACCAGCTTGCAAAGGAGATTACACGACACATCAATGATGACAGTTAGTGTGGAAAGAATCCTAGTCTAATATGTACCTCCCACATTTGCCTTCAGTGATTTTGCCTTCAGTGTTATGCAGTCCATCTTCCACTTATTAGTTAGAGCCTCTGATTACATTTCCTCAGGGCTTCCTTTGGAGAAGAGCAGTTTCATCTAGCCAGGACTTTTTGCAGCACTTCATCAGTAGAGGCTCTCAGTGGAATTAGTACACTACCTTTGCTCTCTGTTGGGTTACTCCTCTCTGTGGACAGTGTCACCCATTTGTGAGACCTGATTGTTACTGCCCTAAACTCCCTACTGAATGAAGGTTGGAATAATTTCTCACTTCCAGCATGTCTGTTTATTTAATTAAACTTTGGACTTATCTGCATTGCTATCACTGGTCTCCTGGACTTCTATCCCACATCTATATCCCACAATTTTTCTTCATGTCATGTATGTAGGGACTTTTTCTGTTCCCTAGAAAACCTTCTAGTAGTAGTATTAGTTACAATCTTTCTTCATCCTTCTGTTCATTCCTTTCACTACCTTTTTAAGAATTAAATTAATCAGGGAATTAATTTTATTCCAACTTTGTACCAAATGCCCTCAGTAATGGACTAGCCAAATAATTGAAGCATTAACGTGCATCTTTATAGCACTGAATCTAACAAATTGTTTGAAATGTGGGAAGTAGAAGTGATTTAGCCTCCTGAGAAGTGCATTATTCACTTAAGTATATGCTGATTTTAGAATCTTCTCTTATGAACTGGAAATTTAAATATTGCTTAAAAAGACTTCCTACCAAATTTATTGACCTGTTATGAGGAGTTTGACATGAGGGAGATCACCTCCAATTAACTTGGAAATTAAAAGCTATTACTAATATTTTAGATCACTATGCAACCTTCTTAAAGCATGCTGGAAGGGTTTACTTGTGCACTGCAAGCTGAAGTGTGTGTTTGCAAAATTGGATTTTTGGATAATAAATATTTCGAGGTAGAGATTTAATGTTTGAGGTATATGCTTGTACAAAAAATTGTTTCAAAATAACCCAGAATGTGAATTTAAAGGATGCTAGCTATTTTTGCACAAACAATTCATGTGGCCACTCTTAATTCAAACAGAGGATCTTTTTGAAATTGCCTCAAACTAGTTTGGAAGCAGATTAGGTAAAGGCATGGTTGGTGGAGAATTAGAGAGAGCATAGAAGGAGAGTGACCATGGAGCTGCTTTTGTGGAGAAACTCTTGCCAGACTGTTTTCCCCCATCAATGCAGGTCTTCACAGTGGGGTCCAGGTATTGACTAGAGCTTTTCTTTGCTCATGCACCACATAAGCCTTTATGACTGACAGCATTGCAGACTATTGAGTTGTTTGAACTGTTTATAGTTGCACTCCTTTTTTGAAACATAACAGATACCTCTTTTGGGTAGATTTCCTCCTGGTAGCAAGCTGTCACTTGCCAGGTTTTGTGCTATGGTGAAATGAATGCTTACAGAGGGGGATTACACTTGATTTTATTCATAAAGCATTGCACATGTGATAGAACATCCTGGATCCATCTAATTAAGCAATAATTCACCATGGCAGCAGAGTCTTTCAGAGTGGTTATTGACTGCCTCAGCTGCATTGATGAAAGGCATAAGGCTGCAGGCCACAAATCTGGAAGAGCAGTAGTCCTCTGGGAATTTATTTTCCAGAATGCTTTACTAATATGAAGTAAGTAGTTCTGTCCTGTGTTAGGTTTTGCATGCCTATGTGGTGTTTATATTACACACAGAGAGTAATTCCTGGTTTCATGGAGTACAATATCTCTGTGCTAATGATGTAAGGTAGAGCCAAGACAGCTGAGTACAGTCATTTACTGCTCCAGGTGTGTTACCTGAATGAGGCCCTCCTTAAACTAGCAAGGCCACTAGAGTTGAACTTTCCTAGAGATTGTATGGAACTATGATCAGGACTTTGCTAATGCTCCCCCTCCCCCGCTGCTTTTTGTATGTAGCTTCAAAATCAAATGTAAGAATGGAAGAGCAGAGGGTAGGCTGACTGCAGAACAGAAGTATATACAGCCTGTGGAAAATGTGAGAAAAGGGCAGACTGAACCTTCTGTGAAAGGTAAGGGAAGAAATTGTTAAGTACAAAAAAGGGAGAGGTGGGAAGCAGGTGGCATCATTAAAGAAACAGAAATGCTGATGGTAAACAAAATATGGCTGTAACAGATGATGAGAAAGGATTGTTGGTAAGAAAAGTAGGCTACAAGAAGGTGTACGTGGTATGATTTGTGATGGAGAGTGTGGAGAAGATCTGGTCAGAAACATTGTTGATAATTTTGCAGATTTGAGGACATACAAAGATAATGGAAGAAAATTTTCAGAAGCTCTACTGAGTTAACTGTAGGCTCAGGCAGGAAGCAGGCTGGTGGCTGTGGGGATTAAGTGCTTAAGTGTAGACTGTGAGTATACTTTTTTGGTGTCTGCTGTATCTGACAGGTAATATTATGATTCTGAAACAAGATTTATTTCTGTATTCATGGAATTTGGCTTTTATGGTCAATATATTTTGTTTACAGGGTGTGTGAGGTTTCTGTTTTGTTCCTTTAATGTCTGGCTAGTGGAAAATGCATGTTTTTCTAAATCAATTAAAAAAACCTCAACAATAACACTTGTGTGTGTGTAAGACAGCAGCTTTTATTGTCATAAATGTGTCTAAAATAGAAGGTCTTTCCAATGATAAATTTAGGAATTCATCTGCTTTGCTGTTGTAGTTGAACTACCATTGAGAAGGATAACCACGCAAAACTACTTATTTTCCAGGCTTGTTGCAACCTTTTAGTGTTACCTTCCTAATTGAACTTATTCCAACTGATAAGTGAGGTTATTCTCATCAGCTGGGATGAGGTCATCATGGCTTTATTGCTGTGGCAACTGGAGTTAGTAAAAAAATGGGGCAGTTGCAGCAGTTCTGCTCTTTTAGAGAGCATTTAAGTAGTCTCATGTGAAAGAAAGTTCTGTGCGTCTCCCAGGCTTCATGGTGATGTAAAAGCTTATGGTAGGATTAAAGTCTTTTAAGACGGATAGGGAACTGCTTGAAAGAGTCCAGCACAGAGCCACCAAGATGATGAAGGGGCTGGAACATCTTCCTTATGAGGAAAGGCTGAGGGAGGTGGGTCTCTTTAGCTTGGAGAAGAGGACACTAAGGGGTGACCTCATTTATGCTTATAAATACGTGAAGGGTGGGTGTCAGGGAGATGGGATTAGACACTTCTCAGTGGACCCCAGTGACAGGACAAGGGGCAATGGCTGTAAGCTGAAGCACAGGAGGTTCTGTGTGAATACAAGAAAAATTTTTTTTCCCAGTTTAGGTGCCAGAGCACTGGAACAGGCTGCCCAGAGAGGCTGTGGAGTCTCCTTCTCTGGAGATATTCAAAACCTGTCTGGATGCGCTTCTGTGTGACCTGGTTTAGGGAATCCTGCTGTGGCAGGGGGGTTGGACTAGATGATCTTTCAAAGTCCCTTCCAGCTCCTAACATTCTGTGATTCGTTGAAACATGTCATCAGTTGTGTTTTGGGCATCAGCTCATTGGCTTTGTGACATGATAGACAGAGGAATGGGCAGCAACATGCTATGAATGGGTTTGAGATAGTTTTCCTGCTAAGAGTAAGTTTGGTATAAGCAGAGTACAAATGAATAGAGGAGCTGTGCTGGTACTTCATCACAGAATACAAGCCAAATCTGCTGTTCAGTTACTATCTGAAACCTGACAATTCCTGCTGTTGTGTGTGGGATTTTTTGTTTTGTTTTCTTTTATGTACTTCACAGAGGCAACATTTCTATGCAAAGCTGTACCGAGCTATTTCTACTCCTAGAGCAAAAAGGCATCTGTGCTGTATCCTCATGTTTTTCTGAATTTTGTGATGGAATCTGCACCTCCCAGTCATTCTTCCTGGGGACCAGAAGGAACATTAGCATAGACTCGGTGTATCTTGCCCCAGGCTGCTGTTCTTGAAAATGGCTGGCCCTATTTGTGCTCAGTCCTGCCTGAGGGGGTCAGTGGAGATGTAAGGCAGGGACAGTAGCAGCCCTTACCTGAGACAGCTGGGACAATGAAGTGTGGAGCTGTGAGTTCTCCCTGAAGCATAAGGAGTTCTCTTTCCAAAACTACACTTGTAGGTAAGAACTGCAGGTCGTATTTGGGCTGGTTTGGCAAGAGCTGGGTTCTTCTCTACTTATTCTCTGAAGCAAGGTTGTCATATGTGGCTGACAAATGTCACAAAACTCAGATGAATAACTGCAGCATGCTTGACTTCAGCCCCTCTTTTCTGGAGTGAATTACCATTTGTATTTGTGTTACTTGTTCAGATTTCTCCTAATCTAATGGTAATTTCAGAAGACCTGCAAAATAATCAATATATTTGACCTCTCTTCATATGATAGATGGAAAATATTTGAAAATACTGAACAAAGCTCATACCAGCACCATCTCCAGGTGATGGATCAATGCCCCAGGGTCACCTGAAAGTTTCCACCTCAGAGCATTTACCCTATTTGCATATCAACTGCTTTAGGTGGAACTCTTAAAAACCTGAAAGGAGATTAATGCTAATGTAAGGTCAGAAAGGAAAGTTCTGTGTTTTGTTAATTTTAAGATCCATTTTCAGTATTTTCAATATACCAGGTCAGCTGATAAAACAATCACCTCCTTAAAACCTTCTATCATTATCAGGTAAAAGCCTCTTGAGCAACATAGTACCTGGTGAGCCTGCCTTAAATAAGTCTATTGTATTTAGTGCACACATGGCCTACTCTGTAGACTACTGAAGGTCATTAATCTCTTTTGGTTTGCAGTGGAATTGTAGTAGGTAAGATGACAAAATTATTTAATGTGGTTTAGCCACGAGGACTGTAAACCTGTACCTGGAATATGTTCCCTTCAATTGTTCCTTCTAAATTGTCAAGCTCAGATTCTGACAATTAACATGGAAGTGGGTTTGTCTGCACTGGAATGCTCAAGAATCAGAAATAATTAATGGATTTAAAATGGATTAGTTAAATCAGATTAATTCCTGATCTTCTTCTAAGCAAATTAAACTAAACCAAGTTAAGGCCATTTTCATTCTGAGTAAAAGCATCCACTTGCCAGCTTAATGCAGTTTAACTAATCTTCTTAAAAAGTAAATTTGGATCACTTTTCCTGAATATTCTGACACAATTTCTTCCTTTGCAATAAAAGAGAAATGTTTTTAGCAGTCCTTTCTTCAGGGCTTTAGGTTATGGTTGAACCTGACACTCAAGATTAGATCCTATGACTAATAATCAGGAAAAGGTGTCTACATGACTACTAGGAATGAAGTGAATTGATCTTTATGCAGTTTTATGTGCAAAATTGAAACAGTTCAGGCTATGCATCTTCCATATTTTCAATGCTTATACTGTGGATGCCTACAAAGAGTGTGACAAAAGTGCTTAATTTTAGCAGAGAACTGGAGGGAAGAGTAGCATAAGGGCAGCTGGGTTGGATCACCTGAATTCTTACTGTTCTAGGATCACAGTACTCTAAAGTTATTACAATCCTCCACATGTAATCTAGTTTCCTGCTATTTAAGGTTAGCACTTGAGTTGTACCTTAAGTCTTGCTGAGTCCTGAATGATTGGGAAAGTTTGGAAGTTCTGTGTGTCTAGACTTTGAGCTGGTAGCTCCCCAGGTGGAGAGATTGTTCTATGAGCCCAGCTCCATTGCTTATTTGTGAGAGTGGCAGGACCATTGTCTTCTGCAGTGTCACTCTAAAATATGTTGGCTTTTTTTCACTTTTTGTTGGTTGTTGGTTTGATTCTGAAGGAGACAAAGTACTAAGAACATCTGCTTTTAATGTCACCAGCCTATGGCAAATGTTACCTACTGTGATTTTTTACCTGGCTATATTGTGGCTAAAAAAACCCCATTGTGCTGTTTCTATTGTGGGTTTGCTGTTGTTCTCTCAGGTCAGACATCTAAAGCTAGTTTTAAAAAGGAGTTGCATCTGTTGGGTATAAAGTTGAAAATTACCCTTTAAGCCCTTTAGTGTATATGTACCTGCATGCTTATTGCAGAAAACTTTTCTGTGGTGCAGTTTAGTGACTGGAGCTCAGAATAACCCAGTATTTAAAAACATAAGCAGATGAGTTCTTTTCCTTCTCTGTGTATTTGCTCCTATTTGAATGTCCTACTACAAGACAGCAAAATGTAGCTCAAACTCAGCAACTGGTAGCACCAGAGTAGAAATGGGTATCTTAAAGTATACCTATTGATTTTTCATGTGACAGTGTGTGACTCAGCAGTTTGTCTATGTGCTGTCATTTGCAATATCAGCACCTAAAGTTCTTGTGATCTTTCTGATTCTGATAGGAGTTGTCATGTGAAGAGGTCGTGATTCCTGTCAGCTGAATTATAACATGCAACAATGCTGCTACTTATCTACATCTGCTAAACTATGATTCACAAAAGCACCCTAAAGTTGTCCTTGCTTTATTTAGTTCTATTTCTGTTGCTGGAAGTTGATTATTTCTGATCGTAAGAGAGTTTGAAAGAATAAGAAAGAAGCCTTTCTTGTGAAGCTTTTTAAGAAAACAGGGGTATTTGAGTCAGTCAGTCTCAGAAGCAGGATGGGCAAATAGTTCCAGTGTGGTACCCAAGCTCATCAGACACAGCTAGTCACCACACACAGCTCTGTGTTGTGCCATTTAGATTTGCTACTTAGAGACTCCTGTGTGTTCCTTCATTCCATGGTGTAGATAGGCCTGAAAGAGGAACCTGAGCTACAAATTAGATATCTGGAAAATGTTTGGTTAAAGGTTTTTGAAGATGGGAAATGGCTTTAACCTAACTAAAGCCATGACATCTTTACATCACTCAGATAATGTAAAATGAACTTGCAATCGAGGTAACTAGAGCTCATACTTATGTAATTTCTCTTCTGTATTACTGGTGGTACAGGAGGGCTTTGGTCTGGAACAATTTTTGATTCCTTGACAATGAAGTATCTTCTGTGCAATGCGTGTCAAATAAATAAAAAATCATAACAATTCCCATTTAAGAGACAGTACAAACAACTGTTTTCTCATACATCTGTGGATTTTTTTGTGTGACTGTTTGAAAGGACAAGGTGAGTATCAAAATACATACAGTTTGCTTCCTTGACAGCAGGCCAGGTTTTACTCAAAAAAAAGGCATTGCACTTTAAGTGTTGATCTGTGGTAGTTTCCCCTAGCCCATTTGATCTGATCTATCACTAAATCTCCATACTTTGTAATGTAATAAACTCCCAGTCTTTGATTCTGTCTGAAACCATCAGAGGAGAACTGATCAGAAAAATCTTTTTGATTTCTCTGGATAGTGGATCAGATGCAGCAGTGAAAAGGAAAGAGCAAAGAACAAAGGAACAACATAAAATAAGTTTTTTGTCTCTGTCCACAAAGGTGTTCTTTAGAACTACACACAATACAGTCCTTTCTCTAATTCTTAGAGTAAAACCTTCACATATATACTACCTGCAAATCACAGAATAATATTGAATATGTCTTTTAGAAAAAAATAAATTAGCTCATACATGGTGATGTGGGATTTCCAGTGTGTCCTACTGGTATATAAATCCTGCACAACTATGCATGTGTAGTCTCCTAGCCATTTTTTGAAAAACAGATGTTAAGTCTTGGATCTGTTCAAAAGCAAACATGGTATTTGTTAGTCTTATGTTTAAATCCTGTTGGACCTGTATGACCTTAACCAAAGTTTCAGATTCCTTGAATCTAAGTAGTGCCTGGGCTCTTGTACCCACAAGTCTGCAGGCATACTCTTGGGATGCAGATACTGTATTCCCTCTAATATCTCCATCCTGGGAACACAAGTCTGCACAACATAAGATCTCTGTCACAGATTATTCCTAGTCCTTCATGTTACTTTTGTAATATAAGCAAATTCCAAACTCTTTGTTTGTCTTCAGCAGTGTGGGGGCTCTAGCTATAGTATAGGCTTCTCAGGCATTCAGAATATTCTGGGTTTGTCTAGGATCTCCCCTCACCCCAAGCTCTTCCTCTTCCAGTTGATGCTGTTGCCTGTGTATGTCCTGAACTCACAGCACACTGCTGTGTCAGTAGGGGTTTAACAGGTTTTAGATGCCCTAACCATCTGCAAACCTGAACAGGGTTTGCATGCTCTTAAGTCAATGGATGTTTTAAAAAAAACACGCTGTTTTGGATTTCTGTTATAGTTTTTCATGTTGCCTTCCATATCTGCACTGTTCCTGTGAGCAGGATAAGTGGTGATTAGAGCTGTTATAAAGCAACTGTTTTCATATCAGTAGCAGGGCTGAAACAAGAAAGGACAGGCACATTAATTGTGCAGCAGATACTATTTCCAATGCCAGCTCCTGCTAGGGCAGGAATTTTTTCTGGTCACTCCAGAGCCTCTGTTTTAGCTCATGCACCTTTGGAAGTGGAAGCCAAGGTATTTTAGGAAGTTTCTTGTTCATTTAAAATAAAATGTATAGTAATTAGACAAAGCAACCAGTGCCAAATGCAATGCACCACATTTGAAATACTTAATTACAGAGGAAAGTTATGTGTTCCAATTGACAGAGTAATCTGTACTCTAATTTACTTGTCTTACAACTCATTACATCTGAGATATTGATTTTCCAGTAGATGGCTTCAGTGGATAAATAAGTGCATTTTATCTTGGAGACCTAGGTTTGAGTCTGATCTGTGAAACTCTGTCAAATGATCTTGGAAAGCTCAAACCTCTCTATTAGGTAGTGTCCATGGGGTAATCAAAGCAGACGTACTTCAATACTGCTAGTAATTTGTAAATAAAGGACAGACAGAAATGCATCACTTAAAATGATGTGACTTTTGAGACCTAGAAGACAGCATCATAGCATGTAGCTGAAGTAAACAGTTTTTAGTTTTAAATTATATGTACTTTGAATTTGAGTTTAATGTTGCATTTATTTCAAATATACTGTGGGAAACTTTCTATCACGAGCCAATGGGGAAGGGGAAAGAAACCAGTAATCATTAAACCTTGTCCTGATCTTTCGTAAAAAGTTGAATACCTTTGCAGTGTATTTCACTTCCTGAAGTAGTAGCTCAATTATGGGTGAGATCAACTGCTAACCTTGGCTGGGGAAGCATGAGAAACGACTAGCCTTTGTACCATTCAGCCAAAGTATTGTGGTTGCAGAAGTTATTATAAATTTTTTTTTTTTCCAGAAGTTTTCAGTATTTGTAGCTCTTGAACAGATTGGCAAAATTTATTTGGGCTAAGCAACTCAAAGCTACAGGACACAGATAAGTAACGTGCCTCTGGTACTCTTTCTTGTGGGGTTTTTTGGTGGTTCTTTTTGTTTGTTTGTTTGGGTTTTGTGTTTGTTTTTTGTTGTTTTATTTCCCTCTTTTAGAAATAACCCCTTGGAGTGTTATCTTTGACAATTTACTCAAAAAGAAGTTAAATGCAAATTTGTGAAGCGTTTATTTACTAATTTATTAGTGGAAACATTATTGCTATTCAGTTTCAAAAATCACACAGAGGTTGCTGTAGCTGATCAGACTCAAGATCCACCTAGAGCTGTTTCCAGAGACCAGCAGTCAATACCACATGTTGTAGAGAAGATTAAGATCTCATCTTTCATGGACAATTTTACAGAAGTGTCCATATACACAATAATATCTGAGAGTAAGCAGGTTGGTGTTACTGAAATGTATTTTAGGTAGCTTCAGATCCAGAATTTCTTGTGCCTTCAGCAATACCTCCTCTTTCTAATCCTACTGATTTCTTTATTTCAATAGTATCTTGTGGAACTGAGTTTCATGTGTTTTATCAGCTTTAAAAATCTCTCCTGTTTTAGTATGTTTCATAATTAGCTAGGTCCCCATTACTGCATTTTTTCTGTACCTTGTTTTATAGATCTGTCATACTCCCAGTTTTTTTGCTTTCCAAACAAGAATTATAATCTGTTTTCAGTTGATTCCAATATGGAAACATTGTTGTCTCTCATTGTTTTATATTGGCCTTCCCTGTCCCTTGCTAGTTCTTTGGGTTATTTTTGTGAGATTGGATGACCAGAACTGAAATGTGCTTCTGCCATTGGTTTTTATATAACAGCACTTCGATATTTTCTAGATTGTTTGTTATCTGTTCCTCAGTGAAGGCTAAAAAGCTATATAGGGGTTTTTATACTGCCACTGGAGACTGTCCTTTTCAGAAAGATGTCTGCTTCTAAATGCTTACGGCACAACCCATCAGAGTATGCAAGCAGTTCATATTGTTCTGTCCATTATCTCATTCAACTCCATTTAAGATGCATTTGCTATTAGGTCATTGAGTTCCCTAGTTACATGATATTCCTTAGTCACCGATCATTCTTTAAACCACGTGAGCTGGCAAGAAATCAAATAAGTCCTCTCTCCCTTTGAAAAAGATAGTTTCCTTTCACCAAAACATAAATTTTGGATCACTTGCATTTTATGCTATTCATTTTCAATATTAAAGTCACATGGGAAGATGCCTGCCATTGTAGAGTGCAATTTCTTTTCAAGGGATGTCCTCACCTAAAGGTTTGAGCACAGGGAATAGAGTGCAGACTCGGAGCCCAAATTATTCCAGTCCTATTTGTTATTCTTAGAGTATATGTAACTTCTTTCTTCCGCTTATTTTTGTGGTAGGTTTGAACTTGTAGTCTTCTTAACATTTCTTTAAGTTTTTTTTAGGATTACACCTTTTCTGAAGGTTTTGCCTTAAGGGTAAGAGACATCTGGATTTTATCTACATTTTGCCTCTCTGTATCAACTGGAACATTGTTTAGTCTGTAATGAGATCACTAAGGACATCATAAGGATAAGTCTACAGGATGCACAAGTTACTAGGGCTGCTGGAAGCAATACAGCAATAGGGTATAACCTTGCCAGAGCTGCTTAGCCTTGCTGATGTACCTAAGCAGAAATAACTCACGTATTCACATGCAGCCTTGCTTTGGGCTGCACAAAATTGCAGTAAATCTCTGGACGGTTTCTCGATGTAGAAGCTCTGGTTCATTGCTTGAGATTTGGGTTTTTTTCCACATGGACACTTGTTTTCTCCCAGAGCATACATTTATTAAAACTAAGAATTAGGAGTAGAGGAGTTTATATATAGAGAATAGAGACGTCTGGAGCTCATTTAAGTGGTCTTGGTCAAAAAAAGAGAAAAACATGTCTACCTTTCAGCCAAACACTTGTAAATTATTGAGGGCTTGATTTATAACTATTATTTTTCATTTTTACACATTATCATGTAAAGCTGACCTGTATGCCAAGGTGCAATAGACCAGAAAAACTGACTAGAATATTAATGAGAATAACAGAACTATAAAAGCTGTCATTCTCATCTTTGTGTTCTCAATGTCAATGCTACTTGGCATCATGACAATTCCATTTCTATCTGTTCATTTCTTAAATTTTCTAATTGCTAGGTTTCAGCATTGTGCTGAAATCTAATGCATCATTAAAAGATCACTCAAGAAAGATTTTCTTAGGGACTTTTTTAAGATTTTTTTTTTTCCCCCCTTATTCTTCTAAGTCTTTCAGGATCTTAGACTTTAAAGTGATATCTGCAAGTTTCCACTGGTGTTGGATGGTAAAAGTAAAAAGACACTAATCAAATGTAAAGATCAGATGATATAAAAAATAGTTGTTACTGTCTTCACACCCTGCCCAGTAGGCCTGGATGCTTGAGCATGTCTTATTGTTAGTTTTGTTGTGTTTATGACCTTGGTTCTTGATTAGTCTGAACTTTCTTCTACATAGAGTAGAGTGGTTTATGGTCGTCTTACTTGTATATGCCAAGATTTTGACATTTCATGAAGTTTTTGCTTTCTCTTGTCTTTATTCCTTCCCTTTCCCTCCAATATATTTACATCTAGATTTCAAACATCTGTATATCAGTGGTGAAAGAAATATTATCAATTTCTGTCTACTGTCATTTTAGTAGCTTCTTTCTGAAGCATTATGCTACAAGAAGCTGTGGTAATAGGGACTTCACAGTGAGAAAGTAAAATCTCAACAAGACACAAATTCTGACCCTACGTGCTGTTTCCCAATAAGATGGAGCATGATCCTGCAGAAGTGCTGGTTTTGATCTTGGATTCAAACAGCAAGTACATAACGTTCATCTCGTGTTGAAGACACACTGCTGTGAGGGGTTTTTTGTTTGTTTTTGGTTTTTTTTTAATCTTATTCCTTGAATCTGTATAGTGTTTGATGTTTGTGGTTGGTGTTTTACTGTTATGTGTTTTGGTTGTTAGTGTGGTGTTGCTTTTTTTTTTAAGCATGTATGTGGGTTATCAACAAGACTCTAAGCTGTATTTCTTTGAAACTTTTTTGGTCAAATTTTATCTAGATATTTTCTTATAGCTATCTAACTTGGCGTAGGTAGATTAGTAGCAGTTGCACAAGATGGTAGATCTCTCAGACTGTACTTTATGGACCTGTTCTTGTATAGACTGAAGTCTGTTGTGCTGTTTCTCTTATTTCTAATCCATATTTGATGTCTCTTAGAGTTTGTCTCTATGAGAAGTTAGTGTGAAGGCTAGGTGTGTAAAGTGCAATTGATGTTCCATGCTGTCTTTGTGAGACCAATCAAGTATGCGCTAATAGCACATCTTATGTGAGCTGCCTTATGTGAGATGAAGAAGGCAACCTTCTACTTTGTGCAGAGTCTCTGCAAAGGTAATTAAAATTCACTGGCTGCTATCCAGAGAATTTGTACCCCTTGTGCTACATGCACTCAGAAAAGTTTCATTTTTAATGAGAAGCATCTTTTTTGGTGTGAACTTAGTCAGAAACTGTTGTCACTGACACTAGAGCAAGACTAAATAAAATTGAGCTGAGTATATCTGCATTGCATGCTATGTTTGTGTGTAAAATTGGAGTGACTGGAGTGAAAGGTCACCATCGATTGCTTTGGTACCCTGTTCTTTAGAATGCGGTGTTGTATCAAGCAGTGAAGATATTTGAACACCAAACTGATTTGAAGAGAGCAGAAACAGTAATACTTACACATCGTATACAGGGTTGGTTTTTTATGTAGAAGAAATAAATGGCAGAGATACTTGGCAGAAAGGCATGGATACACTTGCATAGTTTTGTGTTCCTAATATTCTCATAGTGTTTACCCAAAATATTCGTGCAAAAGGTTGAATGGAAGTGATCATTAAATCAAGAATGTTTCTGAGTCTGTGTTAACTGTGCAGTTATATAATCCAGAGCTTGCTTTCTTTGAAAAGATGTCTATTAAGTAGTCAGGAATCTGACCAAGTCTTTGCAGTACTGACACTTGGCAGACTGTTGTATTGGGCTCTACTCTGTTGAGCTTGTGTGCTTGAAATTTTGGTGTATATCACTACAGAATTACTGCTGTAGTGCTGTTTCTTCCCTTATGCCTCTGATGCCTTGCTAGCTTAGGTTTAAAACTGGCCCTAACTTCTCCAAACAACTGTGTACCGTTAACACCTTTTCTCACAGTTTCAACTACATGTGTATCTTGGGCCAGAGTAAAACCCTTCAGGAAAGCTGGGGTAAATGCTATGCATATACCTTTCAGAAGTGCCAGTACTCTTTAATTGCATGGGAGAAAAATCTAGCAAAATAATAAATCCTGGCTATGTTTCTAAAGCTCAATGTTCTTACTACTCCGAAACGTCCTTTTTGGCTCTTGGATCAGTTGCTCTGGGATGGTCCAGAATTGCTTTCTTATGGCTCAGGACTGATCTCCTGATTTGCTGAATATTGCTCCTCTCTAACCCTGGTCGTTCTTGGAGCCAGACCAGCATCCCTGCTATTAAAGGATGTTCTTCTCTTATCTCCTTCCCAAAGCTTCCTCTTCATGTCTCCAAGTCTTCCTACATTACAAAACTCCTTTTTAACACTTGTTTTCTCTGGGAATTCTGGGCAGTGGAAAGTTACCTTCTTGGAGACAGATAAGCACAGCATTAAGCATCCTCCATTAGTTTTCTCAGTAGAGAGAGAAACACAAAGACACAGAGGCCTTTCACAAGGCAGTGGTTGTCTTTCCATTCAGTTCAAAAGGCTGTACAGATTGTTCTTAGATTCCTTGGATCCTTAATTTTTTGGTGTGCAATCTTTCTGAGATGTTTCTGTACATAGGATTATTTGTAGTTTTAACAAGTGTAGTGGTTGAAATAGGAATTCCTGATACTTGTACGGACACCTTGGAGTCCTGCCATCCACATATGTCTCATCTCCTTTACACAGACTGTGCCTGTATGCACACTTAGTGGTGCTATGTACTTACACCCTGACAATTTCAACCATTCTATGTATGTTTGTGCACAGAAGACAAAAAAGAGGGAGGGTGGTATTGCATAGAACACAAGTCACTAAGAACAGAAGTAATTTTAATCCTTATCATCATTTTCTCAGGAAAGGTCTCGGGGGGGGTGGGGGAGGCATATATGTCAAAACTAAAAATTTATTGTGTTATTTCTAGCAAGCCAGAAAATGAGATGTGACCTCTCAATGAAGTGTCTTGTTATTAGGAAAGTCACGTTATTCTGTCTTCTGAACCTTTATGTTCAGCAATCCATAGATATAGTAGCCTTGAGGTCTTGCCCCATAGTGCATTTCATATGCCAATTTACAGTGACATTTTCAAGGCTGATACATCTAATATATGAACTGCCTTTTCTTTAAAAAAAACACCCAACTTTTAACCCCTATCTCCTTAAAAGCAAGTGAACTGCATACATAAATGAAACAGGGTTGTAACACAGGTAACAATTTAGCTTCTCAGACAGACAACTCGCCATGTCCCTCAACAGACATACAGAAACACAAACTCACACTTCTGATTTCTTCAGTGATCTTCTGTTTTCCACAGCATCTTTTCTTTGTGTTTCAAAGGGGCCCTAAAGTACCTTTCAAAGGACGTAGTATGCAAGGATTCTGATTTATCCTGTACTTGTTTCTGACTTCACTCTTTGTCACCACTGTAGAACAGAATGAAGCAGAGGGACAGTGTGGTGTTCTATCTTACTTACCCATATCCATAGGCAGCTGGATGATCTAATTTTAGGCCTGTCAGCTTTCACAGCGATAAGTTAACAATATAGATCACATGTAAGCTGCATCACAATGATTTTAAAATGAGATTTATTCATTTTAAAGTAGATGATAAATGGTTCTCTTTATCAGACTCTTGCAGATAAGATTAAAGCAAGATTATTTTCCTGGGATAAGAGAACAGTTGGCACAAAGCTAATGTCTCTAGGTCATACTGTATTTGCCTGACCTTGCAGAGATGTATAACGACAGTGGGGATCATCCAAGTAGTCCTTCTGCTTCCTAAATCCTGTTTAAGTATTACAACCAGATGCTACCTGGAGTACTGGTATATTACAAGTTATGTGAAAACTGAGAGGCTTTGGCAGGAGCAGGCAGTGACCAAGATGGCAGAGTCTGCCCTGGCCTCTCAAGGAAGTGTGTGTACTTGCTGAGTTTCTTCCAGAATGGCAGGAAATGCTTCCCTGTGTTCCTTCAGCTTTTCAGAAGACCTACCATATTGCACAGAGTACCTCGAGTAACCTCAGGGTTAGCCCATCCTCCTGGACTCTTGGACTTGGTCTCTTCTGGATTCCAGGAGACACCCTGATTTTTCTTCTCCCAGCCTCCAGTTCAGATCCCATTGCAACTGGGCTGTAAAAACTTGCAACTTATAATTCTCCATTTGTAATGTGGGGCAAAAAATGTGTGTAGTATGCCCGTAATATGAAGTGAGAGGATGGAGGAAGCCAAATTTTTGTGAACTTTGACGTCAGTGTTACATTAGCAGAGGAGCTCCTGAAGGGAACCATTCTCAGAATGTGCTTCAGAGGAAACAAATTGTTTCAGTCTGAGGGAGTGAAGGAAAGGTTATAGAGAGGTGGGTGTTGGCCTCTCCTGCCTAGTAACTAATGACAGGACAAGAGGAAATGGTCTGAAGTTGTGACAGGGGAGGCTTACATCAGATATTAGGAAGAAATTTTTTGCAGAGGGAGTGGTGAGGCACTGGAACAGGCTTCCCAGGGAGGTGGTTGAGTCATTTTATTTAAGAAACGTGAAGACATGGTGCTTCAGGGCATGCTGTAGCATGTAGGTGGTTGTGGTTTTTTGGTTTTTGTTCGTTTGTTTGTTTTGTGGTTGGCTTGTGGGGCTTTTTTGTTTTGTTTTGTTTGGTGGTTGTTTCCAAGCATGAATATTCTGTGATTCTGAGTGGGAAAGAGCTAACTCAAAATCAGTGAGAGCAATGGATATTTCCCTTGGATCAACTGTTTCGGACTACAGGATAGACATTTCCTATTGTTCTTTATTGTATTCAGACACAGGTCCTGGCTTTGTCCTCATAGCTCTTGTGGTGGGAGGTTGCTGTGCTGCAGAAGGTAGCAGGGTTGCAAAGGGTTGCCCGCACATTAGAGAGGAGGACTGGAGGGACCAGGGGAGAGTTGACAATGACATTAGAGTGCTTCGGTTTTGCTGACTTCAGTTCAGCAAGCGCAATCATTCTTGCATCCTCTACCAAAAAAAAGCAAACAAAGAGATCACAACAAACAAACAACCACAAAAAACCCCACAGAAGAATACATGCATTTACAGATCCTCAAGCTCTCAATGGTTAATCAGTTCTCCCTCAACATCCTGTTGTATTGTGTAGCACACAGGACTATTGGAGCTGGGTTATAAGATTGAACATCAACTTCAACATAATTCTTATGCAATACCCTATTGTCCTCTTACAGTGAGTACTTATACATACATATGTATCCATGGAAAATATTATTTTGGGGCTTTTTTCATTTTGGGGTAAAAGGATAGTCCCCCATGAAATGTGAGATTAGAAAAACAACTGAAAGCATTAGGTATTTTGAAATACATATATAGGCATCTGTCTATAAACAGACTCTTAAAACTGTTGAGAACAAAAAGTCTTACTGTGCTTCTGTGCCTTGTGCCTACAGAAAAAGTTCAATAGAAATGGTCTGTATTAATCTTCTGTGCTTGGTTTCTGAACTCTGATGTTCAGCTCTTCAAAACACATGTGAAATGAAGCATATCAGTGATTCTGCTGAGCAGGCAAAAATCAAAGCCTGAACAACAGAGAAAAATGTCCCCTCTTTTAAACCACTCTTCAGCTTTTCTGGAGAATATCACAGGACTGGCCTAGAAAGAAAAAAAAAAAACAAAAAAACAATTGGGGATTTCAGAGTACTCAGGGTTTTTGTACTGCATGAGAGCACTACCATTAAAGGCATGCTGAAAAGAAACTCCTGTTGAAAAAAGCATTGTTAACAATCAATAAGAATTAATGAAGACAATATTTTATAGATCAGAAATCGGTATTAGAACCAGTAAAGATTAGAGATTTCACGACAATCAGACTTGATAGAATTCAGTTGGCTTCCTGGTTAAATACAGTTTAAGTACTGTTTCATCTTAATAAAAATGAAAAGACATTGTGGACTAATCTTAAAAAAAAAAAGTATGTTGAAATTTATGCTGCAAAATAATTTCTAAGAAATTGATTCAAACATGGAGGAACTGGTTCTCCATTCATGAGACAAAAGTATGCACTGGTGGGTACTGTGAGATGTCATGCATAAAAGTATAACTCAAAAATAGAAGACTGAGTGCAGTACATTTCTCTGGGTGCCAACTGTGTTCTATTTGTTTTTCTTTTGTATGTTTTTATCATATCTATAGCTGTTAATTTGTAAGATGTTTCCTATGAAACTGTGAAAGGAAATATATAAGAATGAGAATTCCTCATTCAGTTCAAGATGACTTTTAATCTATTCTGCATTATCTGATTGTTCATTAGTTTTAAAGTCTTTTTTCCTGACCCTGGCTCTAGACATCCTCTTTCAGATTTTGCTTATGGACTAAACACTGTTTTCAATGCTTCTGAGAAGGAGGAGGGAGATGGTGGTAGAAACTGAGGGCTGTTGCATCTCACAGGTAAAAAAAGGGCTGCACAATGTTAGGGTAGAGAATCAGGGCATGGCAGACAAGAATTGAGCCTCAAAGGCCTTTAAAAGATATTTTAAAGGATCAATCTTGCTTCAATGAGTTTGCAGTCTAACAATGTGAATTAGTATGTGAAAAGTGAACTATCAGTGATGACAAGAATTCTGGATGATCTTTGCATCTTTGTGTAGCAAAATAGAAACTTAATAAAAAAACCTTTGGAGGGGTGGGACCAAAGAGATGGGATATAAACAGAATGAATGGTGCAGGTGATTGAATGTGCCGTGTCAATCTCAATGTTTCATTTTAGTTTTCTTACCCTCTATGTAGGAGTGCTATTGTAAGTAGTGAAGAGAGAAAAGAATAGATTAGTTGGGTAGGTGATACCACTAAATGGTACTTTTGGAATGGGATTAGGAAGAACAAAATAGTGCTTTTTGGCATGATGAAGGGATAGAACATGCTAGATACGTGGAGGAGTTGGGAGAATGATTAGGAAAAGCCCAGAGGTTGTGGATTCACAGAATGACAAAGATTCCTGAAGATACACTGAAATACATCAAGATTTTAAAGGGTTGTATAGTGAGTTGTATAGTGAGAACCACCATACGAGCAAGCAAAGAAACCTAAAGCAGATTGAAATTGAAGTGATGGCCTTTCAACTAATTGTGGAATGGGAGTGTGTTTGAGGAGCTGGGAAGGGATAGTCAGCACAAACAGACAATAAAACAGAGCATGTTTCAACAGCACCAGGAACAGGGAAAATTCAGTATATGGTGAAAGGAGATGTTGGGAAACATAACTATACAGGACATGTGAAATAATCCATAATTGTGATGATCATGTGAATCTCAGTTCATCTCTTCTACTAAACATTGAACATTATGTCTTCTGGTTTAAACCTCATCGTGTTTGTATATATCTTTGGCCTATCTAGTGGAAAGTGTAAAATTTTGTAAATTTTAGGGTTACTATTGTTAATCCTTTGGGGTCAGGCAATACTTTTGTTCTGCTGATTATCAGGTCACCATTTGTAGTGGCATCTTGTTTACCCAGAGAATATTGCACTCCTTCTATAAATATAAATATATATAAAATGCCACAAACTGTGATCAGCTGGATAAGTAACAGCTGAAGCAACTTTGTCTGACGGCAAGTTTTGATTGTGTATGTCAGCTGTTTCTAGTGAAAGGGCCATTCAGAGGAAAGAAGCAGCAGTAGTTTACACCAAGTTACAGCTTCCTATAATGGATGCTTTCATTGCTAGACATACTTAGTGCATCATCTACTACTGAAGTGATTAACAAAGTATCTTGGCACTTTAATGTCTCTCAAAGTTAATTTCATGGCACAACTAATTTGACAGCTGCCTGAATTACTACAATGTGTGTTAATATTATGTTTTCTTAATACTGGAATTAGAGTTTGTCTTCCAGACCTAAATTACTGTCTCAATCTGTACTTCACAGCACTAAGGTTGGCATCGATATTCTGATAAATTGCTCCAAACAATTTTCAGCCAGTCAGAGCAGATACAGTTTTCTTCACTTTGGATGAATAGCAAAAGTGTTTAGAAACCCATCCAACTACTTTGTCTTGCCAGATATTACTTGATAACACAATGTCATTTTGTAGTGACAGATCATAATTTTGTTTATATTCCAAACATTGCCCTTTATAGGGTATAGAAGCAGCACTTAAATGCTAAAGTTCACTTCACAATTTAGAATCTAAAATAGTATCATAAACTCACAGCACACAGAAAGACTTATTTAAGGATTAGTTTCAGAAAATATTGTGTGATATTATTTTTAGATCCAATTTGTAGCTTATAAATCCTGATGAAAGAGACAATCACAGACAGAAGTTGAAAAGCAGTTGAAGCAATGGGGCAAAACTCTCAGGATCTACATTTTGGTATCAGCTAGTGATAATTCACAAGGAAAAGATTTTCTACAAGTACAGTTTATACTAAGTTTCTGAAATGAATCAGTGGAACTGAAGATCATTAAATGTAAAAGTAGAAAGGTCAGTTAATAACATATCCTATACTTGACAAACATGAACTCCCTGATGTATTGTCAGATGCATTTTAATTTGAGTCCTCTGTGTTAGCTAAAATACCGTGATTCTTCTGTAGGAATCAAAGTACAAATGCTCATGAAACTCTTGCAAATCGTTGACATTATTAAATCATGCCATATCCTATAGAGTTTAAAAACTATTTTTCCATCTTTTGTTTTTCTTTTTACTTCATCAGTTTTCTTTTATTTATGACTGATGTTGCAGCTATAATCCAGAGCTCTGTATGTTTATGCTAATGACAAAAGAATATCTATACAGGCAATCTTCTGAGTGCTCTAAATATAGATGACAGGATTGTATACTACTTGACCATCTGACTTTTTAGAGATTTAAAAGGGCCTTCCACGGGGTGGGGGGAAGTAAAGACAGCTGAGTCATATTTAAATCATACTGATATATTTTAAGAAACCTTTTTTTCTTTGCTGCCCCCCTACCCCCAGTCTTTTATCTAAGATTCTTTATCTCATTTATTCCATTTTCTGCATAGAGGAGACAGTGGTAGGTCAGTCTCTTCAACAGTTTCCACTGCTCTTTTGTGTTGATTGGCAGGAGTTTATAATAGTTACCATTCAGAATAACATTTTCTTAAATTTTCTTTAGGATCAAAAAAAAGCATTAGTTGACTACACTTTAGAAAAGAGCAAATACTGTAGAAGAAGGACAACATTTTAAACACAGGGTAAATTTTTAGGACTTGCTTTCTTTTTTTACAGAAAGTGCATAACAGTTATATAAAAATCAGAGGGGAGAAGCCCCATGTAACCATGATACCTTTGTATAGCATGCCTTCATGCAGTACTCGCCATTCTAAGACAGTCTCTCTGCTGTTGCTACATCTTGCCTTAGCCACAACAGTTTTTCTTACAGCTAATTTACAGAATAACTTTATAGGTGGTATTTGTTAACACAAGTTGGCTGCTAATAAGGAGTAATGCTATGCTTAAAGGAAATGGGATGTAGTGCCAAGACCACTTGCAGTCATATACAACATGAACATATATCTTTATACTCGTATTACCTCAGGGCATCCTTTTTTATATAGAGTTTTACCCTGCCTCTAGTGGTGACTACATAGCTGTCCTGTACATCCAGGGTTTTCCTTTCAAAGAACAGGGGAATACTTGGAGGAAATAATATATTGAATTACTCCTATTACAGCAGCACAAACAGAGTTCTTTTGCAGTAGGTGCTTTATATACATGAGGGTGGAAGGAGTCTGTGCCTTGGACAGCTTCCTGTCTAAATAAACACAAGTGGGGAAAAAATAACTATTTTTGTCCTCACTGACAAGAATTGAATAAAGAGTAATTTACTGACTAGCTTTAAGTCATGCAGGAAGCTGATGGCAGTGCTGCCAATTGAATGTAAGTATGCACAGTTCTAATGCAGGACTTTATCCAAAAAAAAGCCCTTATTTGTGAGACATCAGAGTGAGAACATCCTGTAATATATCCTGACATTCCCTTCCCTAGAAAACATTCTCCTAGTGCTAATCTTAGACTTAACTTTTTTCCTTTTTTAAAGACCTAAGTAGCTTTGAACTAATATTAAATTCTTAGAAGAAAGACTGAGAAGTGATTAAAGGTGTATACACAATATCTAAAATACTCTTGGGATTCAGTTCAGATTTATTGTATTTAGTTTGCTCAGGCAAGTAATACATATATCTAGTTGCAGGTACTTGCTTCTTGTCTCAGTTTGTATTGTGTTGGTAGGAAATCGGCACCATAGACATTCTTTACAAGAAGGAATAGCGTACATCACTACATAAACCAATTTTGAACAGCTCACAGGAGCTGGAAAGAGCTAGTTACTTTTCCTTTTGGTTTTCTTCAGTGCTGAGAAGTAGTTCCCAGGATATTTGTTGGCTGACCTTGGAACCTGGAGCATCATGGTTTGGTGGTCTTGCAGACCACTTGACAACTTAAGTCTGAATGCATTATAAATGTGTGAACACCATCTGTATGTGTACATTGGTGCAACTCTCTTGGTTGTCTCCAGCATAAAGCCTTAAGTCCCTTGATTATAACTAGAGGATGATGTAAAAGAGAACAACTGTCTCTTGTCCCTGTTTCAGTCTGAAGAGGCTGTCAACACACAATTCAGCAGACAGTTTGTTGTGAGGAGGGAATCCAGAGAAGCCAAGCTTCACTCTGCCTCAGAGTATCACCTCCCTTATGTATCTTGTGCTTATGAAATGGAATATCCCATTCAACCTGATAACATTTTTACAGCAAAGAGGAAGACATAGTTTTCTCCCATCAGACTTGATACAGGAGATATGACAGCTTGCATCAGGTTGTCATTGGGAATTTCAAGCCGAATGACCTCAGCATGGAGCATTACTTGCTCAGCTGTTAGCCAGGAGATGCTATGGAGCACAGGCCATCACAGTCATACAACATTAGTTTCTGTTTTGCAAATATCCAAAAGAGCCAAATTGAGGACTTAATGTATTTTTGCCACCTTTCTGGTGCAGGGTTTCAATGCAAAGGAATTTTGTCAGTGGACCTTGTAAACTTGGATCAGCTTGATTAACTCTATTTCCTTGAAAGGAGAAACAGTTCATGCCAGCTCCGTATTTGACCTCAACATTTGACAGGTAAAGAGTAAATTAAGCTATTAAAGTCTTTCACCTGATTTTATCTGGGTTCTTCTAACATGCTGATTATTATGTTGTCATCACTTAATAATTTGATAGAATTAGCAGCAACTACCATATAGTTTTGAGCTGAAGGAGGGTGAATCTGTTGTATGAATAAACCAGGAAGTAATGCAAGTCAATCTCTGTTAGTTATTGGGTTGTAGTGATTTGTAGATTCTCTTGGACAGCTATGAGAAAAAAATTGCCCTTAGGACAGAAAGGATATTTTAAAATATTGTCTAACTCTGCTTACAGATAGAGAATTCTAAGTCCTAATATTTCATTTCTATATTTTTATATAATGAAAGCAACCTGTTTTTACAGTTTTGAGGATACATTATTATACAGCTGTATAAATCCACATTAGGCTTGAATCTTGAATGCCCTAAACTGTTCTAGTTCCTCTATCTCAAATAAATTGTAAAATACCTTAAAAGTTTAGAGGAATGAGTAACAAAGATAATCATAGGTATTGAAAAATTTCCATAATATAAAGAAGTTAAGAATGCCAGCACTGTTTAGCCTGGAGGAAAGCTGACTAAGGGAAAACATGCTAGAAGCCCATAAAGCCTGGTATGAAGAGGGTGAATAGAGGAACTGTTCATTATCCATTCCAGTGTAAAACATCAGAGACCTTAAATGAAATTACAGGGTTTTAGTTTTTGTTCTTTCCATTATAGTGTCCCAGAATCACTATCACTGCTATGATTGAGAAATTTATTCTGTTTCTGAGCTGAAGAGCTCTATATCTAGATACGAATCTCACTTTCTGAAAAAATACCTTGATGCTTTTTTTTTAATTGCTAATTAGAATATAGATGGCAGTTGAATGACTGTAGAAGAAATAATGGTGAAATTTTGAAAAGCTAATGTTGAACTGTACAGGCATCTTTGCAAACATGACTTTCAAATGTTTTGTTGTCATATACAAATGAAATATAGGCCTTCAAGGTTGCCTGTGTCTCTAGACTGGATCTGCCAAGGCACCTAGATGACTTGGGTATCTCCTTCTTGCTGAGGTTCAGCAGAATTTGGCATATTCTTTGTTTTGACTTTCTGGAAATCCTTGCCTGAATGCATGTGTATGGTTCTCTATCTGCAAATTAGAATTGTCTCGTTTGGGGCTCCTATAAGAAAACTTGGCCAGATATCTTAACAAGGCAAAGATTAACATTCATCTGTCACACACCTTCTGGAATAATGAGTACTTATTCCTCACAGAGATACAGATCTGAATAGCAAACATTTTCTCCTTATGTTTGGATTTGCTGTTCACCTCTACTTTGATTTTATGTTCTGTAAATATATTCCAGAAACATTCTTCTTTCTAATAGGTAGCTAAATAAAAAAAAAGGAGAGACTGAATCTTAAATTATTCCTCCAAGACCAGAGCTACCTCTATGAATGTTTCTGATTAAACAGCTTTTTACTCCCAGAATTCAGTTGTTTTTCCAGTTCTGCTAAGTCGCTTGTAGTAATTCTAGAGGTACAGCAGCATAATATGCCTACCCATCACTAATGTCCTCCATGTCCAAGAAATGTCAGGGATTTAATGCTTCTCTTTGGAGACCAATCCAAATATAAAATAAAAAGAATCTTGGTTTACAATTGATTTTACTGAAGTAACTATTTCCTACGTATCATTATTGTATACAGTAGGAAATAGTTACAGCTGTTTCCTTAGAATAAAATAATTTGTGAGGCTTGTGATAAAATGTTAAGAGAACACTGTCTTTGCTTCACATCCCTTTTAACTGGCTCCATAAAATTTAAGGAATTTATGATAAAACTTGGGAAAGTGCTTTTACTGCTGAACCCCATTTGATGGTACTTTGGAGACTACCTTGTCCTCAGGACCAATTGGAATGCTTGCATATAAGAAATTATTTAAAATTATTTATTTTCTGGCCTTTTTTTTTAAGCTTAAAAGATCTCTCTCAACCTCTCTTGCTGGTGGGGTTTTTTTGGTGTTTTTTTTTTTTTAACAGAAAGATCTTTAAACAGTTCGCTGCCTCCTTGGCATTTCTTCATTCCACTTTTCATTTCATGTGAAGTCTCCTGGGCTCTAACCAGTTTAAAAAGCAACTTTGTAGTTTTCTACAGTAAATGACTGACAGCATTGGAAACTATGCTCTTTGTCTGACAGACAACTGCATTCACACTGCTAAGCATTTAGACTGAACTTTTAATTTAACCCTACTGACTTCTTTCTCTCCTTCTCCCAGCATTGTCTGTATTGTTTCTTACCATGGCAATGTATTTTCTGTTTCTGAAGTGCCTGCATTTTTTCTGTCATCTTATATGTAGTTTTGATCACAGTTTGGAATCTAATGAAGATGTGCTTTGTGCTGTTGTATATAATAACCTGAGGCATTCATTATCAAAACCTGTTAAAATGTGGCCCATGCTAGTGGAAATGGAGCTTGTTACTCTTTGATAGCTGGTAGGTGACTGATATGGTCTCTATCTAGTTAATAATAAAAAAAAAATATAAAAAGTATGTACTAGTAAGACTATCAGGTTTGTGGAAAACAAAACAGGTGAAGGGTGAATACATATGGAGTTTGACTAACTCTTTCACATTATCTTCTGTGCCAAAGTTCTGGCATGTTGGTGAGATAGATTGGGGATTTTTTCAATATGCTTTAAGTACATTCATAGGATCTCACTTAGCATTGTACCGTGAGCAGGTCTCTGTTCACATGCTTAGAACTGGCACATACACTTTTGTGCCACCAGTTCAAAAGCTGCGAGACTGTTGTTGGATTTGTGGAGTGGATGGAGGCTGTGGGATGTTTCCATGAGGCTGTCTGCTTTTTCCTTGGAAAAGGTGGGGGAATAGTTGTTGGGGCAGCATGTATTGCTCTGCTGGTTAGATATCTGTGCCAGCCTGGGGCTAGAATCTGAACTGTGCCAACTACCTCCACAGGAAAAGAGAGGACAAAGTACATGTGTCCTTCATCTGTACTCAGGCTGGGACATACTGCCAGGATGCACCACAGAGACATCCCAGTCTGTGAAGAGACTCTCTAACTCAGATGTAGCCACAGTGATTTTTGGGCCATCTAGGTCCAAATAAATGAAGTTGATGCTTTATGAATTAAAGACCATAGTCCTTGGTCCCATGTGAAAAGTACTGGCAACATGTAACCTTTCATAAGTAATTGACTCATTTTAATAATTGGGAAATTCAAAAAGGCAGAAACCTTTTAAATTAACAAAGTGTTGTGGTATTTATGTATTTATGAAATAGGATGGATTTAGTATCATGCACAGAAAGCATGCAGTATTTTTACTCCAATAGAAGAATTCATGGCATTTGAAAGAAATTATTCTTTTAACCATATGTATTTCTTCAACAGCGCTCAGTTTTGAGACCAAATGCATGTAAAAATGTCTCTTGAATGTTATCAATTACAGGTCATCTCTTGCTTTGAAACAAGAAATATACTAATACTGCATTAGAGATTTTGAGTTCAAATACACAGTTCACAGAATATGGTTCCAAGATGGCACAAACCTCATCAAGCCCCCAGCTTTACTTTGCTTCTATATCTACTTACCTAAATGCAATCTATACACCAGGTTTTTAGAAGAGGGATATGGTCATCCACTTTCTGATTCTATGGCCAGAATTTTTTCCATTACTTAAAAAATTCCTTGTCTCTGGCTTTCCACTTCTCTTTTTTCTGCAAGGTGCTAGTATTTAATTTCTTAGGTTACCTGGTTTATGACACATTTGTTGTGAGAAGGCATGGCAAATGACAAAGACTGGAAAGAGAGGGTATTTCAAACAGGCAAAATTGCATGAGAAGTAGGGATGATGAGTTAAGGAAATTAAGAGCAGTTTTGTAGAATTTCTTCCCATCCATTTCCATTATGAAATCTTGTCCCTTCTTTCCAGCTTAGTCTTCTTGAGATGAAATCTACTGGTTCTGGTTGATGTTCTGTCCTATTCCTTCAGTTTTCTTCAGTAGTGTCATTGATGTCTACCCAATATCAGAAGAAAAGTCTCAACAGTCTTCAGTTCTATCCATTCAATATGTGGTTGCAGCTGGGCTTTATGTGGCTGTGAATCTATAGCTTTTCTGGCTGTTATGATAATTGTATAGACACTTACTTTGCTTTTCTAACAAACTAGCTTATGTGACCTCTCTGTTTCCCCAAAATCTCATAGTTGGTTGGAGTTCTAAGGCATTATTTTGGATGGCAGATTGCAATGCCCCTTTCTGAATAGAATGCAGTAGGATGAAGCTTTTTGTGTATCTTAGCAGGTAGGTACCTCCTTGTAAAAACAGCTTGATCACTTCTGAGTCATATTCAGCTTGCACCTTGCTGTGTTTATAAGTGGAAATAGAATCTAGAGCCACTTTTCTCCATCTCGTTTGGCTTTGACACTTGTTGGTTGTGCGTTTCTGATTTTTTTTTTTTCTTGTAAAATAGTGAAGCTTTTGGTGGGCATTATTACACCAGGAAACCCAGAATTATGGCTAACTCTACAGTGAATAGGCAGGGTTGAAGACAAAACAGAGGTTTTTGGCTTTTTTTTTCTTTATCTTCATATACTCCCATCCTTAAAGAAAAGTAAATGAAAAGCAATGAACTTCCTTTCGAAGTTCTAAGATGCTCACAATAAGTGATAAGGACTTATAAATACTCAAATAATATAAAAAATATACAGCTAAAAACATTTCAAGAATGTTTTCTAAAGTGATATTAAAAGCACTTTTAATATTCATAACTGTTGAAGATTTTTTTTGCCTTAAAATTATATATTGCTACTTTTTACATTTAAGAGAATCTTACTTGATTCTCTTATAAAAAATACAGTTGCTAATTCTGCATTCATAGGACATAAATTTTTTCATTAGCAATTATTATATGGCTTATTTTAACTGTGAAAGGACAGTATCACTGCATTTTCTTTCTCTGTCTATCTTTTCAAAAACACCAATATGGAAATTCATCATGTCAAACTTCTGGAGAGCTCTGATTCTTCTCTCCTTCTTAGTCCTCAGTCTGTTAGCCAAGCAAATGTGATTCAGAGGTCATGTCGTTAATCCTCTACGCAAAGCTAGTCTGCATGGAGCTGCTAAACTACAGATGTCTTAACATGAAGATTGTGCAACATACTGAAACTATATTGCTATCAGAAATGTTATTAGCACCAATTTCTGCATTTTTTACAGGACATGTTAGCTATAGAAAGACTAGCTGACTGGCAGCCCATGAAAATATGTCTTGTTACACCCAACTGGGAGAAATTGGATTATTCTCCTAAGTAAACAGGGAGATACACAGCATCAGTATACACAACATTTGTTCATGAGAAGGGTATCTTCTATTTCCCTCTATTGTGGGTTGTCTTTTCAGTGCTGGGAGAACTGGTTGGGTGTAAGGATGTGATAATTGCTGGGCATAACCAGGGTAGTAGGTGGAAGCACATTTCCCTGCTTTGTCTTGCTTGGTCTGAGTGAACTTGCTGCTCTTGACATGTGTGTATTATTAGATGGAAAGCATTCCCTGATGAATGAGGATACTTTATGTTGGTAAATGTATGGTAAATGTAACTCTTCTTTTAATTTTTTTCTGCTTTCTGCTTTTTTCATAGAGCTTCCCTTAAAATGAGCAAAAATCTGAACTATTTACTGACTGAATTTTTTTTTTTGAATGCTATTTAGAAAACAGGTTCACTGGCACATGTGCAGTATAGACCTCTGGCAAGCAGAAATGTATCATCTATATTTCAGCTCATTTTTTTACAGCAAGGAGATTTTTGAAAGCTTAAGATGTGAAAGGAACAGAGCAGGCAAAGCAAGGGATTGTTTTGTCTATCCCTTTCACACTTAGGAGGTGATATTTTTCTGAGCAGTAAGAAATTTGTTTTCAAAAGATATTGCCAAATTCACCAAGATTCATTGACTCCTGATAGCAATATAAGCTTGAGACAGTAGTAACAGGTTTTCTTCCAGGACACTGACAAAACAACAAAATAAGCTTCCTTCAACTGGATTGATGTTTGAGTTACAGTAGCACCATGAAAATCAAGGGACATTTAGATCAGCCAAGCAAGAAGTATGCAGAATATCTGATCAGTCACCTATAGATCTTTTCAGCTTTGCTGGTAATACCTTCCACAGGTAGTGTTGGTGGGGGGAATCCTGCAGCTGAGCGTGCCTGGCTTCCTTTCTAACCTGTCCTTCCAGGAATTGCAGAGAGAACAGAATGCTGTGGTGATACTTGGGCATTGACTATTTTTGGCAGAAGGGGCTTGTTTGGCCTTTGGGTTGGAACTAACAGTTAATAGTTGGGGGACGCGATTTCAGAACCAAGTGTGTTTTATAACACTTGGCAAATGACTGCCTGTATCAGATGTACTATTTGCAATTGCAGTAATATAAAATATCTGTTTACTCTCCTTATTCAGGATATGTATTCACAAAAAAGATATGTTTTCTCAATAGAGTGAATGGTGTATTGGCATTGATAAGGTGAACTTTACTGAAAGTAATTGGGTAGATGTTACTGTTGTTGCATTACAGGCAGAAACAGAATTTGTTTACAGCTGCACAAGAGGCATGTCTACAAGGAGGAGCAGGCTGAGGCAGCTCTGTGCAGTCTGTAGGGCATAGAGAGCCTGCAGTATAGACTGAGGCAGCTGGAGCATGTAGGGCTCCATGGCTCTGTCTATACTGCATAAGAAACTGAGGCTGAATAATGAGCTCCTAGGGCTGCTGATTTTTCCTCAAGTTTAATACTTGTTTTGCAGCCTGGCATTATTTTGTGTTGCCAGGACCAGATTTCTTTTCCTCACCCTCAAACAATATCCTAGGATGCTTTGCACCTTCAAGGCTTCTGCTACACCAGAGTGTGTGCAATCTATAGCCTCAATTTTGTCCTGTTAAAGTGTTATTTTGATGGATTGTGACACAGCCATCACATTATTCCTAATGCTCTGAACTGAGAATAATATGCAATGAAGTAGTGCTTATACATTCAGGCTGTGAAGCGACTACAGAGGACCAAAGGGAAATCTTGGGCCAAATATTATGTAGAGTGGCCAGGCAATGCCTGTGACATGAATAAAGTCCAAGCCCTTACCTTAGTGTGCCTGAGCTGATGTAAGATGCTGTCTGGTATGAAGTGCGTTATCTGCAGTCATTTTCTAGCAGTCAAAAAAGGTAATAAGTTGGGCAGGCCGAGGTGCTCACTGCTTCTGAAAATACTCTAACAGTTAAGCTGGAATCTCATGAACTTGTGTGGGAGCAAGAACTTAAATTGATGACCTCTGGACTCCCAATCTTTGTGCTCCTCGTCTCCAGAAAATGCTGCACTGAAATACAGTAAGTAAACATCCAGAGAAGGTAAAATTATGGTTCCTGATGACATACTGTTCCTGTTGTCTCATTGATTCAATGGAAAATTGCAGTACAGCAGGGCTAGTTCTGCTCTCTGGAGCCTCTGGGAGCTCTGACTTCATTTGCAGCAGAAGTTGGATTGAATTCTGAAGTAATAAGAAATTTAAGTCAAATGCATTACTAAAATTGTGTTATGGATGCGTGAGGGATTAAAGAGTTTAAAAATGATTCAGTCAAGTCAGCCTTGAGGATCAAAGCTTTGACTTCACTGCTGTCTCAAGGTGGACTTAGTACCTCATGGGATAGTTTCATGGCTCAGTGCAACACAGATAATTCGGCATTCAAAGCTGTCAACAACATGGATTAATAAAGCATTTACAGTATCTTTAAAGTCGTTATTGCAAGCCAACTCTCATACACTTCATGAGTGCAGCTGTAACAGTTAGTTTCTGAATGCAGAGTTTCTACTTCCTTTTTTCTGTAGGGAAAATGTCCTTGAAAAGATGAGCGTAGGTGATTAAAACCAGCAGGAAATGTATAAGGCAATTGGTGGTGGTATAATCAGGGATTTAGAGACTCCAGCAGAGGAGAAGCATTTTATAAATTTAATACAAGGATAAATAGTATTATCACCATTTTACAAATCCAATAACTTATTGAAGATCATTATTCATTGCCTGGGAGTTTTTGTGTTTCTCTTCTTAGCTAACTGCATCATGCCCCTGTTCCCAGCAGAAGGGCAGGAAGATGCATATAAACTGAACTTCTTAGCTGGGATTATCTCATACGGCAACCTTAAATTTTGGCAGTAAGTCAAAGGTTTATGGCAAATCAGTAAATGAAACACGAGGACAGTTCATGGTACTGCTATCAACTCTCTCTCTATCAACTGCCAGCAAGCAGAGGTCAAAGTAATTATCTCCTCCTCACTTTGGGGGTCTTCGTAGCAAATGAGGTAATCAAGCTGTGCTATGAAAGAGCATTGTAACGCTTGGGTAGTTTCAGCACAATGCAAAGTTCCTTTGCAAGGCTCCAGGGCCCTCACAGCAGGCTCCTGGCCTTATCTCAGCTTGCAAGGAAACTACCTAATGGTCAGTGTGCCTGGTTGCTCTCACTGAGTGTTTTCCAAAGTGGGAAATACCTTATGTACTTCCTTGTCATGCACTTGCTGAAACAGCTCTGTTCCTTTCAAATGGGCCTCTGAGGAGATTAAAACACAGTATATTGAATGCCTATACTTTGCACTTTGGCATCTTACGCAGAAGATGCTATGGACAGACCAATGGAGTAATTAAGAGATGTTGCATAAATAAAATTTAACTGCTAACTTCTAATTTGCATATGAACACTTAGACAAATAGAGAGAAAAGGCAAGATGACTACCTAATTATTACGAAAAATGGTATTAATATTTTGTAAAATCTTAACTATATTAAGCCTATTTCAAGCAACTAATATGCAGGTCTGATTCAGGAAGGATTACTTGATGATTTGAACACTTAAGGTATATAATTTTTCTCTGACTGAAGAGGCAATAAAAAATGTGGCATTAGCAGATGCTGGATGTAGTTTTGCGCTGGACCAATTCACTGAGTATGCTAGGTAAAGAGTAAAGCTCCCCTTAAAACAATTAACCACTCTAATCCCTGGATTTCACTTGCATATGTGTTTTGTTTCTTTGAATTATTCTACAAGTGCTGTTGCTGTAGCAATAGCTAGTTCTGTGATGAAATGAAGCACATTCCAGATTCATCTGTTAAGGTCTGCATGGGGCCGACTGGCAGGGTCAGGCAGGGTGCTTATTAAAAACCACCTGCTTCTTTCTGTTTAATATTCAACACTGTGTTTTCTTCCTCCACAAACTCACTGATCACCACAGGGCATTTCTGTGGACAGTCCACTTGGTGCTGTGAATTATTCACTACCACTCCTCTTGCCTCAGAACAGAGAAAGTGTGCTTTGCGCCTCATGCTGGCCCCAGCAAGTCCCTAAATCCACATTTTCTGAGACACCAGGGAAACTGCAAGACATGTCCTTAGTTCCATTGGCAGTGAACTAGTTAAATACACTTGTTTGCTCAAGCTCATAAGTTCTGACCCAGATCTGGACTTTCATCTGCAATGGGAATGCCCCTGAAAATGGAACTGTGAAGAAAGGGAAGAGAGAGACAAAATATTAAACTACAGTATCTCAAATACACATAATAAAAGCTGACTATGATTAATTCAGTTGGAGGCCAGCTTTTTTCCTGCACATTGTAGTTCTGCCTTATTTGCTATAAGCACAGAAATGACACCTGGATGCCAGCATACATATTATGCAAATTTGTCTTAATACTGTAAAGTTCTAGAATATTACCAAAGCAAGATACCCTAAAAGCTATGTCCAAAAGGCCTGTCTATGTGCAGTTAACACAGATGTTAAATTGCATGCTCCTCTTACTATTACAAATGACCACTGTGCTGTCTTTGTCAGCAGAGTTGTGGCATTCATCCTGTCACTTAGAATAAGAATAAGATGACCATGTGCATTTCTGGAGAGTGATGGCTACCCAGAGTGAGTTCAATAAAAGAAAATTATGGCTTTGTGCTTTGCTACAGTCAATAAATCATGAGCAGGTCTTGCACTGAGGCAAAAAAAAGGAAAAATAACATTTTTTTGAAAAGAGACTTTATAGGGTACCAGCTGAGCAGCCACTTGAATTGTAATATCCCCAAAATGAGCACTGTGCAAGGGTGCTGAGTAATGACGTGTCCATGAGGATTTGAGCACACTGGGTTGTTAGGAACACAGGTGCATACAGGTCAGAAAAACACTAAAGGTATGCTAGTGATCTTTGTTTGAAACAGTGATAGCACATGAGCACAAGGTACGAGGCTATTTTCCAATCAGCTTTCATTTTCTTCCTTCAGAATAAATCTCTCCAGTGCTAGTTCAGCATATCATTCCTCTCCCTTTCTCTGACCTAGGTTTTTCTGCAACAGCTGATTCCTTTAGCCTGAAAGACAATCTCCTGAAAATCATAACAAATTGAAAGATGGCCTTAGGGACCTCTTGCAGGTAGTATAGGTTTTATTTTAGGAGCTGAATATACCATATTAGAGACTAGAGTTCTCTGACCAGACACATCACTGTAAAACCTACCTTTGTCAGGTTATAAAACCTATTCTTAGTGGTGGGGACTCTCAAATTGACCGAAACCTGAGCAGGAGTTTTTTGGTCTCCAAAATCAATTCTTCCTAAAGGCTATTGATTGGTGGGTTTTTTCCTCTCTTTCAGTCCACTTTGTGTTAGTGAGTAAAGTTCTAATGCTTTCTTCCCAGTTTAGTTATCCTGAGTAGGGGGTGCATTCCATGCATAGCTTTGCAAATGAACAGAAATATATACTAAAGATGGAGGAAATGCTGTGGAAAGTGAGTTTCTAAGTGCTTTGACTGTCTTCTCATGAATATTCATAGGGGTCTACCATACAGTCAGATATTTTCAACACTAAATTATCATTTAAAGGCTATTTGTAGCCAAGCCATTTTCTTACTTTAATAGATAATGGGTTAAGGCTGAATTTTGATCTAAATTTAGTAGGAATGGCTTAAGGGATCTCTGATGAAATCGGGTGTAATACAGATCATACTGTGGCTCCAGACATTCAGAACTACACTCCTATTGGTTTCTTTTTCAATTTTACAATCTCTGATTAAATGCCCTGGTGGGTCTTGCACAAGAAATGCCTCCAGGTGGATTTTCCCAAAGGACTCAGCATGATACCAATGGGAACAGTGCTTTAGAAAACCCTAGCTTGAACAAATATTGAAAAGGACAAATAAGAACCAGAATTAGCTTATCTCTAAGCACTATTAAAGGCACTGTGGGGAAAAAAAGGGAGAGATAGGGGAAAACAGTTTTTCTAAATTTGAGTTTATTATTCTTTAATGCAAGATAATAAGCACTTGAAGCTTATTTATTCTCTGAAGGACCACTAGATGTCAGCACATATCTAGGCTAGCACAACTGGAGCAACAACCATCTGGTAGTAAAAATCTCTCTCCCTGTAAGGATGTAGTTTAGAGAGCATAAGGTCACTGGCTTAAGTTTTGTTTGACTTTATACATATTTCAAGTTCCCAAACTGTAACAGTGAATGTTTTGGCCATCAGAATAGGGAGACTTTTATGTATGTTGTTATTGCACTTGTTCTTGTTTTGCAAACTACATTCATTGTAATCTGTTTTCTGTCTGTCTTTCAGGAAACACTTATCATGTGAAAGTCTACCAAGTGCAGCTTTATAGTGAGTATGGCTATTGGGTTTTTATCTAAAGATTTTATGGCCAAACTTATTTTAAACCTGAATATAACAGCTATTTCTGTTGGTAATGGAGGAAAACAGAGATCTGAATAAAAATTCAAACATAATATTTGTAGGATATTATGATGTGCAGCTGTTCTGTAAGATCAGGCAACAAAACCTGGTGTGTGCTGAATGTGCTCCACTTACCTGTATTACACATAAGAAATAATGAAAAAAAATATTATTATGCATTCAGCCTATTTAAAATGCACTGACACGCTTCACTGCTTGCATTATTTTTAAGTTAGATCAAAAACCTTCGTGATCAATTTTACTACTCAGTAGTAAGGATTAGTATTTGGTCATATATATGAGATATATATATATATATGAGATATATATACACATGCTGTGTAATCATTAGTTAATGCATATCTAGAACCAGTGTCAAAACATGGAAGAGTTTATTTAGTTTTGACAGATAATATATTCTTCCTAATCATCTATATTTTTCAGGACAATTGTGTTTTGAAAAATTAAACATATAAACTGGAAGCTGTTATTAAAACAGGTTTTTCCTAACAGAGTGGAATGTAGGGTGCTTAGACATTATAGCAATTCAAATAGACAACAACTCTTTGAAGCTATTACTACTACTATGAGCGGTAGTTAGATGACATCATGTCACCACTGAATCAAGCTGTAGTGAACTATGGTGCAACCCCTGAAGTGGTATCAGTTGATTAGTTATCAAGAAAGAACTTCAAGCTCCTTATTCACCATACTTTATCAGAGACACTCAGTTGAAGCACGTAGGCTAGTGACAGAACATCTTAGTCTTTGGAGGGAAATATCTGAACTGTCTGCTGTGAAGGGCAGGAGTAGAAGGAGCCTAGGGATTAGACGCCTCTTAGGAGGACCTGAAGTTAGCTGGGGTGAATCAGAGCCCATAACATGAAGTTGCTATGGAATTGCTTGTCCCTTGGCCCATGAGTAACTGGCAGTAAGGCTCCAGTTCCCCTGCTTCCACCATGTCTCTACTGCGACGGTGGTACCGCATGTATTCCTTGCACTGAGTTACAGATTCCCATGCACCAGATACACGGAGCTGGAGAAAAAGCAGAGAGGCTTTTCAGTGGCTTTGGGTGGCTTTCTTCAGCCTGCTTAGGATGTGACCTGGTGTAAGGAGGCATAATCTTATAGCAGTTGCAACCATCCTGTTTGCACCTAGCATATTTTGCCTATCCTCTCCTAGTATCTGCCAAGGGTTTGCACTGTATGTTTTCAGTATAGCAGAATGTTCAGCAGATTGTCAGGCTTAAAAGTGTTGCAATAATCAGCCTCTCCCATGATGGCTGTGTTGATCAGAGCACTAGTCTGCATAAGGAGGTGCATCATCTTTGCAGCATTTCAAAGCAGATAAACAGCTAACCAAATACAAAGAGGGAGGGATGCAGAGCACAGGGAAACTTGTAGTACAGAATGAGATCAAGTCTGCTACCAAATTTTGCTCACAGAAAATATATCCCATTGAACTACAAACTTGACTAACCTTACACTGTGCTTAAGGCAGGTTGCCTAGCAGCAGAGATCTTAGCAGGATTTAGCAACAATATCTTGCTGTCCATGTCTCATCTGTTAGTAAAATTTAGGATGCATAGGAATTTCAATGCCAAAGGTAGAAGAAAGGAAGTTACAGCCCCTGTGGACCTCATACAAGCAAAATAATGCAAAACTAGGTAGACTGGCTTTATTGCTAGTGTAAAATGACTATTTGGATTGTACATGGCACCTCACCAATGGGAAATAAAGGAATTGATCTGTGTGGGTTTTGTGTGTTTTGGTTTTGGGATTTTTTGTTTGTTTGTTTGGAATGTTTTGGGGTTTTTTTTCCTTTTTTTTTGAACTGGATTGCTGTAAATTCTGTGTATTTGAGCAGGGTAAATAATGATGAAAAGTGGGAAGGAGCTGAGGGGGCATAATGGTGGTTTAGAAGTGAATTTCATTGTGTTGTCTTCCTATCATGTGAATACTTTAAAAATTCGTGAGGAGACTGGTAGAATAAATGTGAATGTTAGAGTCTGTTAGAAATACTTTGCCTGCCTGAGATAAAAACCAATGATTTGTATAATTATCCTGGTTTGGCATCCTGACCCAAGTGGTTCTTGTTTCTTAGCACAACCCTGTACAACACTGTCCCCTAGCTCAAAGCAGAGGCTGATTGTCAGCAGTGCTAGTGAAGAAATGGCAGTATCATTTCAGTTAGCCTTTGAGCAAGAAGACATTCAGAAAAGATGGGGCAAGACTTGAGGTTTTGCCGTACATTCAATATTCCCTGTAACTACTGTATCAGCCCAGCATGAACTGAAGAGATTTTGGCTCACCATTGATCATTCTTTTTCTCAGACTTGATCTTTCTCCACGGCTATCTTTTACTTCTAAGGAAAGTCTTTGTCTTCTCAGAGTTTGAATCCGGACAAACAAATAATGTTCAAGAATTTTAAGACTGGCAAAAGGTAGGATGATAGTTTTCAGTGTTAATGTAGTACCTGGAAGCATTTTAATTTCTGTTTGGTTCTAGAAGACGGGCTATGGCATGTGCTGGTTTAAGCCTGCGTATTTTTATTACAGTCTGTTCTGTGAAATAAAATTGGCAGATTATTTGGCTGAACTATTAGCTGTGAACTATCATGTGATATGAAATACATATGTACATTATTTCTTAGTGTTGTGTTTTAGCTCATAAGACAGCAGCATCCTCAAAATCCATCTAAATCTACCCCTATTATTGCATCAGGTCTTTTCCTTATTGAGGATCTCTAAATTTTTACTTGGTAGCACTTCCTTGGTACTCAAGTGCTGTTTTAAGCTTTTTCCCATTTTAGTGAATGATGGGTTAAAAATAAAATGACTCAAAAAAAGATCAGTTTTGGTTTTATTTTACTGCTTAGGACAGAAAAATATCTTCCTTTTTAGGAATAGCCTTCCTTCCTGAATGTAAAAGATTATAGCAACTGATTTCGCATTCACGTCTCTAATGGGATGTCTCCAGTTTGGCTATAGGGTATAAATAAAAGGTATAAGCTATGTTGAGATCTATTTTTGTTCTTGACATCAGCAGCTTTTCCTGTTATAGCTTGGTGTTTAGACCTGGAAGGATCCAAACCAGATAATTATGTAGCAGTTATCCATGATGGTGGACACTTGGATTCAGAGAAATAAGCTACACCTTTGTAACATAAAAGATAATGAATCATTAGAAATATTTATGTAGAAGAGTTGTGAGTCCTTAGTAGTTGCTAATTTTTAAAATCGGGATTGAATTTTTTCTGTTGAAAGATTTGTTCTAGTTGAATTGGACACAATCATTGGACTTGATTCAGGAATGAATAAAGCGATATTTTATGGCTTTTAATATTTTGCAGTTCATTAACCATTAGCCTAAAATCATCAGTTCATTCCTAAGAGAAAATAGTCTAATAAGTGTCAATGTACAGTCCTTGCCTCTCCCTGCCAAAACCTTACTAAAAGTAAAATATGGGATAAGAGAGATATTGATTAATTATATATAATTTTTCTGAACTGATAGTATTTCTTCACTTAGATCATATTCCTTCTATATTTATGTCATTTTTTTTGTTGTAAACTTGTCACAAAGAGGCTTGTTTGTTCAAAATAAGGCTATTTTCATCAAATACCCATTATGACCACAGTTATATTTGGAGATGCAGTGTTCTGCCCTATGTGTCTGTAAATCCTGAATCTTTGTGTGTCACAAGAATCATGGGCTTAGAGCACTTTCATGTCCTAAACCAGCATAGAAACTCTGCAAGTTGAATTACTGTGCTGGTAAATACCTAGTTATTAATTCTGAAGTAGTACATGTAGCTTTAAATGATGAATCAGATAGAATGAAGCTAGCCATTAGAGTGCACTTGATGTTAATTGAAGCCATGACTCATTCATTTGCATTTTTCTTTCCCACAAAGAATGTTTAAGTAAGACCCTTTGCTCCTTTTAAGATCCTGAAATCTGTGTCTAGCTATATATCAGAGAAGATGCTGATAACAATGGTTGATCAGAAGATACTTTAATCTAGTATCCTGAACTTGTATTGCAATCTGAACTTCATCAGCTTGAAAACTGACAAGAATTTTTGGGCATCCTGTCTTTCTGTGGCACAGTTATGGGATACTGTTGCCAAGAGTGGGATACTGAGATTGTTTTGGGTCACTTGTTAACACTGCATGTGAAGAGTGTCTCCTTGCCCAGGGCCTACTCGTCAGTCTAGTTAATCATCATGCACATGCATTGCTGAAGGAAAAGGCAACCAAAGTAAATTTTCCACATTTCTCCTATTTTATTTTTCCTGTTGAAGATGAAGTTAAGTTCAAGTCACAATGGGCACATCAGTAGACTGGTTACCATAAATACGTGTCATAAGTGACAGTCCTGGGCTCAGGAAATTCTCAATTTAAATTGACCAAGTATCTGAAGAATAGGAATGGATAAGATTGCAGAACAGCAACAGAACTAGCTATATGTTACCCAGCAGTCAGAAGCCAAATAGAGATCCTGTCTCCACCAGGCACAAATGAACTGGCTGGAATTCCCTAAATATAAAAGCTTTGCAACCACAGAATGTCTATTTAAAATATATCATTTTTTTTATACCCTAGAAAAAAAAAAATCCTGTAGTATCATGTAGTAAAGATATAATTTTCAACCAAGTAGTACATCTTGCTCAAATAGTCCTCACAAGACTGTTTTCACTTTTCTATTAGAGTCTCACAGACTATATAAACTAGGGATTAATTTGGCTCATTAGATATTAAAATATTAACACTTTCCTCATTTTTCTCACAAAAAAGTGACTTATGTACTTGCATTACAATCATTTCACTTAATTTTACTTTTCATATAATTTTTCTCCCAGCATTAATTTTGTCCTTGTTGCAGCATTCAGCTCAGGACCTGCCTCACTGCAGTACGTTATCTGAGCAGTCGAGCCTGCAGCTACAGGGAATCTTACTTAATTGGAAAGATGCACTGATGCAGAAAATGTACATATAACTTCTTGCACTAACTATACTTTTAGAAAGATTAGAAACTGTCATCTATTCTTTGATCTGAAAGATTTTCAGAAGTTGCCAGAGTCAGAAATTAGAAGGGCTGAAGTGTAAAATTCCTTCTATGTTGTGTTTTGGAATAGATGTGTCTATAGACAGACATAAACTATCCAGGAAGCATTGAGTGAGAATTTTTAGAAGCTTTTCAAAGCAATCAGGGAAATCTGATTTAAGAGTACCACTTCATTTTGCACTTAATAGTGTTCTCCAGATAAACTGTATCCCAATATGCTTCACAAAGTTAAATAATACAGCTACTGAAATAAATATAGCAGAAGGAGACAGTCTCAGCAAGTTACTGGCTCGAGGAACAGCTATTTTCAGCTGAGAGTTAAAATGAAATGACAAAATTACAGTGCATTATTTTATACCACAATGGCTAGAGGTTTTCAGCAAACTCCACTATACCTGAAAACTGTCAAATAATAAGCAAAATTAATCAGACAAGAAGAGCAGCTGGAAGAGTTCAATGACCTGAGCTCTACTGACAACTTCACTTGAAACTGAACCTGACTGACACTTGTCATGGTTGGAGAGGCTTATCCAATTACTGACCCATGGCAGACGTTCCTTATTACCCCGCTTTCCCCCCCAGCTGGAAGAGATAGGGGACAATAATGGCAGAGAGGCTTCTGGATTGGAAAGTAAAACTAAAATTACCTTAATAATAATAACAGTGTTAAATGAAACGTATATAAATATTTTCAGGACCCAAATACTGAATCCAACTCCCCCTTTTTATGATAATTATGTCACCACCGAAGTTGCAAATGTCCCGTGCCAAAACGTCCTGGTGCCAGCTCTCTTTCCCCCAGCACGAGTCCAAAACAGCTCCATGTCATTCAACAATCAGCACCAGACTAAAATCCCAGTACCCCACCCAGGGTCCCAAAGACCTCAGATTTCCTTTTCCCCCTGTGGGGCAGGGTACTTACTTAAGATTTAGGAATTTCAGGTTTTAAAGGGGAAGTTTAGTTTAGCAGGCAGCTCTGGCAAGGTGGGGGGGGAGGCACGACTGATACTGAACATGATGTATATGGGATGGAATACTTCTTAGAAACAAAGGTCACTGAACAGAATTAATTCTGTTCTAACCTAAACCAGGACATTCTAACCCAAACCAGGACAACACTGGACTGTGCTTACCAGAGAAGACGAAGTGTAGCATGACATTAGTTTTCCTCTTTCTGACCTTGCTTGACTGAGTATGCTGAAGCAGTTTATTCCTTACACTCTCATCAGAAGGACCTAATGCAAAAGTCCAGTGGTAGCCAGTCCCTTCTGTGGCCTGTCCACTAGCGCAGCGTGAGCTCAGGCGGTTCACAGCTGAAGCGTGGTCCAAAATTTGCCTGTCCGTGGCAGTTGGCAATTGTGAACTCCTGCCTAGTCTTATTTTACTTAATTGCTATACTAGAGCAGGTTTCATAGTTATTAACTGCAAAAGCAGCATTCTTCTGGAGATGGAAAGCAAAACCCAGCCTAAAAAATACAATAGAATTACCTCAACCAGATCAACCTCTATATTCTTGGCTCAGATTCAAATCATAATCAGAGACAGTTTAGTACAAGGAGAAAAAGATGGAGATATAGGCCGTAATATTTTAACTGAAAAGGTCTTGGAGGTATAGTCACCTACTATTTAAAGATTTCATCACTCATATATCTTTTTTAACCATCAGTTCCTTTCAAAACCTATACAATTTAGATTTGACACACTTCAGGCAGAGAGGTGATAACACTACAATACTTCATCTCAAGCCTGAAGAAGCACAAATAATGCTATAAAAGTTGCACACATTTTACCACCATCTCAATTTTTTACTGCAAAAATGTTGATTTAGTTAGATCTTTAACTGTCTTTTCCCTGTAATAGCCTCAGCACCCTCGTAACAAAGAGCCAGCTGCTTTCCCAGCCCCCATTTAACATTTGGAGTCATACTGCATCCAGCTTTATTGGGGCTCCTGAGGAAGAAATAAGCATATGTTCAGCCTACTTTTTAGGGTTTACCTAGCAGCTTTGGAAACCAGTGGCAAGATTCACTGTGGCATTAGAAGCTTGTACACATGAACATTGCTCATCTAAAAGACATTTTTTAAGGTTTTCCCCATAGCTTTCTCCACGATAAAAACCACATGATGCACTTCCCAGAAATTTAGGGCAGAAGAGTCCACTCTGGGTATGATCTGTGATCATTTTAGAGCCAATTGAAGAAGGCAAACTAATCTGCAGTTATTTTGTGGGACTATGGTATTGTAGTAACACTAATGAGTCTGATGAGTGAAGGGTGTAAACATTACATTTGATGAGGATCAACTTAGTGAGTTGTTGTTTTTAATAGCATCCTGAGAATCAGAATTTGTGAAAGGAAAATGATTTTCTGTATTTCTTGATCTTTTGTAAATATTCACTCCTAAACAGCACACTAAATATTTGAGATGTTCTGCTTTGTTATTCCTGCAGTAGAGCCTTACTTAGACCTAATTATTTTTTGTTTTAATCTCCCTGTGGTTGAAAAGACTTATGGGCTGAATTTGGCTCATCATCCCTTCTGCTTATGCCACTTACATCAGGTTTAAATATAAACAAGAAGTCAGTGTTGTACAAAGGGGACAGAGCGTAATGGCAAAAAATACTGTGTAGCAAAGGATTTTTTCTTTTTTTAATATTAGGGCTAAAAGGATGATTGCTTTTCAGAAACTTGTTTAAAATTATTATGAAATAAATGTTCGTCTCAGGAAAATGGTAGAATGCTATTGGAATCAAAAGGATAATTTCAAGGTGATGAAAAGTACTGCAATGCTAAATGAAAATATCTGATGCATTTACAAGGAAAGACTTTAGCAGTGTGCAGTCTGACATTGCTTCTCATTGAGCAGTCTCCCAGAGTCTATCTTGGGAAAGGTATGAAGAAATGGAGAGTAATCCATAAATTGGAAGAGTCAAGTGGGTTTATCAGAGGAGAGAGAAAAAATCTCCTGTATTGTGTTCTACAGAGTTGGTAGGTGAAAGTAAGCTTTTAATAAACATCTGTCAGCAAGCACAATGTTGAAATATATATGGTGGTAAATGTCTTGGAATCTGTAAGGCTTTCTGGGCTGTGTTCCTGTAAACTAGTGAAAATAATTTTGATATATATTTGGCTGGTGAGTATTTGGTCACCCACAAAGTCATGTCTTGAAAGTGTCTTTGGTATTGCAAAGAGACTATCTCTAAATGAGCACTTATTAGAAGAGAATCCAGTGTGGGAGTGTGTAGGGAAAGAGAGGTAAAAGCAACATTTTAAAGTAAGGCGAGTATGAAACCTAAAGTTTATATGATATGCCCTTGAACTGGCAAATTCTTTGAGTTGAATAAAGAAGTGTAGGTGAGATTAGCTTTTTCAAACTGTGAAGCTTGTAGGAGAGTGACTCTGAGGAGAATAAGACCCCTTCTTTGTGTTTATGTTCGTGGCAGCTGTGGGAGGATGTATCTTCAGAGGGCTGTGATGCTGTAGGTAATGGAGCTGAACACAGTGTTCACTGAAGCCTAGCCAAAAACCTTGTGTGTCAAAGACATCCTGTTTGCAAATATTAAATAGATATTGGAAGTATGGTCACGAACAATTTGTATTTTTAGCATCAGGGAAGCAGGATAGAGAATTGTGTTGCCAAGATATAATACATGTAACATACACTTCTTCTGGAACTAATTATTATTTTCTGAAACTACTCCAGATTTCTATGCTACTGTGACTGAAAAAAAGAGGGCTTTGTATAATGCTAATATAGGAGATACAGGTTCTAGTCCCACCTTTTGCAAAAATCAAAATAATTTTAATTCCAGTAGTGCTTAGCCTCCCCATCAACACTGAATTGGCTCTTAAACTGCTTTGCCTTCTTTTAAAATTGCTAGCCTAAGAACATCAAAGTGCTTTGCAGGATTTCAAGAAGTAGAAGTTTGGCTGTTTTTTTTCTGTTTATGTCTTTGGGTTTTGGTTTGCTCTTATGTTTTTGGTTTTTTTTTTTTTTACTACTGTGAAAACTTAGGCAGATGAATATGCTAGTCTAATTTTCTAAGGACTCCATTCATTTGAATGTCTAATAAGATGGATGTCAGGGTACGAAGGAAATAAGAAGCAAAAGTCTTCTATGACATCAGTTGGCTAAATTTCTGAATTCACAGCAGAGCATCAAAGCTTGCTTTCCCTAAGCATTTTATTCTCCTCTGCATATTTTCTTTAGCAAAAAGATTACATCCCTGTGGTACGTACATAAACAAATAAAACAAAGATCTATTGTGGGGTGTTAGAAAGTGCCTGGATCTGATTTCACAATTACACAGTATGATTAATTGTGGCCTTGTGAAGGCTGAATATAGAATGTGCAATCTGGAAAAATGGGTGCTGATGTACTCCAAACATTAAATGGTGACTGTGTCGCAAGTGCAAGCTTGAATTTTCATTCTGTTGCTAAAAAGCAGGCTCAGGGAGGGGAAGTATTCAAGGAATCAAACTGGCAGTGTATGAGATACCCTACATCATCAAGGAAAGGTGCCGAAGCAAAGCAACTGGGCTGATACAATTCCAGCTCCCAGTACTGCTTGGCGGTGTCCACTGGAATGTGTTAGACTGAATATGAATGGGCTCCGGTGGGAGGGATGGCCTTCTCCTTGGAAATATTTCTTCAGCTCGTATGTTGCCCCTCAGCAATAATGGTTGGTTTTTACAGAACACTGTCTGATTCATTGGCAACCTTTAGATATTTTATTGATTTAACATTTCTTTGGAGACACAGTGAAATATGTGACCTGTGGACAATGTGATGTTTTTGAAAGCCAGTGCCGATGTCAGGGATATGTTGCCTGGTTCAAGCTCTGCTGTCTCTGGAGTTCATTAGAAGTTGTTTTAAATATGCTTTCTACTCTGTTTATGAGCTACATGTCGTTTTCCACACTTTAAGGGTGCTGCTTTATGCTGCCTTCAGCATATATTTCAAACACTCTTGCTGAGTGAGTCATTTCACGGTGAAGTAAGCTGAATGTAAGAGAAATATGCCTTGGTTGGGACACTGTGGTTTAGTATATCAAAGCAATAAAGAGTGAGGAACAGGTTCAGAGAACTTTCAGAACCCATTTATTTATTACTTAAAAGAAATGAAGCAAAATGTAGTTGGTTGTGCCCTCTGAATGTTAATCTTCCCAGCAGCTGGAATCACAGTGAAAGGTAATAGCAGGCTCTGAAAGAATTGTGTGTAGCTCATCTGAACATAAGGCTAGTTGGCAGGATACTGAATCAGAAGCTAATGAGCAGGCAGGGCTGGGATTTGCTCTGTGATAGAAGTGGATTCACCACACATGGTTTCAGAAACAGAAGTCCAGACCTGAGCAGCCAAGCTTGTTTTGAGACACCAGCAGGCTAACTGTGAAAGCTTCTGAGCATGCAGCAGCCACCACTGATCATTTGATGCCAGAGTCTAAAAGTAGCTCTGACTTCAAGTTTCTATTTCTGAAAACTCTGGGCCAAATATTCAGGTGGTTTAAAATTGTACTGCAAAGGACAAAACATGTAGCAGAGTATGGTATTCACTGTCCTTTGTCTGATTCTTTGCAATAACTGTGAGGCTGATCATTCTTTGGCTCCTGTTCCTGTATGTCTGTATATATCAAAAGAAGATGCGATTGGAGGAGTTCCTGCTTTCTTCCTCTCCTTCCTCTCACTTTCTCTCCAGGCATCCTACAGGTATTAATATTGCAGCTGCTGCTGTTTAGCCAGTATGCTGCACAGTCCCCATTCTTCTTTTTCACTATAGAGATGGAGCAAGAAGGCACTTGTTAAGCTTAAAATTGCTCCTAGTCCACTGAAAGGTTGAGCCACGCATCTAGAAGACCACGAAGTACAGCAGCACCCTTCCACACCATGCAGGGGATGGCTTAGCAATGGCAGCAAATATGCAGACCACAAGACTGGGGTCAGCGTGTCTAGATTTGGTGACAGAGGCAGTACCTGCTACGCATGATTAACAAGATGTAGAAAAAGCCACATGTAGAAACAGCAATTTCCAAAACTGACGGAGCAGTCTCATGCTAGAACCAGCAGTAGTGTAATACAGGCTGGAAGTAGATGGCCAGCAGGCCTTTCCATATTCTGGCATGAGCTGTAAATCACAAGGTCTCCCTCTTACATAAGTGGACCTACTGTAACACACACAGCTCATTTCTGAGGAGCTCAAAATAGCCAGGGCTGGAATAACTCTTGTGTCACTCCAAGTTTCTGCTGACGCAGGATAAAATTACACTGGGATGAAAATGCCATGGGGAATCTGACTGGACCACAAATCATAATGACTTTTGCATGCTTACTTAAACCCAGGTGATAACTGGTTCTACAGAAAAGCAGAGTGCAGGTGAAGTCTTCCTCATCCTGCACTCTGCAGTGGGCAGATTTTGTGGACAGTGAGCTACTGCATGCATTGAATAGCCGGTGGTGGTGGCTAGACTAGATTTCCCAAAAGAAAGTCTGATGGAAGCAAAAGTGTGGTCTGTACCCATCTCTCCAGTGCAAACAGCAAAACTAAAGCATAGGAAAGGCAGTGGTCATTACAGACCCTTTAAAAGTTACTCAGAATTTGTCTGAGGACTCCTGCTGCCACAGACACCCTCCTCCTTCTTTCTAACAAATCTGATACCTTCGAATTTATTTTCATGTTTTAATCTTTAAAGCACGAAGCAGTGAGAGCAATAAAATTTAATCAACAGAATACTTATTTTATCAAGTAAATGGCTAATTGTGACATTTGACATTCTTACAACAGTCTTGAATATTTACTTGAACATCTCTCCCCTTTAAAAATTCTGTTCAGATTCTTGTTTAGCACTGCACCACACCAGATTCAGCTTTTCTGAAACATTTTATTATTAATACTGTTGTTTTTATTGTTAGTGCATTCTCTTAGAAATGTCAAATATGTTGTCAAATATTGTACTGATTTCAGTTTCCTTTGTCACAGCCCTGGACTTTATTAAGAAAATACATACTGTGAGTAGATCATTCCAGTAACCAGCTGTGTCCTGGAGAGCAATGGGATCACTTGAATCAGAGGCCAGAGAATCTCTGTAAAGTTAAAAAGACTCTGTTAAGATCTGCTTTAACTCTGTTTTCTGGGTTTCTTGGATTAGCCATTTATGGCAATAGTATGTTAGTATTCTAGGGACATGCTTTTGGCAATCAATCTGTGTCACCCACCTATAGTTGCAAGAAGCTAGCCATTCATCAGGCTCCTTCCTGAGGAGGAAGAAACAGCATCTTCAGGAGGCTACTTACTCCTGATATCTGTAATACCTAATCATAGGATGAGTGGACTTTCCCTCTGAAAAGCCTCCTTCTTCCAGTTGTTAGAGGAAACATATTAAAAATGGCTTAGACTAGACATTCAATATCTAGATAGCAAAGTTAGGTAAAATTAAGCCTGCATGAGGGAAGTGTTATTCTGTATCTAGCAAGTTTTTGCATGTTCCAAAGGTGGCAGGACAAACGCAGAGACTAAGAAATAAAAATGCATCATCAGTGGTTCAGGAAGCTGTAAATTGCTGATGGCTGCCATGGTACTTTGGTACACTTCTTCTACATGTTAACTCTGTTCTTATTCTCTTCCCTAAGCATCGAGTTCTGACCTCTGTCAGACAGAGGATTCTGGCAAGAAGGACCTCTTGTCATAGCTGCCATGACTGCTATTACATTCCTGAATACTACCTATGTCAATTATTTCTTAGCATACACTCAGATGTAGTCACAAGGGATAGATGTGTGTGTTTGGAGGATTAGTTCAAGGACTGTGATGATTTGTGTTTCCTTTCTTCTTCAAATAATCCATAGACCACGTGCCAGCCCTCAGTGTGAAGTTGGCATTGAGTCCATGGAGTGTGAGCTGCTTTCCTGAATGGATAAGAAGGCAGGTGGCAAGCCAAAAAACCCCCTACTTTTCAAAGCCTGTGACTAGAGAATGAAAGACACAGACGTGTAAAGAAATATGCATATTATAGATATAGGTAGATATTAATGAGTGTATGTCCTAACTATCATATCAAGGTTATAAGCCTCTGCTTATGCACAAGACACATGTAGTTTGTCTAGCTCAAACTCTGGCAGTTCAAACTCCTTCTTAATTACAAGATTTATGCTTTTGCCTTTATCCAAAGAGCTAATCTAAAGGAATGAAAGAGTAGTTCTGTCCAAAGTCCCCTTGCTGCTTCTTCTCATTATCATAAAAGTACCAGTTAGAGTTGGTCAGACATTTCTATAATTAAAGCTTTAGAATTTAATAGTGAAGCATATGTCTTACACTTTGGTGCCTTTGGTTGCTCTATCAAATATTGTTTGTTATCTTCATAATTAAATGAATGTAGTAGGGTGCTGAAATACTTTAAATAATTTGACTTTGGGGTTTCCTCCTCTTGATGTCCATTTTTGATTTAAAAATTGCTTTCCTGAGGTGGAATGGTTTGTGAAGTTCTGGCTATGTCAACAAGTAGTCATCCTCAGGATAAAGAGTTGCAGGTGTATGTTATGTGTAGCTGGGACTCCTCTGCCACCATCTCTGCCACTTGTCCCAGGGCCAGTGAAGAGTAAAGATGGCTCATTTAGTTGATAATAGGGTACCTGGAGCTTTTCTTTCATTCAGAATCTGATTTTCCTCCTTTAGAGTTTGCTAGTCTATCAGAGTGATTTCATGTTAAGACTTGTCTCACAGCTTCCAGTTTATTCCATTTGTCTTTAAAAAGACCAGGAAACATTTTGGTCCCATTGAATTTGGCAGGAAGAATCTCAAAGGTACTCCAAGTGGAGCTACAAACATCTCTTGCACTTCTGACTTTGTAGATGATCTTGTCCTTTCCCCTCTTCCTACTCCTGCCTCTTTTTCAAATACACTCATGATTTCTTGCAGGGATTTCATCCCCTCAGCAGTCCCACAAATACTTTATGTGCTCTGCGCTCTGCCCATAAGTGCCCACTTGGTGGTGGTTTGTGCTGGAGTAGTTTGCTCGTTACCACATGTCCCCTGGCAGGTGTGGTGTCCCCTTCAGAGAGAGGTGAAGAAGCACAACTGTCCTTGAACACAGAGAATCAGTAGTTTCCTTACCAGTGGAGCAATGGCTTCAGTGCTCATTCATTTCTTGCCTACTGAGACTGGCAGTTCAGATTATTGTGTACATTCAGAGAGATCTGAAGAACATAATAAGTTCCCTGTGCCTTGAAAGTCCCTCCTCTCACAACACCAGTTCTGCTAGATAGCCATATACTGTTCATATGAAAAAAAGAAATCAGTATATGTTTTGAGAAAAAAAAAATAATAGATTTAATTTCATTCTGACATCATCAACATTTATAGCAAATATCTGTAAGGCAGGACAGAAGGGTAATGTAGCTCTTTTTCACTTAATCTTCATATTGTTTCCCTTCTATTTGACCCTGCTGCTGTAGACTGAGAGCCTTTGAGCAAAGCACAGAGACAAATTCAGCTCTTGCCACATTGCTCACTGCCTAACCAAACTGGATTTTAATGGGTGCTTGACGTCATATTGGAAAAATATTCTGTGCTGCTCTATGGCAACATATTTCTCACATTCAAATCCTTGAAAACAACATTTTCATGATGATTGGGTGAAAAACTGGATCTTACTTTTTAATATTGCCCTACTGAAAGCGTTGATTACTGCTATATATTCCAGCAAAGTTAGCATACCTTTTCAAATTAAAACAAGTCATGAATCTCTATTGAACCACATTTGCTTGAGATAGCACAGATAACCCTGTGCACATGATACTTTTTGGTTAGGGGAATAATATATATCTGTTCTGTTCCACCTAAGCAGTCAGATGGAATCAAAAGGAAAATTAAAAAAAACCACAGTTCTTATGACTCTGCCTACCAAGCAGTGAAAAGGCACAATTTGAATATACTTACCAGAAAGTATCCTGCACACTAAGGGCACCTCTGCAAATGGGCAGGCTTTAGAGAAATTCACAACACCCTTCTGTTTCAAAGCCATCATTAAAACAAGTATTTTTCTGCTTACCTGTGGCCTTTCTGCAGTTTTTCAAAAGTATTCATATTTATCCTAACATCTCGGGAGGAAATTCAGCTCCATTCAAGAGCCAGGAAAAGGTATAGACAACCATTCATGTCTCACTTAAAGCCCCATTTTGAAGGTTTAAGTGCAATTTTCTACACAGAGATGAATTTCATTCTCCAGTAGTTCTAAGTATGCTGTTAAAATTGGCTATATGTCACACTGAAGGGACAGCTCATCTCATGGTCCCTGTGGTGTTCCTTAACATTTTTACACATACAGTACCTATAAAATGCCTTTACCCAGTGTAGAATTGCATCTTGCTTGCTTTCTACCTCCCTTGAATAATAAATAAACCGTATTTGATTGCTCAGAACAATTCTTGAATTTGAGATTAACTAACAGAACTAAAAAAGAAGAGATGGAAATGCTGACAAGAATAATTCTGGTATTTTCCAAACATGAGTATTTCAGCATTAGGGATCTGATTCAGAAAGGAACTTAGATACCAGTTGCAACAATAAAGAAGGGGATGATACCTTCTTCTTCTCCATTAGTAGCCCATATTTAAGTGATTCTTGCTTGGACTTTAGATGAGGAAGTTTTAAACACAGGCTGAGCTTAAATCACAGCAGTGGTTCTCATGTCTCAGAACAGCTCTTGTTGCTCATGTCTAGGACACTGTATGTTGACTCTGGATGTAACATTTTTACTGCATAGTAATATGGAAACATTTATTGCAGCAGGTAAAGAGGTCAGATAGCTTCCTTTACAAGTAAGACCTGAAATCAACCAGACTGATTCTCGCTGTCTTCTTGACAAACAAATATTTGAATGTGTTCTATATTAATGATAATTTTCAGATGATTTTCAAATTGAAAACAAATAGTTTAGTGTTTAGTCAAAGTCTTCTTTTTCAGGTCTTGGTTTGGTGGCAGAAACAGAAAAAAATGTATATATTTGCTTTTTATTCATGACTAGGAAGAGCTTCAGAAAAATATGCTTTTAGTAATATGCATATCAATTATAAAGTGCCCTGCAAAGTGCTAGAGCAAGAAACTTGAAGGAGGTTAAACAGTAGTTTAAATAGAGTATATTATGCAGACATAGCTATTTCAGCTGCAAACTCCCACCAAAGGAAAGACTGATGTAAGATCTTATAGACTTTTAATTACTAAGTTATAACTCATTCACCTTAATGGATTGCAAGGGTTACAGACATGGCCTATAAACATCTTTTGTGAATAACCTTCCACTTTTCCAGGAACCTGGACTTAGTAAATAAACAAGAAGTCTACCTGTTAAAATAATTAAGATAAACAGAGTACTTAATGTCCCTCTGCTCCAGGTTCAGGGAAAATTCTGTCATCAAAACAACAGTCTAGAGGGAGAACCATTAATATGTAAATTGCTGGTCATCCTCTGCTGTAGCTCCTGTTCTGGCTATGGCCAGAATAAGATAGAACTCAGTGTCTAAGAAGTGGATCTGGTGATGATAATTATTGAAAGCTGGGTGTGCTATTTTCTTTGTTAAAATCCTGCTATGCAGTAACTTTTTGCAAGTTCCCAATAGGTATTCATTTTCATACACAACTTTGTTTCTGGTGCAGAACTAGTACTTTTCATTTTGTGGCTATGGAAGTTTGCTGAAGTAGGAAAAATTGCATGGCTTCTGCATTTTTTGTTATTAGAGGAACATATCCTGGAAGATCCCCAAAAGTGTGGTCTTTAAGAAAGGCTAATTTTCTCTCTACCTCCAGCATTTACAACTCTCCTCTGTCCAGCTGGTCTATTATGTTTAAAAAATAAACTTCTGCTAGCATTTTGTGTAGCATGTCTCAGTTGTCTTGCAAAACTTCCCCACATACAAGGTATCTTCTTTTTAACAGCCCTTTCAGCTATCTTACATGAAGTTTACTATACACTAGTATCTTCTTCTTTGCCTTTCACATTAAGAGCCTGGGCTAGAATTGTTGCCATTACCATTGGGTTGCTAAGCACATTTTAAATACAGGCTGTCATTTCTTTCTTCACTTTCTTTCTCTTCCTCTCTTTTCTTCCCTCTGTCTCCAAGTCTATTTGTGATGTTTGTGCAGTTCTTCTTCAACTTCATTAGAGCATTGATTTTATTAATTTTTTGGTTAATTTATCTAATTCTCAGTCAAATGAGGACAAGGTACTTGTAAATCATTTAGTTTCTCATTAATCTCTTCCAGGGCTGACTCCATTTTTCAGCTGTCTTCCTATTTACTGTCTGTAACGAAAAATATCCAGTGTTCACGTCGCCTGTCACAAGTAATGTCACGGTTGCTGTGGATCCATTGGCCTGAATCATAAACATGATTTTTCTTTTATTAGAAATCAAAACATTTGCTGCTGCTTTGGAAAGCCACATCTTAAATCCCATGCAAGAAAGTTCACTAAATGAAATGCAATAAACAGAAGATCGGAAGCTTGCCTTGTTACATTGTGCCAAATCTTCTTCCCTAGTTTTTCTTTAACAATAACTGTAGGATTTTAAAATGCTGTTTAGAAGAGCAGAAAATCCTGAGAGCTGCATCCTTATGCCTTGATACCTCTTTGGCAGAGTTCCCATTGAGATGAGAGGAATAAGGACTTCAGCATTCACTTGAGAGATGCAAGTATCAGCTTTATCAAACCCACATATAAAAAATATTCTGCTGCTGTCCTCAACTATGAAACACTGGTATCACATCAAACTTACAAGCTACTTAGAGGTAGATTGGCAGGCCAGGCAGGGTGCTTGCTTATATGGCAAAAAAGCAAGGAAATAATTTTCTCCTGAAATGAAGAAGTGCTTTTCAGGACAATAGGTGACCCTTCTGGGTCAAGACAAACACCTACCTTAGCAGGGTAGGAAAGAGAATTAGGCTAAATTCTCTACTGAAGGGAAGGGTTGTCATTACCTCTTAGCCATTACATTAGTTTAATTGTTGAGATAGAACAGTCCTCACCTTTAATGTTCTTTGACCAAGTCTATCCTTCAGGTGCATGAGAAAAATAGACTCTTGTATCCCCTAGTATTGCTCTGTACTATATGATAGCTTTCCAAAGTGGCTCTTATTGCATTTCAGAGGTGTTTGCAGCTTATTCCTGTGTAAGCATGTATATGCTTTGTGATCTTCAGACCATTAATCTCAGATGCTGTTGTTGTCTGATTTTGAAAACAGACATTTTGCTAATAGACTCTTCCTTGGTGTCACTCATCCTGACTTTTTCCACAGGCTTTGTGCAGTAGCCACAGAAAACAACTTCAATGCCATGGTTATTTAGTTGCCACTCTGATTCATCTTCCCTTGCTGTAATGGGATTTAAGGAGCATTTAATGTTCTCTGCCATGTACAGGGTAGTTACTTAGCCAATAGAATGTTAAGCATCTTAGGCTCACTATAGATAGACATTACGTTGATGAGAAGGATTAAAACATGCACATTTTGAGACAGCAAATAATAAATACTGCCTTCTCAAGAGTGGAAGTCCTACACAGGAAATATCAGGCCACAGTGTTTCTTCGTGCGGCAAAACAGCAGAGGAGATGGAAAAACTGGTGAAGCTTTTGTTTTGTAAGTTCCGCATCAGTTAAATTGCTGCCCCTTGCTGATCAGTCTAATCCTTTTAATGAGGCTAGGTAAGCAAAAAGGAGGCAGTAATGATGCTGATGACTCAGAGATTTCTGTTTGTGAAAGAAAACAAGCAGAAGATGGTTGTCTAAACAGTACAGTGATTCTCCAGGTGTCCTCTCCACCTGTAAAATGGTTCCTGGATGGCAAGATAACCAAATTCAAAGGCTCCCAGTGTCCCTGACTGCACATGCTATTATACGAATCAGTATATTTTAAGAGTATGGGATTTGTTACGTATCAGCCACCCTTCGGCTTACAGTATACATTTTTCTTAACCCTGTATTTATGTTGGTCCTTTTTGTTTAAAGACTCAGCACAACAGCTCAGAGGCTAGGACCAGAATACAGAAACACCTGGGGCACTTTATTCTGCTCTGATGGATGGGATTTAACCCAACTTTATTGATGTATCTGCCCTGATCTGAGAATAAGGGACGGTGTTTCTTTTATACCTCCTCATTCTATTTTTAATAAAAAACTTAAAGATTTGAGGAGTGTGCTTTGCATTCAGTGATTCCTTCATGGAAAGTGCTGGTATACCACCCCTTCTCCAATGTTGACTTCACTGTTTATGGTAAATTTTCATTGCAAAATTTGTGGTTATTTCTATTGACCTGGGACTGCAAACTCCCTGGGGAGAATCCTAGCCACTAGGCGACAGTCAGGTCACTTTTCTTCACCCAATGAGCTTTTTAATTTTTTTTGCAAAGTGAATCAGACTCAGCCAGACAGATGGTAAGCTCTCTGCACCATAAACCAGCCAAACACGTGTGATAAGTGCAGTTTTTTGAGAGGCCAATGTGTTTTCTGCCACTTCATTTGCTGAATGTACTGCTGGATTGTGGTATAAAAAGGGGAGCAGTAGTTCCTCTTAGTTGTACTTCAAAAGGCAGGAATAACACTCTTCCTTTAGACATGCTGATAGACCACCACCTGGATCACCTTTTAACTGGAACACCAACAGGTCGACCCAGAAGGGCTTGGCACTTGATTACCAAGTCATATTAAGTATCAGTGTACATGTCCAGAAGTAATTTAGATACTTGGGGAACACTCACATTTACATTTGAGTCCCTTGAGGGACTTGAAGATTTACATGCTATCTGGGGAAAGAGGCAGTCAGCATTTTTCTGTATCTTAGCTTCAGGGTTAGGTGGTGCAGACAGAAACAAGTGAAATTTAGTTGCTCTTGCCTTTTTGTGCATCTGGTATTTAGTAGCTTTATTACTTGAACAATGTGGCCTTCTGCCCTTGCAACCTCATGCCAAGAAAACAACAGTAATGTATGTTTGGTGCCAGCTGTACAAGTTACTATTCAAGAGAAGTAGTTAGAGGAAGGTTTAGAAAATCTGAATGATTTCTACAGGGAATTTTTTTTCACCTGCAAGGTTTAATTAGTAGGACTCCAAACTGTTAACAGTGCAGTGCTTGAAAATGTGTTGGATTGCATTGAGATGTGCTTTTTATAGGATGCTTTCACATGCAAGTTTTGAGGATATAGTGAAGTTATTGAAAAATCCAGTAGCACTTCCTCAGACAGCTCTGGCTCATGCACACTGCTTTGGATGTTAGAACCCATTTCATATGAAGCCAGGAAGTTTCACATTTGACTTTTTTGTCTTCATACAGTTCTTACATAGTTTTATTTTTTAATTTGTCATTATAGAAATCTACATGACCTTTGCTATAGTCTTGGATAGTTTTAGTGGGCTGAGTACAAGCTATGTTCAATGTACAAGGTAGGTGAGAATGCCACACGCAGTACTGAACATAGCTGTGCTTTGCCTGGGGCCCTGTCAGCCTACTGTGCAGACGAAAGCAGAGCAGAGTGCAGTGCATAGAGCTAGCTGAGCACTTGGTAATATTTTTCACTTTCTATCAATATACTACAAAGTAAAAATGTTGGTATACATATTGCTAGGCAACCATGCATTTTTGCACGTTGGTGAGTATCATAATTCTCTTCTGCTAGTCAAGATGTGCTAGCTATGAGTGTGGAGCTTCAAAGGAGGCTATTTGAAAATGTAACTTTCCAACCTGGATTGGCACTTACATGCCCCCTTAAAAGCCAGTTTTTGAGATTGCAGTCTTGAAATCCTGCTAAAAATGCAGTCTCTCTTCTGCACTTACTGCTGGAAACCAGTTAAACCAACAGAATATTTGTAGCACCAGTGAGAGAATAAAGTTGGTCCCTTAACTGTGACACAAGCCCATTTCAGTCCTGTCAGCTGTCTCCTTTCTTAGTTGAACATCAGAAAGCAAGTTCCATTCAATGGTGGCTTCGTGCTGCTCTCTGCTGCTGGTTGAAGCTTCAGCCAATGCCAGTGTAAGTCAGTTGTTGCACTCTTCTGTCTGTACTGGCTTTAGCTCATGCTTTTGATCCCTGATCTCTTGCATCTAGCATCCACTTGCCCTCTTGATTGTGTAACGCTTCATGGAAGTTTTCTAATCTATTTCTGCATAGATGTTTTAAATATATGCTAATTTTATCATAAATTATTGACAAGATGAATATGGAAAGATCTGTTTAACACTTTTGATACTGGAGAAATCTGATCAGATGTTTTCCACCAAGGAAACCTCTTGTCCTGTTTTCCCCTCTTTATATGCGTCATTGTGAATGCCTCCTGCTTAGCAAGTGACCTGAGAAACTAAGAACTAGCCCCCACTGTGTTCATAGCTGCAAATACATGAGAGGTACAATCAAGTTTAGGCAGCTCAGGCTGACTAATTATGTTGGTATCTGCACATTTAGCTCTGTGGTGACTATCACAAATTCCCTCCCTGCAGATTAGGAAGGGGAGGCCCAGTAAGTGCCTTCTGAAACTTGCTCAAGAGAGCGCCAAGAACAGTGTTTAGACAGCTGGATATCATTAATTAAAGCTGTAAGTGAATTTCCTTAGCTAAACCTAGTAGCAATCCTTTGACCTTCCAGTTAATTGTGAGTTATTAGGATTATTTTTTTAGGTTGTTATTAAGATGACTGTCATTAGGATTAAGGGCCCCAAGTTCTTTTCCTCCTAAAATGATAGTGTTCTTTTTATTTTAAAGAAATCACAGACCTGTCAAATCTCATAATTGCTCAAGAGGCTGCTGCCATGGAGTCACATCTCTCTTTCCTCACCTGTCTGTCCTTTGTCTTAGCCATCCACTATATAACACCCTGACCTTTCTCCAGCATTGTGAACATGATAACCTAGGATGGACATGACCAATATGATCTGTAATGTGCCAACGGTTGCACCTGGTGCATGGGTTTGTGGAGGGGTAAGGCCATGGTGCTACCATGAAGCACAAATATGCCCTGCCAGTGAAATTCAGTATTTGAAAGGGACTTCCAGAACTTTGTCTGCAGAAACCTTTTACCAAGATCTCTCCCTGTCATAGACTTACCAGATCCACTACTCTATCACCCACTAAAGGCATCGAGACTTGAATATTGGGAAAGAAGCAGCTTGAAAAGACTTCAAAGAAACCAAAACTAAACAAACCTCCTTCAGTGAAGGCTATGTGAACACCTTCCTTAACAGCCAGCAGTGAGTATGATATGCAATGTTTGCTATGCTAAGCAGTCTCAAGGCACAGTGCATAGAAAACCTCCACTCTGTCTGCATAAATCAGAGAATTTGAGAATATTACCAGTGTCCCCTGTGCAGATCCCTGTTGATTATCTGTACTGTACAGGATATAGTTTTTATTTCCCTTCTGCAAACTAATCTTGTACACACTTGTTCGACATATGAACTTTAAAAAAAAAAAAAGATTTATTTTTTTCAAGTCCAAAGGCTGTAGTGCTGAGATCCTGAGTTCCTCCAGTTAGCTGCCAGGAATTATATCCAAGTTCCTTGATTCATGACTGTGTGTCTTTCTGATTCTGCCTGAGCACTGATACCCTGAACGCTGAATTCTGGCAATTTGATTCTGAAATTCACAGTCTTGGCCTCTCAATCTGTGCACACGTACCCAGTGGATACTATGTCCTTATGTGCTCTGAACTGGTATCTGTTAAGGGATTCTTGTCTGATATTTCTGGGACTTGGAATTTGCTCTTTTGGATTTTCTTGGCAGGGAGACCTGAACTTGGTCCTCTGCCAGCTTCCTTTAGCCTTTGCAGTGATACGTTCTTTCCTGAGACCTGTCTTCATCTCAGCTGTCTGGGAGAACTCTGTGACTTTTTTCATCCTTTGCCTTCTGGTTTGCAGGGATTCTGACACGATTGTGATCTGCACAGATCACTGATATTGGAGGGAATGGAATTTCTAAGAAATCTTGCTCATTATGTTCTTTTTTCTTTGTTCCCCTCCCCATTTCATTTTCCAAGTATCTGTCTTAGCACCTTTGATTTTCACTTGGCCTCAATTTAATATCTTATGTAACTTCACACTTTGCTCACTCCACAGCATTTCATCCACGTGCTGATGTCACACCATTACAAAATGTCTTGCAGAGCCTCGATTCCATTGCAATATTACAAAAATAGCAATATGGAGAACATTTCCCGCAAAGGAATCAAAACAAGAGGGTTAGATACTGTCTTATTAGTGTTTAAATAAACCCACCCTAAATAGTCACATCCATTGCACTTGGGCATTGCTTGCTGGAGCTGAAAATGTCCTTGTTAGACTAAGCGTTGTTGAAAAAGTACATGAGATCATTAATGACTTCAAAATACATCAGTTAATTTTAATTTCCCTCTCTCTTGAAAAAAATGTAATTTGATGATCTAAACTGTAATGATCTGAACTGTTTCAGTAAAAGTTTTACAGATTTTCTGAGAAGTATCGGATGACTTTCTTTGTTGAAAAATGTTCTAGTTCTATCACACCTAAGTATATAGCTTATTCTCTTTCAGAGAGCATTCTAAAAATAAGCCCTCTTGACCAAATTTCAATTATTAAAATGGCTTCAGTCTCAGTGAGGATATTTACTGAGCTCAGAGCAAGACCTGAGCCCTTCTGGTAGATAAGTACACCTGTAAATGTACTGTGAAGCATAAGATGCATCCAAGGTTGGCTTCCCTCTCTGACTACCAAAGGTGTGAATTCTTACTCCACTGGCTTTGAATTGTTTTAATGTTCTGTTACTATTAATGTGTAAGTGCACTAAGACTGGAAAACCTTTGCTTCCTCAAGGGAAAAAAACTATGATGAACACATGGAGCCTTTGCTTTTGGAGTATTGCCTCAGTTTGAATCCCAAGTAAATTCTTTTGGGACCAAAATAATTTATTCCAATGGAAACCATACAGTTGCACATTGCTGCTCTGAGCCAAGTCCTTTCTGGCTTTTGCCTTGAGGTACTCTGTCCTGTACAATTCTGATAATGTAGCCATAATCCTGTGCTTTGGTACAAACTTTCCTTTTCATTCTTAAAAATGCATGTTTTCCAGCTCAGTTATAAGATGACCTAACACATATACCTCCTGTAACCTCATCTTTTTGTTTAATGGTCAGCACAGCCCAGCAACAAATATCAGAAATTTCATTCTTTCACTTTCAGTTGCAGAGAAAAGAAGCAGAAATTCAACACATGGTATGCAGAGAAGCACAGGCCTAATTAGCATTCCCTAGGTGATTTTCACCAGTTCATTTTTCAATATCTTGGCAGGACAGTACAGTACTTTTTTCGTAGGTCTCTGATCTGAAAGTTATAAGTATCAAAATGCTTCAGTGTTCTCTTCCTCCATGTTCTATTATCTTAATTTATTTTTCTGCTTTGAGAAGAATAATGATCATCCACACATTTGGGTTAAAATAAAAAAGCATCTGGGATTTCTAGGTCATGTTTTTGTGCTGGAAAATTCCAGTGAAAATGTTTTCTGATAAACAATGAAGTTAATAACTTTGAAATATCTGGGGGTTTTAATTAATATTTAATTATTTGGAGCTAAGATTTATTTACACAGGAAAATGTATGAGAAAAGAGCTTATAATGGTACAGTTTTGTGTGTGATTGTCTCCAATCCTGCAACTTGAACTTTGCAGAGGAACTTCTCTGAACACTGAGGCACTTGATGTCATGGAGGATCTTTCTGTATTCTGTGGTGAAACTCAACACATAGACCTCTGCAATGCTACTGGCCCACACTCACACATGTAGATAGTGCTCTGCAAAAACATCTATCAAGCAATAAAGCTGAAGAACAACGGGTTATGGTCAGCTGCAGAAGTGTTCACTGAAGTGAGGCCTAGATAAAAAAGGTCAGGAGTCGGTGATCTACAATGTGCCATAATAAAAATTTCTGTAACACTTGATTCCCAGCTGAGTTGTTCACAGGAATGGCTAAAGTGTTGCCAAATGCATGGGAATAGTCCTGCAAAGGGGTTTGGCATTGATGTGGACCTCCTCAGCTGGAAAAAAAGTTCTGTCCTCTACTCTCCATCCATATGCAGAGCCTGTACAGTTTAGTAATAGGTAATAAATAGTTATAAGTAGTAAATAACAAGTAATGAGTACTAATTCCTTCTGACAAGGGGGAGGCTCCTGACAGGCTTGTTCAAAGACTGGTGAATTGATTTATTCACCCTCTGAAAAGAAAAAAAGGACAGGAGGGTGCCCCATGGGGAAACTGCAGAGCACAGTCCTGGTGGTGAACCTGAGCTGGATGCGGTGGGTGGTGTAGTTAAAGAGGTAGAGAGAGGCAACCTAGCCCACAATCCTTCCTCATTTATAGCTAGACTGCTAGTTTCTTTTCATCACAGAGAGTGCTATTTAGATTATGGACAAGCAAGAGAATGTGACAAGTGATAATAACTTATCATCCATTTGGTGAAGATGCTAGAACTGTCTGTTTGCAGTTAAGGATGTCAGTTGCTAAGAAAACAGCAGCACTGGTTTAAGCTCTTGTAGTCTTTTCACTGTTTGCTGCGCTCCCTCTGCCAGCAGCTACTACTGCTGTAGGAGAGCTGGCAAAACCAAATGTGTACCCTGTGCCACTCCTGTTCACAGTCTGTTAGTGGAAACCCATGTTCTTTGGTATTGCAGATGCATTGTGAGGTGTGATTTTGTTATAAACTTAGTAAGCAGCATTTAAACTAACATGCTTCATGCTTAAATTAACTTTTAAATAACTTTAATTGAAAATCATGCTTTAAGTTAAAATAATGTTACTTAACTGTGAAGGTAAATCCTCAGATTCATATCTGAATACTCAGAAATGTGAACAGCTGTGAAGATTTTTTTTCTTTATCATGGAATTATGAATTTGCTGCAGACAGAAGAAACAGGTTTTGGTACTGTGCCATCATAAATGTATGTTACTTGAATCGTTATTGCACCAGATCAAATGCTTCTATGCAAACCATGAAAATGAAATCCAAAAAAATTACCTGCATTAAGGTATAAATGAAACCATTTGCTGCACTTACAAAGACATTCCCAACCTGCTTTTGGCATAAAATGTGTCTTTTACAGCCTATCTTGGCACACACATCTCCTGCCTCCCAATTATGAATGCCTTGGGGTGATCAAGTAAGCAATAATTCCAGCTGCTCCTGACAGAAGATGACACTACTGCACTGCATTATTTTTCTGATGAATGTATCTTCCCAATAAGCCAAAACAGGCTTTGCATCAGCAACATCTGCAACAAAAGGGATTTAGAAAGTGGGTCAGGTATATTGATGGATTAGAGAAGGAGTATGGGTGGAGGAGGGTACGTGTGAGCACATGTATAAATGTGGATCTACTTTTATTTTCATACTTTCCTCCAAGTACCTTGCTAATTGAATCACATCCTCTGGTGGTAGCCATAGAGGGAGCTTTCAGTATAAATTGCTTTACTTGGAGATTTAGTCATGGTGGCTGAAAAATCTGACTCTGTTGTAGTTAATAGTAATTCATTCTCTTGACTCATATGGGGATAGCATTTCTCCTTGTTAATTCTTAAGCTGGTTCAGGGCAGGATCCAGGTAACACATTGATCATGCTGTTTGTCCTCAGCACTGCTCTTTACTATTGGCTCTGGTAGTGTGTACGTGGCAATGACAGTAGGTTGCCTAAAGTGAAAAAATGTCTAAAATAAGATGAAAAATTTCAGAAGGGAAAGGACTAAAATCTGCAGATCAAGGATTGCAGTCAGCTAGAGAAAGGGATAGATGGCAAACCAGTGTTGTTTTGAGTCTGGTGTTAATATATCAGGCAGCCAGGCTGGAGAAGGTATTGTGAAAACATCTGCACTGTGAAGTTTGATTCCCTGGAGTGAGAAAGGAGATGGTGGGAGCAGAAGCAGCTGCAGTCAGGCTGAGAAATCTCTGCTTTTGTTGCTTATTTTAACAGCAATATTGAGCTTATGTTGCGTTGGTGGCTCTGGAAATCATCTAGTTTTCTTTTCACTGGCTGGGCAGGGCATATTTGGAGCACATTTCCTGGGATCTGCCTATTAAATTGGCTAATGTGTAAACTGGAAGGGCCACCAGGATGGAATAGTCCTTCACAGTAACAGGCAGCCCTGTAATAAATGTTTAGTACAGGTAAGTCAACAGAAATGTCACTCTATGCATATCCCAGGAGCCACAGAACAGTTCTCCCAAACTTTTAATAACATAAAAATCCATAATACGAAAGGCAGGACCATACTGCAGGAAAAGAGTAGAAGAGATTGGGCCATTACAAATCACAGAATCACAGAATGTTAGGGGTTGGAAGGGACCTCTGGAGATCATCTAGTCTAACTCCCCTGTCAGAGCAGGTTCCTCCTTATGTGTTCAGATTCTTAAGTATCAGCAGAAATTGTCCCTGAAGAAGTCTAGAAGGTCCTACAAAGTAAACAGTTCCTCACAGTATTGACAGAGACCAAAACCTTTCAATCTTATCCTGCCAATCTGCTCTGAAAGAATTTTTTGGCCCCAAAGCTGGTGGCCAGCTTAACATTCAATGCCTGAGCAAGATGCATCAGGATTTGGACAGCTGTTTATCTTCCATGTCTATTCAATTTTCTCACAGGTCTCAGTCTTCTGAGGCAGCTAATGAGGTTGTCTGTTAGTATCAATTACAAGCAAGCGAGTGATAATAGAAACTGTCTGGGCACAGACTTTCACACCCACCTTACGCTGACCATACCCCCACCATTACATAGATCTTGTCAAATCTTGTGAAAAAAAAAATCTGGAAAAAAGGTGGTTTCTTTTAAATGTTCCTTTGTAGTCCTCTTAGACCTTGCTGCAGGGTGAAGGAGAAGGCCCTCATTAGAGACTAGCACAGGAATACTGTTCATTAGTTTTCCTGTGTTTCTATCTTCCTTTTCACTGTCGGTGTCTGTAGTAGCAAGGATCAGATAGAAAACCTGGCCTTTCCTATGCATTGTTATAAATTAAACCCCTCTAGGTGGAACTGCTGTCAAACTAGGTTAACTTTTAGACTCTCTATCATAGACAATGCCTCTTGAAATTACCCTATGGGTTTTCAAGGTCACTAAGGGCCATATGCTTCTAGCCTTTAAACAAAACAGAAGAAAGCAAGTATGTAGATATTGTAAAAGAGAAATCAAGTGAAAGCTTTAACCTGTTCTTTCACCAAGAGGTTGTACATAACATTCTGGAGCAGTACACAGCAAAGAGGGAGCTGTGAAAGAATCCATTAGTAGTTATGTTGTTCTTGGGTAAAAACTGGCATTTCATCACACAAATAACCATGTAGTTTCCAAATGTACAAACTGAACTCTGAGTTGCAAACCTTTGAAAGTTTCATGCATAGTTAGGTGGAAAAGATTGTGTTTATAATGCCTTAACATACCAAAAAAATTCCACGATCTTTTTAGTGCTGAGTAGATTCTGGAAACCTCCTGAATGCAGTCCTGTTATTTACCATTTTGTAGTAACATTTTTATTGAATTTAATTTTTTCTTTGACTGGTAAAGGAGAAATTATTATTAGCTCTCCATTTTTGATAGCTTGTCTTATTATAAAACTAATTAGTGTCTGAATTTTATTATTGTGAGAATTAGAATAATGAAAAAGCCTCAGAGTAGCAAAATAAAAAATATGAGATTTTTCTAATGCTTTTGTACTGGGTCAGACACTTAAGTATTCCTTCCAATAAATGTTAATTTTCTTTTGAAAGGAAAATAAAATTAAAAAAATACTCTTTGGAATACCTATAATTCCCTTACTACACCAGGTCTTAAAATTTGCCTCTGAGAAAATGGGAGCAGTACAGTGTAAAAGAAACTCAGGGCAAGAATTGTTAAGCAAAAAGTCCTATTTGCTATCAATAGAGGTTTTTGCTTGAAAACTATTGGCATGGTTATTACTTTCATTGTAGTACTAAGAATACTTAGGAATTTGTTTGACATCTGGAAAGAAACCAAGGCATCCAAAATGGAACAAAAGCCTTTACTGCCAGTCTCACACTGTAAATGAACTGACTAACAAGAGACTAGAATTAAAGAATATCTTAATGTATTTACACAGAAGGGTGAAAAATAGTAGCAGTGTTGCCTTTTGATGGCCAAATAATGTAATATAAGGAAAATGGCTTTAAAGTATCATCTTGAAAAACTGGAATAATCTGATATACCTAATTTGCTACAGTGGGTAAATTTATGTTGGGGGACCATACTACTGAAATTTTATTGCAATGTTCTGAGCTATAGTGATTGACCTTTGATGAGAAATCAGATAGTTAAATGATTTAGAGGAATTATCTATATAAGTAGTCTTATTTTAAAAGGCTATATGCTCATTTGAGCTACTGATTTAGTAGTTCTAAACACCAACTCTAAGATAATCTGTTTTAGTGGTTGTGTTATTTTTTCTGTCTGAACTGTTACAGTGACACTAAACTGTGTCTAGATAAACCTTTAGAAATGGGTTGCTTATGTGCAGGATGCAACACACATGATGTAAAATTACGTATTTTGGTTTTATACTGCTGTTGACAGTAAATATTTGAAGATAGTTATGATTCAGGAGGGAATGTAACTGGTTTTAATTGACCACAGTTGGTTGTGAAGTATGTAATTTAATGGCCTTTTCATTCCTAAATATGTTACGTACAACTTTGTTGCTTTAGGTAAGTAGGTACATTAAATATGCTAAAACGATGCAATTTCTCTTTATTTAATTTTAAGAGTATGGTATTTATACATTTTAGGTTTATATGTTTGTCAGAAATTCCCTATAGTTCAATTTTTTTTTAGAATGTTATTGGCATCTTTTCTAAAACAAGGTGGAAGTTCATTTGGATTTCTTTCCACTGCATTGCTGGCAGTCTGTGTAATTTGTGACTCATTTGGCTCCACTCTTTCTGATATGGCTGCGGAGTAAGTTTTTGTAGTTGTATTCTTCTGTGTTGTCAAGTACAGAAGATTATTCAGTGTTGTCATCTCTACTATTTTGAATACAGCTGGTTGACTGAGCAATCACAGTCTGTGTTTCTTTACCTGTGAAATCTAGAGACCCCAAGAGAAAAGATGTTTTGGCAAAGAATGCCTTAGAAGTTTCAACAGAGGGTGTCTCAGGGGAAAATCCCTTCTGAATTATTAAATTTTAAAAATGTTCTTGGAAATAAACACCTCTCCTGCTTTCCATGAGCTTTCAGAAATGATGGACAGAGGTTTAGGGGTACCATATGCCAGTTCCCTCAGCACTCACGGGTGCACCCCATTGGGGCCCATGCATTTGTGTGTCCAGTTTGCCTAACTAGTATCTAACCCAATCCTTCTTGACTAAGGGAGAGTCTTACTCCAGGAACCTCCTGGACTGTTTATGCCTAGCTCTGACTTGACCTTTCTATACACCGTGTTGTCTGTATGAAAGCTGTTTTCTTTAATCTAACAAAAGGGACTTCTTAATTTATTTAAGAGGTGAGGATGCTAAGAGGAGTGAGCTGCTTAGCATAATTCTTGTCCTGAGAGGCTCTTATATCTCTTTTTTATCTCCTTTGATTTCAGAAAAGATGCTTTGTCACAAACTAACCTCTTTCCTCACTAGAAAAGAGTTGCTGGAGAAGTAAATAAAAAATCAAAACAAATTGAAGACATTACTGATGTGCACTGTACTGTGCATGTACTGTGCTCAACTCCCAGCCATCTCTTTTTCTTGGTCTTAAGCTTGAATTTTCAAGGCCAGCTTGTTGCATAGTAACTGATGTAGTTGAGTGTTGTGAAAGCTGTACAAAAAGCAGATGCATAAGGACAGGCTCAAACAGCAGTTAAATATCTGTCCATTGAAAGTAACTAGTCACTTACTGCATGGGGACCTAGGTATTGGAACTTCTAGTTATCACAATAACAATGTTTAGCATACCTGTTCTTTTTAACCAGTTTTATACAGACAAAAAATAATTAATTCCATCCTCTGCCAACATGAGAGAGCTTAATGTAGTCCAGAATTCCCTTCTGGTTTCATATGGCTAATACTGTCCTGAAGAATTTAGTCCTCTCCCTGTTGCTGCTTCTTTTTTCCTGGAAGACAGAGAGGTAGTAAACCGCCGAACTGAAACTGGATCTCTAATCTACAGCAGTATTTACATTATTTAAAATATGTTAACATTAAAAAATACTTTTTTTTCTGGGTGAGGGATGGTGACAACTATTTGCTTCTTGCCTGTGCCTGGTCTCTTTATCCCAGCCATGACATTAACTTTTTCATTTTTTTTCATTTTACCTTGGACTTCTTTAGGCATAACAGGTCTTTGCACAAATACAAGAAATAGTGCTCATTGCACTGAAATTTTACAAGGTTTCATCAGATAATGGCTCAAAGAAACTTCTTTTGTTATCGAATGCAGTTTCATGATGCTCAGTGTGCACTATACACAGAGTTCCACATTTGCTGTGCAAGGGCATCATCACCTCTACTGTTGCGGTCTTCAGAGTTTATTGCCTAAACACTATCTACTGAAGCCTGATTCAAAAGCATCTATAAAAGATTTAGGAAAAAGAGCCATTATAAGAGAGTCTAATTGATGTAGCTGACTGATGAGTGAAACCCTGTCTTTTTACTAACTTTTGCAATCTTCATACATGGATTTTTTTCTCCTAACTTCCAACCAAGGACTGATCTTTGATCTGTTCTGCCAGCACATACAATCTGTTATAGCCCTGTGCATGAAAAACTCTCCGGTTGCAGCAGCCTGTAGCTCTGTATGGGCCACATGCCAAGTACCCAGTCTTGAACAAGAGTCTGCATCTTGCCTTGAGGACTGCGCTACTTCTGTAGCAATATACAAGCTTCTTAGCTTGAAGATAGCTCATACAAGCCCCAACTAGCTGCAGTAATTGCAGCAGAGCAGTATCTGATTTTTCTCTAATTTCTTATCTGTCCTTCACCTATGGTTCCCTTTCTCTTTCTATGCTTAAAATACAATGTTTAGAGCATTTAAAAACAAAACCCCAAACCAAAAGAAAAACAATGCCCCCCCCAAGCTATGTACAATTCTAGTACCTTTTTTATTGATTGAAAAACATCAAGTACAGACACATAATAAGGATGAAAACACCTTGCTATTACTAGCAATTTTCCCCATGGCTTCTCTGTCTAGAGCACAATGAAACAGGCAAATGTAAATTAAAAGGCTATCAAAAGATTTTGGTAGTTTCATAAACTGTAAGAATGAAGCTTGTATAGTCCTTTTTCTTTGTAATCAATAAAATTAGGGACTAAAATTAGTCTTAGATTGGAAATATCCTCTTTTATTTGTTATAGTTCATGAACATGATTTCCTTATTGCTTCTGCTCCCTCTTTGGTCTGCCTGATTGAAATAGCAAACAGAAGCCCTGCTCTAATTGGCTGATCATAGTATTTTTAATTTGCAGGAGTGATTTAATTCCTTCTGAATTACATAAGGGGCAAGTGACTTCATAAACCTGAGTAATGAGATTTGTTAAGCATTATTTTATCATGAGAATTTTTCCTAGAGCACATATCTACCCCAAGAAAATACTTGATTAAACCGTAACGGATGAAACAGTATGCTGATCCCACAAGGTTTCTCCTCCTATGAGGTTTTAAATTCTTTCACCTCCCACCAAAATCAGCATTAGAGAAGTGATATGACATGACCTGGTTTGTCAACATTGATTAAAGGAGAATTTATAAAAGAGATATAAGTTACTCAAAAATAGTGTTATTGTTTTGGGATCAAGCACCTTAGGTAGTCTAGTCTTTAATAAAGTACATAGCAAGATTTCTTTTCTTAAACATGGGAATAATAAAAGATCCGTAATTGTGATTATTGACTTGAATCAACACAAGTCAGCCTTGAAAGGTTGCATGTTCAAGGGTTATAAACAGCCCTATTTGGATTACCCAACATTTATTTCAAGAAAATATAGCTGTGATTTAACAGATTTAAATACATGAGTATCTAAGCTGAGTCTATGAAATCATGAAAGATTTGTCAGCAGTTTGAGTGGGTTTCCATCTGAGCAGCAAGTGGGATAAAGCTAGCAACATGAGATTGCCCACAGGCCTGAGCTGGGTGTCCATCCCAGGCCTGCAGTGGAGTGGTGGGATGCCCTTTGAATGCCTCTGACTATTTTAAGCTGCTGTTGTCTCCTGCTCAACCTGCCCCTGGCACCCCCAGCAGGATTAGCAGTGAGTTCTAGTGTTTGATAAGTCCTTGCCCTGCCTCCTATGGATGCAGATGCTTTTGCTGTTTGTGAATTGCTCCCTGTGCTTTACTCCACCTAGATTCTTCATAGTATGTGTGATCTTTAGACATCTGAAGATGTGTTGTCCAAAGGAAGATATGGCCTATGTGTCTCAAGGGAATATCATTTGATCACCTCTGCAATATGCATTCTGCATTCTGCATGATATATTTTGCTGCTTAAATTCAGTATTACTTCTGCTGGCTTTGCCTTTAGTGTCTGAGCCTCACCTACTGATATTTTGTTGTTTTGACATTCTGAACAATGTGTTTTGCCAGCCAGCTAATGTACTACTGTTCCTTTGAAGGCATCAGATGCTGCAACTTGAGAACCTAGCTACTTCTTAACTTTACTATCTAGAATGGCCAGTCTTCACCTTTGGTTGGCCTCTAGTATCACAGCAACATTATTCCACTAGGCATCAAAAAGGTAATGAATGCCCTTCAACCTCTTAGTGCTTTTTCTTCCCTGTCTCAGTTACCTGCACCAGAATACTAATGTCTGAGTTCCACAGGTGATGTTGATACCAATAAAGGTAACTATGACACTTCAATTATTAATTCCCCAGGATCTGATTTTCACAAATGCAGAGATCCTGCGGCGTTCGTTTACTCCTTTTGGAGTTGGGAATTCTTTGTAATTCTAAAAATGTAGCCCACAGCTTCTCCTGAACAAAAGACAGAGAAAGACCTGAGACCCTACTTTATGCACCTTCCAGGGGTGATTTAGAAAAGCATATAGTAATTTTGAAAGTTTCCATCTTTAAAACAATCCAAAGAGCCTGATATTTTTCTAAATAATTTCTAGAAGTCAGAACCATTCACAAGGTGTTAGGGTTTGCATACCAAAATTAAGTAGTTCAAAATATTTGAGTGTCTTTGGGATAAAACTATTTCCTTGTTTGGAAAGCAACCTTGATTTGAATTTTGGGGTAGTGGAATTGAAAAAAATGTGTATGTGCTAACTCCAGAATGAACTCTTGCTGCCCATTATTCTCTCTTCCTTCAGTAAGAAATGTAGTGTTGTTCTACTGTGCTAAGGGTTTGCTTACGGCCATTGGTTTTCTGCATAGTTTAGAGGAGTTCCTTACTTGTTGAAAAGGTTGTATCTTGTAACAAACTTTGTGAAGGGGGCAGGTGATGAGAACAGAAAGGCCATTGAGGTGAACATTGCTGTGTCAACTTTGCAAAAGAAAAGATGCAAGTTCACATACTGGCAAATACAACAATTTAAGGAGAATGTTAGTTTGTTAATGTTTAAATGTAGTTCTCAATACTTCATGTGCAACACAATTCAGTTGTGTGGTCCTGGATGCTTTCAGAGAGGTAGATATTTCTTGTCAGTGTCAAACCTTTTAGTCTTCACTGCATACCACAGCTCATTATGGGGGATCATAGCTTCAGGTGAGGTAACTTGATTCAGTTATGCACAAGGTGGGCAAGAAATCCATAAATATTTAAAAGTGATGTATATTTAGTAGTGTAATATTGCATACAGAATTAGTTTCCTGGTTTGTCTGCCAGCCTCTCAAGGCTTGCAGCTGAATTATCACATTACCTAAGCCTGATGGCCAGTGTTTTTAACGGATTTATGCTTCTGCCCTTTCCTTCAGCTTCTCTTTAAGCTCTTCTGAGCTTCTTGTGACCCAGATGAATTGAAATCTTGTCAGCTTAGCATGCTGACAAATGAAAATAGGTGACTAATGTTGATTGTCGTTTGATATTTCATACTTTGCTTGCCAAGAATGTCTCATGTACTTCAACCATTTAAAATCCTACACACTCAGGGTAGTCATGTTTTTCAGAGACTGATTGTGCTCAGTTGACATAGAATATTATCTTGAGCAGATGCTCACCAGTAACCATCCCTTCTTATATTAACTTAGTATAACAAGAAATAATGAAGTAAGAAAGCAAAGGAGGGTTTATTCATATAATCTGATCTCCTTTGCATTTTATGTCATTCAATTTCATGCATGTACAAAAAGTGAGGGTAGTGACCTGTATTTGGCTAAAACCTATATTCCAGAAAGACATATTTTCTTGGTTGGAGGACATAAGCCTGTTAAAAATTTCTTGGTACCTTCGTTAGCTTGTTGTGGTGATGTATTGCCACCTTAAGAAGAAAAATTGTGTACTTCATTTGAATATGTCTGACTTTAGTTTCTACCACAGCTCATTTTTATGCCATTCTCCACTAAAGAGCCCTTCAGAATTCATTTTTTTTTTTCACTATAGAGGTACTTACATGTGGTAATCAATTCAATCTTTTTGATATGATAAACAGATTGAGCTCACGACGTGTCACTTAGCAGCATTTCCCTTCAATTCTCAAATCACATTTTTAGCTCTTAATCTTCCCCCTCTCCAATTTTTCAACATTTTTTTTTTTTTCAAAACATGGGCAGGAACACAGTATACAAGATTGGTCTCATCAGTGATACACCCAGAGACAAAACTATCTCCTGACTTCCTACTCCCCTGGTGCAGATTAATCCTTCCTGTTACCAGAGTTGGAGCAAGCATTTTTGATGAGTTGGTGACTACAATCCCTAAATCTTTTCTAGCAAGTGCCATCTCCCTCTCCATACACAACACCTACAATACTTCAAGCTTGTTTCAGGGATTTAGTTATGGTAAATGTATTTTGTTTGACAAGGCCCAATTTGCCACTTAGCTCAGAGTACTTTACATGATTGCTTGGTCCTTATTACATTTACCATTTCTCTCCTTTCTGTGTTATTTTTGGATGCAATCCCCTTTTCACAGACATACCCATTCGATGAAGGTTCTTTACTGTCAGCTCCTTTTTGTCATCTGTCCTTTAGGCAAGTCAATTTAGCATCTGCTTCAATTGTATTGTAGACTACTACATTTTCTTTCAAACTGTCTTAAAAGTCTAAATCATCAATATGCACTTAACCAAATGAGCAGTCTCATAAAAGAATGAATTTACAGAAGTTTGATTAGACCTGGTCTTCATAAAAAAGACTGGAAATACTTCTGTTTATTTCTTTGAAATCTTTTATAATCAAATCTAGTATTTCAAAGTTTACTAAAACCAGTGAAAGAGTCCAAGTATCTATTCTGGTATTGGGAGTAAAACTAACCTAAGTTTGCTTATAGGAGAATGGTTCTGATTCCTATCTTTCTTAATTACTAGCAGAATGGAGCAGTTCTTCATAATCCCCTTGAAAACCATCTGCTTGTTTCTTTTGTAGCACAGAAGTACTTCTTGAACATATTTACATTTTCCAAATCAGCATAAAACCATTTATGAACTACATTTACTGAAGGGCTAGTGTCACCACTGGATTTTCTTTTATTCCTTACACACTTAAAATGTCTCATTTCCCTTCATCTCTTACAACCACAGATTTTTTCTTGCCTATTGACTTCCCTTATAACTTTTTTGATATCACAGAATCACACAGAATATTAGGAGTTGGAAGGGACCTTGAAAGATCATCTACTTCAACCCCCTTATCATAACTTGTATTTTATAGCAACAGTAATTGATATAATTTCTCTTTGTTTTTCATTTTATTTCTAACTGCCGCCTTTGAGCTTTTATGGGAAAAGTTACTGCCTTCTGTGATTACAAAATCATAGCCTTTTGGCCATTTAATAGAGCATTTGAGAGAGCCCTTTCTTTTGGAGTCCTCCCTAAACTTTTTTTGCCTTGTCAGTCTCCTTACTGTTTTTGTCAGTTTGTGGAAATTAGCTCTTCTGAAGCAATAGAAATATGTAGTTTTGACTGGGACTGTCCTTCATTTACTTGTGATGAATGCAATCAGGCCATGATCCCTTGCTCCCAGGCAAGCATGAACTTCTAATTTAGCACTATCTACCGTTTTTATCTATCACAATGAGGTTCAAATACTTATCTCTTGCAGGGTAGGGTATTTATTGGGCTACAAAATTACCATCTGCAAATTGTAGAAGTTATTCATGACTTTTAGTAGAGTCTGCAGCTGATGTTAGAAAAGGGCTGCACTTGTTTCCTGACAAACAAGGATGATTAGGATACTTCGTGTGAATAAATGTTGAAATCACCAAAGCTCTTTGACAAACCTTATTCAGTCCTGAATTTTATAAGAAGACATGAGCTGTTAGGGTCTTTGGTAAGTTAATTATTGGATGCTTTCAGATCTTCCTAAGACAACAGAATTAAGGCCTTTGGTCAAGAAGAAAGTTGGTTCATGCATTCATTCATTCATTCATTTAGAGGCAGCAATCATGGGGAAATAAAGTAATGAGAATTAAGACAGTGGCCCGTGTTGCAGTGAACAGGGGTGGCATCCTGGAATGAGGAGCAGAGCCACAGCTCGTTCGGAGGCCTTGCACTCTCCCTTAGCGACCGGCTGGACCAGCCCAGGCCACGAGAAGCAGCAGCACACGTGCAGGGCTGGCGGTTCTGGCAGCTGGATGGCTGAGGCAGGCACTGCCTGGCTTCGCCTGATGCCGCCCGTCACCACCCGGGAGGGATCTGAAGGTACCGGGTAAGGCTTTTTAAGGCACTGAAACAAACTGTCGACAAGCAGCGACGGCAAAGCGCCCCAGCTTCGGAAAAGGGCAGCACTGAGAGCTCCCTTCTTATTCAACCCGGCCCCTCCGCCGCCAGCCCCCTCACAGCCAGTTGCAACCAGGCACGGAAACCCCGCGGGGCAGCACCTCCTCGGGCGTGCTTGGGCGTGTCCGTCACTCTCCGCCCCTTCACCCCACAGGAGGAGGTGGATGGCAGCGAGCCAACGGTGCCGAGGGTATTAGTAGGCGGCCCGGAGGCGCTGACCTGGGTGGCTGCGGGCGTGGGAGGTGAATGCTGGAGGCTTGACTCGGCGCAGCGCAGGACGGCTCGGTGCGGGAGTGGCCACAGCTAGGCTGGGGAGTTGCTTCTCCTCTAGTCCGCACCCGGCTTCTACCGTGCAGGCGAGATGGAGGGTAAATTTTCCCGGGGCTAGATCCGCCTTTTTCTTCTTCTCTTCCCGCTTCAGCTGAGCTACTGCGGCCGCCGGGGCGGCGCCCTCCCGGCCGGGCGGAGGGGCTCTGGGAAGCAGGGAAAGCCTCACTCGCTGCCTCGCTCGGGGCTTTTAACCCATCCCTCTGCCGCCTTGTGGGGACCCCAAGGGCCACCATGGCTAGCACCGGGAGCGGGGAGGAGAGGGAGCATAGGACACAGGAGGGAGGAAGGGTCGACTCGCGGGCAAGGTGCGGGAGAAGTAGGGCTGCCGCCCTTCAGAGACTTCCCCAGTAAAGTGTGGAGATGAGTAGAAATGCTCCTGTTGAGTATTTGTCTAGAACCTCCTTTCGTTGAAGTGCAGCAGGAACGGAGCCAGAACGGTTTATGAAGGCACAGGGTTTCCAACAATTTTAAAAGCGTTGCAGCTCAGAATTTTTGTTGAAATGAATGCTCTTTAGAGAGTGGGGCCTTTTCATTTATTTTTTTTTTTCAGACACCAGAATAAAACAGGCATGGCATTGCCATGATTTGCTTTGGAGCAAGAAGTCGTGGGAAGTGAGAAGTTAATCCTGTTTTATGAATATATTATTAAGTTAACTTGCTTACCTGCATTAACAGGAAGGCCTTTGCACCATTGTGTAATTAAAAATAAAAGTTGGCCATAGGTTTGTGAAAGTTGTGAACGTGGAAGACCTATGGCTAGTACAATAATAAGACATCTGGACAAGCTTAGACAATGCAAAGACTAAATTTTGGCACATCTAGGCTTCAGGTATGCCTTTATTTTTAAAGTTAAGACATGAGAAATTCCTTGGTCTTGTGTGTGGAAACAGGTTGTTATGTCAGAAAATATTAAAAGTGTTTACAGATGGCTTTCCCCTCTCCCCCAGGGTCAATACTCTTGTTAAGAATTTCTCGATGTATCTCAAATTGGGAATCTCATGAAAACAGTAAAAAAATTTTGATCCCTAGTATGTTTGTTTCAGCTTTACCCCTGAGCAGGGATTAAATACTAAAATGGTTTTACTCCCAAGTTGAGAAAATCTAGCCTGTGTCCCAGAATTTCAATGTCTTGCATTCATGGGTGACCTAACACTGTTGGTGGAAAATCTGTAAACAAAGTAGTGTATTTGAAGAGAAGTCCAGAAACATTGTATTTTAGAAATGATTTTAGGCTCCCTTTTGCTTGTTTTGAATGAGCCTTGTAATGCTGATTGCCTTATGTTAAGACAGGGTGTGTCTAGTAATAATACAATCTCCATCCTTGTTGCTGTAGGATTTCCAGTCTCTCTACCTTATTTATGCGTAGCATTTGTAACTTCCATGTACTTTATTTCTCATGAGGAATTCGTTGCTCTCCCTGTCCTCTCTTCCCTTTACCTTTGTTGATTTGCTGTGTCTTCTGCCAGGTGCTGCCTGGGGAATGAACTTCATGTGAGAGGGATGGTGAAGGAGGTTGTAGCCTTTTCTGCAGGTGTTGATTGTTACCTTATTAATGAATTAAGGTGATTTTGGATCTGGAGAAAGATTTTCATTCTGTTTTCTTGAGCTGTTGGAGAAGTGAAGCTCTTTGATTCTTGAGCTGGTAAGGTCTTGGCTGCTTGGTTTGTTGTTTTGTTGTTTTTTTCTTTCTAGCAAGTGTGAATCCACAGTTAAAACTAGACCTTCTGGGCAGTTCTTCTTTCAGTACTGATTTTATGAGCTCTTAGCTTTTAAGGTTGTATGGGAACACATCTAGGAGACAAAGACTGAAGGTACCTACCTGTTGCAGGGGTATTATTGTGTTTGCTTTGCACAGATGGAGCAGCTGACAAAGTGGACACTGTTGGAGTGGAGTCTTGGATGCGCACAGAGTTACCCTTGCTGTGGCTGTGAACACAGTGGAAGCACTCCTGGGGGGTGGATTTTTATTTTAGTGTTTGGGGTTTTGTTTATTTTTTTTTTTTAAAACACCTTTAATGTATCTGAAAGTGAGCACTTGTGAGGTTCACCTTGCTTGTTGCTAATTGAGTCTAATTTCTGTCAGATATCATAGAATGTTAGGAGTTGCAAGAGACCTCGAAAGATCATCTAGTCCAACTCTCCTGCTAGAGCAGAATTCCCTAGACCAGGTCACATAGAAGCGTGTCCAGAAGGGTTTTGAATATCTCCATAGAAGGAGACTCCCCAACCTCTCTGGGCAGTCTGTTCCAGTGCTCTGGCAGTGGGAAAATTTTTTTCTTGTATTCACATGGAACCGCCTATGCTTCAGCTTACAACCACTGCCCCTTGTCTTGTCACTGGGCTTCACTGTGACTGTCTACAAGGGCAGCCCTAATGACTGTGCAAGGGATGAGTAAGAGGATTTTTTTAGGCTATGCTTACACTAACAAAAAAGATAGCAAAATCCCATTAATGAAAGGGGGCCAAGTTGTAGATTCCTGGTCCTAGCTGCAGAAATAGATCTTGACTCTGGATGTTGGCTCCATTTGGCATCCGTTTAGCTTTCCATGCTTTTTCAACATGGTGAAGGCCTGGAGAGCTCTGTATTTGGAGAGAAAAAAATATAGGGGAGATATTCCCACGTGGGGCATAAAGGCTGAGTCTATTAAACAGTCTCAAGCAAATTACTAGCTCATGAAATACAACAAAATAAGGAGGAGATAGAAACCACAAGAGGAAGAGTGCAGCCAGCATTTATGCAATATGCTGCTTTTTAACTTCTGAATTGCTGGCTGCTGGATGTGTACATTGTATGTTTGGGGAGCTGTGTGGTTTATGTCTGCCAGGAGGCTGGGGAGATGAGTCAGCAAACATTTATTTTGTGCCAGATGTTACTGTGTTGCCATTTCAAAGAAGTGTAACCTGAAGCATGGTAAAACATAACTGGTTTTTAGGGCGACTTCAGAGCTCTAGTAATGTGACAATCTGGTTAGTATTTTGGTCTAAGCAGAGGGGTAGGATCTCTTCTGTGTCTTAAAATCTGATCTGATAAAAAAACTAGGATCTTTGCTAATACCACTTCATCAGAGGAAGGGAAACATAGGTTTGCAAGAAATGAAGTTTGCATCAAATGAAGCCATTGAGTGATTGCTTTAAAATTAATAAGAATTTTCTTAGCAGTTAACAAACACTTAGTGAAGAAGCTTAGTTTGACATTTAAGAAGTTCAATAAATAATTTTTCTTTCTTGATTAAGGCATTTTTAAAGCTGTCACTTATATAACTAAGAATTGTCACTTTTTAATGCACTGGGAGATCTTGTGGCATACTGATTCAGCAATTATTACCTATTAACAGGTTTAGATTTCACATGCCTTAATTTCCCTGTCTTTAATTATTTTAAGCAGCCTGCTTTTTTAAAGACCATTTGTATTTCTCTAAGCATTTATTACATACTCAAGAAAAAAAATGGACACACTGAAATACATGCCTTTGTATTTGTCTGATTTCCCCTCCCACTGTGCAGTCAGGTTTGGGATGGTCAGTTCTAGTGTTTATCCCAAATGTTTACATAAACTGCTTCTTCAGGTTTCGCAGAAATCAAAAGTTAAATTTCTTATGGCCTTTTTTTTTCCCTGTCTTGTGTCACGAACTGCAGAGGTTTTTGGATGTACTTGTTTGTAACTCATTGATAGATAGCTCAAGGATACTCAGAAAGATATGCTTCAGTTTGGACCATTTCTCCCCTTTTTTATGCTCCCATCTGTACATGCATGTTATCTTACTTCAACATTAATGAGTTTTATACATGTGAAATAAAAGAATAATAAATTTAGAAGGCCAATTATTGTTGCTTTGTGGCATGTCAGTGGAGCTTGTTGATGGTTATTGTCAGGGCTAGTCTAAAGGTTATAAACGGTAACTTTTGACCTAGTTCAAAAGTATGCACCTCCATCTTTTTTGCTTTTTCTTGAGTATATGTGATTTTGATATTTTTAATGGAAAATTTGTCAAGTGTTAGCAAATACAAGTGTCCTTAAAGAAAAAAAATCACTGAACCAGAGGTTTTTCAATGCCATAAATATGAGGAAAGTGTTTCTTGGTGACCAAGGTCTTTTGTTAGCATTGTAGCAGTAACTCTACAAAGTAGCTGGTCAGATGTAGGTAATTTGAAACAGCTTTTGGCTCTAAAGCTTGGATGTGTCTGCCCTTTGTCATTTCTCACCTTATGTAAGCTGAAAAGCCTCATAAATGTGATCCTATCCATTGGCAAATGTCAGGGTTTCAACAAGAAAGGTTGTCTCGTAAGTGACTTGGTGTCCCTATGCTAGTTATACTGCAAGACAGCTTGTGTATCATTGAGCTGGTTAAACTTTTTTTTTCAAGCAGACCTACTCTGTTGTTCAGGGATTATTGAGCCCTCTTTAGAGCCAATATATTATGTTTAAAAGCTGTTACACCTGCTTGAAGGGGAAAGAGCAAGCAACAAATGCTGTATGTACCTGGTGTTTGGTTGCAGTTCTGATCTTGAATGACTGATCCAAGTTTTGGCATGGTCAGAAAAAACCCCCCAAAAATGTGTTGTCCACCTTCTACCTTTCCTAGAGGAAAAATGGAAGATGTGGGTACAGTCAGACTGCAGGTGGTGTCGGAACTCTGGGCTTCTTTCAGCTGCCTTGCTCTGGCAGGGATCACATGGATTCATTGGTCATCTCTTAGCATGCATGGCACAGCCAGATCTGTGCATCTGCCAGGCAACATCCAGGTTGCTGCCCTTGAAAAGGTTTGCCAGGGTCTTCTATTGGCACTTGCCCACGTGTATTGTCATCCAGCAGCTTGGCCTCTTGCAGCTCAAGAGTGGTTTCCCAAAACCACTTAGGAAAATCAAGCCAGGCGTGATATGAAGTGATGGGTCCAGAGCCATGCTGGGTCTCTCATCTGTGTGACTGGTCTCTGCTGATTCTTGGTTTTTGAAGGACAGGAGTTAAAAGTTGTCTTTATATTATGACTAAAAATGTAGCTCTTGCATGAAATAATAGGGTGTCGTGGACTCTCTTAAATCAAGTTACAGGACTTCCATTTGGGGAAAAACCCCAATTACATTTTAACTTTATTTTTTGCTAGTGGGAAGCAGAGAAATCTAGGGGATTCTTTATATTCTATATGGGTCACACATTCATCACTTCTGTCTGAATTCAGCCTCCTGAAGTTGTTAACTTTACTATCCCTTGCACAGTGCCTGTGATTGGCTTGGATGTTGCAAATTTCCCACAGCAAAAAGAGGTGCATTACATGTTCATTATGAATGCGTAACTTAGAAAATATCTGAGAACTGAAAAAATAAAAGCCGTTTCCTACACTGTTGGCAGCTAAAAAATAGAAGATGTGAGCTAAGAGAATCTCATTGGGGTCAGAGTGTTTGGATTTCCATTTCATAGTTGACATCTGCTGTTTCTCAGTTTTGCATCAAGGTGAATTGCAATTCTCCACAGGCTTTCTTCCTAGTTGGAAATGTTAGAGCATGAATCATTCCTGCAGTTACTTGGTTAGGACACTGAAAAGTTATTAAATACTTACATAAATTCCTGAGGTTTGGCTGCACAAAATTTCCTGATTGTTTCTTTTGTCTTCTATTATTATTATTTATTATCATTATTTTTAGCCTATGCTGCCCAGTACTGTTGTGTACAGCAAGTGCTTGGCCCGCAGTGAATGAGCACAACATGTCATGAGCATTCACTTAGTGTTCCCTCAGTACTATCGAAATATCTCTGAAGGCAGAACCTCTCTCCTAGTGTGGACCTCACATTCCCTATCAGGTATTAATTACTAGGGCTGCTCTCCAGATTTCTCTGTCTCCTCACAACATTTCCTTTTAGAATGGGTAATTCAAGCATGGGAAGGAGTATAGGATGTGTTTGTACTGTTGTGGTTCGGTACTAGCAGCGTGCTCAGAGTCTACTGAGGGGCCTTTGAGCCTGGACACTTCTGTTTTCCTCTGGTCCTGCTCTGTAAAGGGCACGTTTACGTTTTCACAGTCAAAGGATTCCTGTGAGTGTGTACATGTGAGGTGCTCTTGCAGACCTTTTGGAGGGAAGCACACAACTTGTTCTGTGTATGGATGGCTTTGCTAGGATGCCAAGTCAACTTATCTACTGGATTCTAAACCTGCATCTCCTTTACTTGGCAACAGGCCTGGGAAATCAGTTTACTAAACAGCAAGGTATTTTGGCTTATAACTACAGTGGCTTTACTTTGGTCAGAGACTTGCAGAATAGCAGTGACTAAAGAAACAAAAGTGTCTTTAAAAATTATGTATGCCAAGGGACTCAAATAGCTGCATAGTATGGGACAGGTTTGTGTTTTAATACTTTGATACACAATGTGGCAGCACAGTAATCCATTAAACATGGTTGTGTGGAGTCTTGACACTGAAGTTCATTTGTTTTCTTTTGCTGGACACCCTGAAAGAAAATGTTGAGGTCTTCTGAAAGATGAACCATGACTAGATCATGCAGAAGGAGAAATTTACGATTTGTTTGTGATTAATGCTGGCAATTATTATTGCATTTGTTACAAAGCAGAAATCAGCCTTTAGTCAAAGCTAGCCTTTTACGCTGACTTGAATAGTTGGTGGTGCTACTACAGTGTAAACTGAATAGGATTTGGCTCTGGCATTCAAGCAAAAGCTACTCTTTCACAGCCACCTTCTTCTGTTTCTGCTTGTGGGCAGTAAATCTTTCTGGGCATTTTAGTCTCCAAAATGTTGTCAGACTGACAAGTATGAGGATCTAGTTTCTTTTGGTAGTGGAAGAATTTAGCACTGAAATTTTCTATATATTTATGGAAACACAGATGCAGCTTTTAAAATACTTTGTAGTGCTTACATAAAGATATAGAAACATCTGAAAAATGTTTATTTTTCTGTTCATTACTTCAGCTTCAATTAATTTATGTTTTATGCTGGGAAAGTAACGCTGGTCACAAAACCTAAATGCTGTTTGGAAATCCTTAGGCTTCTGTAGTAGAATATTTCATTCAGGATGAAATGTGAGAATTATGGGCTTGATTCTGCCGCTGCTGAAGCCAGTGGCTAAATGCCTAATTGGTTTCAATTGGAGAAGGATCGAGTCTTCTCTTTTGCTGAAGGTTATCTTGAACAGTCAATAGTCCTTAGTCTCTGATTTAAAGCACTTCCATTTGGTAAAGTTTTAGTTCTGTTTCAAGCCTGGAGCCATTTAGCTGAAATTGCATTTGATATACTTTTTAGATGTCTGTTTACTGATTCTGCTTAGGAGTCTGTTTATGTATTCTTAAATTGAAAAGAATACATTTGTTGGAGCCAGTTCTGTAGATTGTTTGCCTGTTGTATTTGAAACCAAAAAAGGTATATGTGACAAGATGCTGTTTCTATGAAGTGGGTTCCACCTGGAACAGATTCCATTAGTGCAATCAGGTGTGTTTAAGGAAGATATATGAAGAGATCAGAATTCTTTTAAGATGCTTTGAGCATTTGAGATGATTTTTTTTTTTTAGAGACAACATGATTTATACGCTGTTTTTATGAGCTGATATGTTTCTTAGCTTGGACTATGAGTTCTGAGAGGGTGTTAAAGGCATGCTTATTTAACTCGGGTATATAACTTGGGTAACTGTGACATAAAGGTGAACCTTTTTGGATCTTTGTGGAGGTTCACCCATATAAAATATAGTAAACTTGTCATAAGACCTTTTTTAAAATGTGCTAAAAATAAAATAAAATAAAATTCAGACTTATGTCACCTACTTAGTTTTCCTCTAATGTTTTTCTGCAACTAAGAGGAAACACATTTATTTTTCAGTAGAGTGGAAATTTCATAAGAACTGACAGTTATAGATAGAGGATTAATTATCACAGGATTTGCAGTAAAATCATGAGGGATAGGAGTAGCGTACATATCCAAGAGTGGTTTGCAAAACCTATAGAACTTTACCTCACAAACCTGTTTGTTCTGTGTGTCCCACCAGAGCATTTATGCTTTTATAGAAATGTGCCACATGTTATTTCGTTCAGCAAAATTTTGTATATTGCTCCTTTGGTTTAAAAATAGAAGTAATTCTAGAAATGCAGAAAGTGAAGAGTCTCATTTTTGTCACCAGAGTTATGGGGAGCCTGAGAATATTATCTTATTTGTCATATCTTTCCTGATAAGTGAAAGTGAACTGAATAGCTTCTGAGTCATCAGGAAATAGAAGCTCATGGTTTCTTTCAATCAATGGGCCTTGAAGTCATGCACCTTTCTGAGCAGCATTGTTGTTCTTCTACATCCTCCTGCGCATGAGGAACTGTAATTATGATAAGCATGATGAATGTGTCAGACTGCAGTGTCTGGTAGCCTTCTGGAAATACAGTTGGTTGTTTAGACCTGTGAAAAAGCTACCTTTCTTCTGTATTTTGTAACTGGAGCAACAAGTAAGTAGAAGATAAAGCTCTTTTGGGTATAGAACTTTTTCCTTCATACATCTTTACCCTCCCTCACTGTAGATGAAGATGGCCCTTCAAGGCAATACTGTCTGGCTTCATAGATCAGCTATTCTAAGGTGAGATTAGTGGACAGATGCTGCCTGTGTAACCCAGATAATTTGGATATGGTAGTTACAGCTTCTCCTTTCAGTGCTATACTGTTTCAAATGTCTGTTCCTTTGATATCTCCAAATGTCTCGCTTTCATCTCTATCCTCATGTTGATTAAAGCTGGAGTCCAGTCTTGCCGTATGAAATCAATACATGAAATAGATATGTGGTTGCTGCTATTGGCCACTGTCCTGTAAGCATCTTGAATGTGCTTTCAAGACGTAATGTAAAGGAGGAAGTAGCAATGTGTTTGTGGAACATGTCGGGAGAGTATGTCTCGTGAATAAAGGTGAGGGAAAGAGATCATTGGAGAAATGAATAAAGATAATCTACACAGCAAATTACTGTAATAAGTGACTGGCAGTAAAATAAGGGCAGAAAGGAGAGAAACACAGGTATGTGATATTGACAGCAATATCAAAAGGTTTTATCTTTGTGGAGTGTGGATCAGTGAGACTGCAAAAGAGGCAGAAGACTCGAAGCACTAGTATTCGCTGGTGGGAAGGAGTAACAAAGATATGGGATATGAAGCTGAAAATTATTTCATGAAAATGGGGGAGAAGGAGTGATGGCATGGAGGGGAACATTTTTGTCTAAGAAAAATGCCTGTTATCTTGCACTTTTTTCTTTTTATCCAGTTGTGTCATGTTCTAGTCAGACCTGTATTTTCCTCTGTTTTGAAAGTGCCTTGCGTGTTTCAGTATGCTACAGAAAGCAGTAGGTAATAACAGCTTACTATATGGTATCTATGTAATAACAATCTAGGTTTGAAACATTGGGGTGGGTTGTCTGTAAAGATTCTTCTACTAAAATATAGGATTTTTGTACATTTGAAAAATCCATGTGATTTTTTTTTTTCCTAGAGTTGACTAAATCTTCAGTAATGAAAGAATATATATACACATTTTTTTATTTTATGATTTAGTTGTCCAGGCATTGTTCTAATGGTAAGTTAACTTATCTTACAGTTGGTACTTCCAAACAGGAGATGCTCCAGAAGAAGAATGCTGTTTTGGTGGATGGGGTCATCCTAAATGGTCCCATTATGAACTCAAAAGCAGGAGAGAAGTTTGTGGAAGAAGCCTGTAAGATTATAATGAAAGAAGTAATCCAGAAAGCTGATGATGTAACAGAAAAGGTAAAGCCATAGACTGTTGTTAAGAATTTGTAACAGAGATAATGAAAAGTAAATCAATTTTTTTTTTTTCTAAGCTGGGTTTTATTGCACTTCAACATTAAAATTGCTTTTAGCTTGCGCCTGGCTATGAAATAAAAAGACAGAATTACAGATTACATTTGGGAGTGCACTGGTTGCTCTCACTTCTTGGTGGAACAGCATCTGAAAATCCTCAGCTAAGGGCAGAATTTCAGCTGCAGACTTCAGGCTTTTCTGCCTCCCAGCATTCCCCACTCTAATTTTTGTGGTCAAGCAATGCTCAAGACACGATAAAACCAAGATTCCATGAGACCAGTTTGAGGGATTTTTTTGTAGAGGCATGCTGCCGCACAATGGGCGGTTTTGTGAAACCAGTACTGAATGTGGTGCTTACCTTGTACCTTTATAACCTCTTCCTCTTGGTGTCTTTCTCCATCCTCATCTCTAGGTTTGTGAATGGCAAGCCCCTGAAACACTGAAGCAGATTCTTGACCTGGAAATGAGAGACACCGGAGAATCTCATCAGAAACTCTTGCAACTCTGCCAGGATGTTATAAAATACAGCGTTAAAACCAGTAGGAATGTGATTTCTAGTGAAGTTGTTTTGTATGCTAACTTAGGAAGACAGGATAATGTTTACAAAGTTCTATCACCTTTCAGGAAACTGGGAGTGTGAGTGTTTGTTTTCTGCCTGCCTATACAAGTATGCAAACATTTGGCTGTGTTTCTGTTGTTTGACTGTCGCCATAGGTTTGACTAAAATGTATAATCATGGCAAACTAATAAAAAACTAATTCCTGTAAAAAACAGGCAGGAGAAAGGATCTGTGTGATATTTCTTGCTGTCTGAGTTATGAGGAGTGCAGTCACCATCATTGCCCTCATACATTCCTCATGATGATTACCTGGCATTTACTAATGTTCTTTTTGAGCAATGGTTTTATAGAATGTTAATTTGCTGATAGGCAGTAATTCCTGTTCTAGACACTGTGAAAAGAGAGCCTGCAGTGTTTCAGAGGACACCACATCTCTGCAGGAGTAGTTCTCTGTGGCTAACCTTTCTGCAGCATGTGTAGTATAACTCAAATCTCAGCAAAAAGGGATGTACAGCATCTGTTCACGAAATAGTGCTGTGGATTAGTAGCTCAGGATTTCAGATGTGGCGTATTTAGGCTGTATTTTGGAAAGTGAGAAGGACATTTGATACAGTTAGTTGCTACGCTGTTGCCACAGTCACTGTTGCTACAAAGTAAAACCATAAATAATTTTGAGCATGAACACATGCCTTGGAAAACAGAAGTGACAGTAGTGATCTACAAAGGGAGTGCACTAACGATATGCAGAAGATGTTCTCTTTAACTTTTGCAAATTACCATTAGATTTTCATTTGTTACACTATGACACCTTAGGATGGATTTTGTATATAAAAATATGCTGTGCAAATAGTCTTTAATCTAAGCATAAACATTTATTGAAGCCCCAGATATAATGTAAATGGAGCCATAGAGTTTATCTGATTTTGCGTGTAAAAACTGTGCATTAAAATTTAGGTGGTTATCTCTTTGCTGAACTGACTTGTTTATGTAGCGGCAATAGTATAGAATTTTCTCATAACTAGTTGTATCCAGTGTTCAAGGCAGGTAGACAAATTCTCTTGTCATTATAAGTCGACAGCAAGTTATGCCAAGCTGTTACACTGCCTCTCTCAATACTGGGGTTTCAATGGGCACACAGGCACAGCTTCCTGGGATCAGGAGGTTCCTGTATGCTACTGCTTAGCAAAACTTGGCTGTTTGTGGCCTATTAAGAGCACTGTTTAAAAGCCACTGTCTAAACTGAATGTATACAATCCATTTTCTTTGTTTTATTTGTAAAACTTAGGAAAAAACCTGCATTCTTTCTCTGCACTACTTATTTAGCTCAAACCTTATTTGAGAACAAAAAAAGTGCTTATTAAATTTACTTTCAAAGGATTGCATAACCTGAAAAAAACCAACCAACCAAACAAACCACTAAATCCAGAAAATACTGAGGGAATGATGTAGTGAATTGTTGTTTGCAGTGATCAGTGTTCAACTGAGAGGGCCTATGATGTGTTCTTTTCATGTATATCCTGTCACTACTTGCTTTTCATTTGTTTTTTTTTTCAGGTCATCCAAGATTTTTCAATCAGCTGTATGCTGGAATAGATTATTACTCGTTAGTAGCTCGTTTCATTACAGAAGCACTGAACCCGAGTGTGTAAGTGTAGTTCCTTGTCCTCTTGATGAAGTAGCATGCTTTTTGGAATCGTAGCTGCTTTTTTTATTCCCTTCCCTTCTGATTTCTATTTTCAGTGTTAGAGGAGGTAGGAATTATGCAGGAATTTGGGAGAGAAAGCAGTCTGGATTGTTTGAGTAGCTTACAATGAGGTTGGCTAATCTGATGATGCCTTTTTTTCTAGTTTGTGAAGTGGGGCTTAAGAGCAGTGATACTTGTTTTTCAGTGTTACTTAGTCCATAAAAATGAATTTACTCTGTTTATTTCCTTTGAAGCATTCTGCCCAGTTTAATAAAAATAGTTACCTGTTTACTCACAAATGTAAAGTCTAAAGAAAAAGTAATTGTTGCTTGCAATAGATCATTATAGCTGAAATTTAAGCATGTGACCTACAATAAAAGCAAACTCTGATGTATGAATTTGAAATTGAAACTTCCAATGTTTTGCTGTCTATGCAATTGCTCTACTGGGTCAGATCTCTAATATTGTTAGACTTCTACTGCTGATGGTTATCAGCTTCTGATAGGTTAGAGAAAGGTGCGAGAAACCTTTATCTAGTTTTAGCAACATTTTGTGATATGAGATCTCTAATCTTGTTACCAATCATGATGCTTTTATTTTTGTTTAGATACACATATGAAGTATCCCCTGTGTTTCTGTTGGTGGAAGAAGCAGTCATCAAGAAAATGATTGAGTTCATAGGCTGGGAAGAAGGTGATGGTATATTCAATCCAGGTAGGAACAGTGCAGATTTTGAGATGAGTTATAATAAACCAAATAGTACTAGTAATTCCATGAGCATTGGATTTGTGTAGAATATTCAAAAATGTGTGCAAAAATCCAGTGATGCACACACCCAACTATTTAATCCAGGCTTATCTTATGTGTTTCTAGTAATAAATTTATGAATCTGATCAGCAAATGAATGAAGCCAGTTCTACATTAAATATAATTATATGGAAATTGTTTGTAACTGGTGCCCTTATTCAAAACCCGTCTGGACACTTCTGTGTGACCTGGTCTAGGGAATCCTGCTGTGGCAGGGGGGTTGGACTAGATGTTTTTTGGAGGTCCCTTCCAACTCTTAACATTCTGTGATTCTGAGATTCCTGACCTTATTAACAACAATACTGTTGGACTGAGTCAAACTGATTGACAGACAGGGAGCTGATTCCAGACCACTCTATAGAATTAATGAAGCATAATAATATTATTCCACAGATTATTTGGACAACAAATTATTAGGCTAGATGCAAAGCTTTTCATTCTAATTTGGGGGTGAGAATTGAAATGGAGTAAATGGATTTAAACCCCTGCTTCGAAATGAAAAAAAGTCAGAAATTCTAGCCTACATATTAGTAGAAGAAAATGAACTAAAATTCTGTATTTTAAAAGAAATATATATATTAATGGTATGTATTTTCACATTAGATTTGATGTATATTTTTAGTAGAAGCCATACTTTTGCAGCAGATTTTCTTAACTAAAACTGATGTACTGTTACAAGATAAATGAATTATACTATTTCCTGCCATTTTTATGTATGTGTTTTTTTTCATTATTTCAGTTTGGTTCTTTTGAGTGAATAAAACCTGTCCAGATATCCCCTTGCAGATCTTCCAATTCCCACTCACGTAATTTTTTTTATATTGGCTTTTTCTCCCCATGATACTCTTTAGGCCTGGTTGCCCAGGTGTTCTCCTAGGCTCTGTATGGTGCATCCACAGCTGAGCTCAGTGCAAGCAGGTGAGGTGTCACTACATCAGTGTAAATGGGAAGGAGCTGTGTCAGGGTATTGTCTGGGGAGAGGACTGGGCACAGTTCTTATTTTTCAGGGAATATCACCAAAGAGCATTCAAACACTCTGTTTCTGTGCATGCTGTGGAGCTTGAGGTTCATTTTGTGCTTGTAGGTTTTTGAGGAGGAAACAAGCAATAAGTCTGTATGCTAACTTTGTTTGGCTATTTTTTTCACTCTAATAATAGGTCAAACATTAAGACACAGGACATGTACTAGGACTGCGAATACAATATTTGTATGTCTTTCTCTACAGGTGGCTCTGTTTCTAATATGTATGCTATGAACTTAGCAAGATACAAATTTTGTCCTGAGATAAAGGAAAAAGGACTTTCAGGTTTGCCAAGACTAGTTCTGTTCACTTCGGAAGAGGTAAAAACAAAACCAAAAAAGCTTGTTAAACTTTGTTTTTCAGTGGCTGCAAAATGATCTCATTTTCATATCTGATGGGGACCTGGTACAATAAATTTGTTATCAGTGTGCGTGATAGTGAATCCTGGGGCAAATGGAGAAGTCTGGTAAATTTCCCTTCAGAAGCTTCCTTAATTTCAGTAAAAAACCACAGGTGTTCCTGCTCTTGGAAACTGCTGGTATGAGAATAAGTTGTATGTGAGGCAAACCTGAAGCAGAATGTATGTGGTGTGTTGTGAAGGTCTGTGGCTTTTGGTTTTGCACAACATAAAGTCTAACAGGAGCTGTAGGTGGGTTTTAGATGTCAAGGCTTTTTTCTGCAGATTTAATTTGTACTAAGCTGAGCACTTGTGGACCTGTGAAATGGCTCTTTTGCAGCTCCCACTCTGCCCTGTGTCTGAATACAAATTGGTTGTGCTATAGTGGTATATAAACCTACTATAAAGCATTTCTGGAAGAAATTGCTGGCTTTTTAGGCAGTTCTTTAAATAATTGAAGCTATATGGCTAGTTTTAAAGTTTTTGAATAATATCAGTCAAAACTCTGTAGGAAGTTGAGTTACATTCATACATGTACCCTGAAGCTAATTTTTTGAAACTTTATTCTCTCACCTGTCCATACAGCTTTAAGAGTTTATAATTTTACTTGATAGTTATTAAATCTGACGCTGCAACATAAATGCCCCAGTGGAAGTGAGAGCCTTCTTGTACTAGGAAGTATGTAGTTACTAGAATAATTTTAGTTTATCCTCCAAACAGTTTGCAGTGTAAATAGATGAGAGGCTTACTTTGAAGAGGCCTAAGGGATGAAGGCATTGCATAAGTTGTCCAAGGCAGCATAGGTCTTTTAGAACTGAATCCAAATGTCCTAAATAAAGGGACTTTTTTTCCCCAGGCAAAATATATTTAGTTTTTTTCTTTCTGAAAAATGTGTACATGACATGACAGGCCAGTTCATACTTAATTCATCACATTATGTCTTAAAAATGGTTAAGGAGGGAAAATGAGGTTGAAACATGTTCTGTTAATGCTTTTGAAGTGAAACACACAATTTTTATCATGAAATAACATTTTAGTTCATTGCAAGTTTTAAATAAAATATATGCTCTCATACTCTAAAACAAACAAGTGTTTAATTTCATGACAGAATAAATTTTCTTCAACACAGTAATTTTATTCTGATGTCTTTGTTCAACCAGGAAGATCAAAACAGTCAACCATAGAACTGACCAGGAAAAATAAATTGACAAGTTATTTGTACAGCAGTACTCTTATCTCCACTACGTTGTTTGATTCACAAAGCAATGTTGTCTTTAGCGCTCAATAGTAATTTTCTGTAATCTGTCACTTTTAGTAGTTAGATATTGTGGCTGTTGTCTAAGATCTCTAGCGGTTTTTTCCACAGTTATGAGGGAGATGTGCCTGGTCATATATACTTAACTTACATCCACCTGTACTGAGTCCAAGTTATGATACCTTTTGGAAGTTTTGCTCAGAGATGTCATATTGAGAATGTATGTAATAAATGGCCCTCACTGAAGATACACACATGAGTGCTGGTCATAGAATCTTAATGTTTTTATCATTTAGTTTTATTTTGAGCCTTCTTTTATTTACCATTTTTCACCTTTTTGTTTTGCACCTTTTTGAAGAGGTATCTGGAGAAGCAAATGATGAAAAGAACAAACAAACCCTGTGTTTATCTTCAATGTGAATCAGGCAAACAGTGTTGGCATAGAGAAACCAAGAGGCTATAATGAACTGAGTACTGATAAAGAGTCAAAACACATAGCTGTTTTGGGCCTTGGCTTCAACACTGTGTTCAAGTGAAATGATTTTTTGCCTTGAGTTGCCAAGTTTGAGTTTGTCTGGCACATGGCAGCCTGAAAGAGTTATGTTGCTGTAAAGCAGGGGAATGCATGGACTTATCAGTGACTTAATTTTGTATGGTCTGGGGCTATGTATTTTTTTTGTTCTTGGATAATGTGAAGATGAGTGTTTAACATGTGGCCAACCCAAGGTCCTCGGATGCTCTGTTTGGCCTTCAGGAATAAAAAGGCTTCTTGTTCTGTGTAAGTAAAATGCTTAGCTACTTAAAATTATGGTGATAGATAATGAACACAGTTTATGCTACTAGTCCATGATTCTCTTGTTGGACCATTACAGAGTGATTACTCTTGAGACAGTAACAAAAAGAATGTTCTCGAGGCATGATTTGTAGCTCTATAGGAGCTGAATATGGTTGTAGCTATAGATGTCAGCCCACCTTTTTATCACTTTGCTATTTGAGTCCCATCTGAACTTTATTCTGACCCAAGTATGTGTTATGTTGATCTGAAAGGTAGAAATCTGCTAAATTTGAGGTAACGGAAGTTAGAAGAGGATATGTGAACAGTTGAAATGTGCATGCTGATAGGAGCAGTTTTTCAGATGCAATGAAACTAAATTCCTCCCCAGTGCAACTTGATCATGAAAGTAATAAAATGAGAGAACACATTAACTCACTGTGTTGTCCCCTGTTGAAATTACAGCAGACAAAAATGAGCAATAAAACAATCTCATAATAATGATTGCTTTATGCAATCATGTTTCTAGGAAACTTTTCAAAATCAGAAAATACAAATTTATCTTCTGTTTTAATGAGCACAGGGAGAAAGTCTTTGCAAACTTTATTAGGAAATGAAACCTGTGTCTAGCTATAGTTAAAATAGTACAACAGATCTTAAATGCACTATTCCAATTTGACCTTGTGCTCAAAGGCATCCATTTCTCCATACCTATGGCTACAGATTTAATTGTGTCCAAACAAAACTGTGATAGACATGGCAAGAGTAATCTGAACTCACAGTATTTAAAGTTGTTATTTTAAATTACATCTGTAATCTAGGTAAAATAATATTTTTAATCTGAACATTTCAGTCTCTATTTTTGGAAGGGGAACTATGAACAAGTGAATTAGTTGACACTGTTGTGACTGGAGATGCTAAATATTCTCTGGTACATTTTTCTTAAAATGATGCAGTGTATATTAGCATAATGGCTTCTAGTTATGACAGTGGGGGAGAAAAATAAATTCTTGTATGTTTTCAGTCAATATAACTGAAAGACTACTTTTTTCTTCAAAGCAAGCATATTCCAAGTCTACATAGTAGTATGTCTTGTCCCTTTTCTGTTCTGCTGAAGATGTGACAAAATTTTTCCAAGAGATGCAGAAATATTTGTGAAGGCGAGAAATAATGTATCTTGCAGCCTGTTTTGTTTTAGTATTCCCTTTGCTCTTTTTCCCTCTGCTTTTTGGTATAATCTCTCAGGTGCTAGAGCCTCTTTTTTTATAATAAAAGATATGATTTAGCGGTTGCCTGTTCACTAGTGTGCTGAATTTGCAGGTCTACTGCTTTCTGAGCTTGCCTGTTCACTAGTAGACTGAATTTGCAGGTCTACTGGTTCCTCAGTTTGGAGCAATCCGATTATTCCTGGTGATTCATACCTTTCATTTGAACTTAATGGATAGAAATAAGTGATGAAGGCAACTTGTATTTTTAAGTGATTCACTAATCAGTTGAAAACATCTCTAAACTTCTACTGAACAATGCTCTACAATCATTATTACCTTTATTGATGTAATTTGATGTAATGCAAGGGTAATTATACACCTATATATATTGTTATCCGTGTAACAGTCTAAATGAATGAGCCCTAAAGGCTTTGTGGATGTGTCATGTTACAAAATTAAGCTTTCTTGAAACTACCTAATAGTATCAGGTAGTGTCTTTGTGTGCCTTTATTGAAAAAGTGGGTGATGGCGTGGGAAACCTTTTTGTCAAAAAGAGAGAGCCCTTTGAGATGATCTGTCTCATCAAAATAAATGTGACATGCTTTAATACCCTTAATATATTCATGCCCACACATTAAAATGTTGTACATTTTTCATAATTATGTTCTGCAGTAACTGCATTTGTGTGCACTCTCTGGAAGAAAGTGGAATTAATTAACCACCTGGTTTCACCTACTGTATGAAAAGTAACAATTCTAGACATCTTCATGGTTGCTGGAATGTGTGTTATTTTAACTCTTCAGTAATAATATGAAAGAGCCAATTTTATGTTTTGAGATGAGCAGTGGTAATTCAGTATTTGGATGATTTTGATTCTAAGAATAGTGTAGTCCTATGGGGTGCTGCATTCTCTAAAAACTGACTCCATTGCTATGAGTAGGTAGGCATTTGTCATGCTGCAGGTTATTCATAGTGGTTTTGTCATCCAAAAATATCTTCAGATTAAGAAGGTTACTGTATCTTGAATTCTCAGACTAATCTTGAAGACAGATTAAGCAAAGATCAGCATATTCTTATTCTGGAATAAGACAAAATGTTCTTATGCTTGAATAACAGTATCCACAGTAAAGATCCTTACAGAGTTAAGTGTTGGAATTATAGTAAGAATACCTTGAACATTTGCTTAACAGAGAAAAGCTTGTAAAAAGTGCAGAGTGGAGTGCAGGCTGGAGTATCCTTCTCACCAGAGCCACATTTGGTTTGAATAAATACCCACATCTAACATCATTTGAACAGGTGAAGGGGCCTCTCTTTACACTCTCTTCACAGGCTTCATACGCTAATGCCCTTTATTCAGTGCAAAGTGCAAAGGTGGTTGAATGTATCTGTATGCATTCAAAGATGTCTCTGGGATGAGGCCTAAATAAAACTGTTTGAAACAGTAACTTCATTTTCTGAAAAATGCAGATGGGTCCAGACTGGAACCTTCTGCAAAATCCATAATGATTTTCAAAGATGTGCTGAGTCCTGTCTAAAGTCTGCCTGCTTTCATAATGGCTTCAAAAATTCACGTTCACAACCTTCATGACACTGTGACTTTCAGATCCTTTTGCAGACACAGGACTTTGAAAGCCTTGGAAGTCCCAGTTATAGCACATCTTAAGGCTTTGGTAAGATTTGGGACTTGAGGTCCTTGATCCTATGAAGAGAGTTGTTGCATCAGGACAAGTGTCAGTTTAGCATAGTATCCTGTCTCGGGCAGGTGCTGACAGCTGATGTTTATGGAAAGCATATAGAAAAATTACAAGGATAAAGTGGTAGAGGCTTTAGATATAAGATATATCAAAGATACCTCCTACTTAAGGCTCCAGTTTCCAAGAAGTGGTGTTTTGGGGCTTTTAGACCTATTGGTTGTTGAGTTCAATAGCCTTTGGACTTTTTTTCTCATACATTTCCTAACTCTTAGATTTATTGATACTTCTGTCCCAGTTCTATTAAAACATTTTGAAACTATAATTCTTACCCAATGACACTCTGAAAATGTCTGCTTTTCCTTATAATGCAATATCAGATTTTAAAAAATTGCATGGAATAGAACTTTTGGGGTTTTTTAAGCCCACATTTTAAATGTGCACATCTTTTACTGTTATTTTTCATCAGTCTTCAGTGTGTGTCATTCTTAAATACAAGATGGCCTTGGTGCTGTGTAGCTTTTTCAGTTTGCTTTTTTTGTTGGGTTATGCTGTGGTCCTGACTGTTAGCTACTATTAAATCAATTTCAGTGTCACTGTTCCCTATGCTAAGGAATTTTTCTTTTGCTTTAATTGTGTGCTTATTTTCTTCCATGCCTCTTTCATTTACAGTGTCATTATTCCATGAAGAAGGCAGCCTCCTTCCTGGGTATTGGTACAGAGAATATTTACTTCATCAAAACAGATGACAGGTAAGCAAGCAAAAGTTGTGGCTGTGGTCTCTGAGCCTTTTTAAAATGCAGTAGTGCTGTACATTACTAACCTGTTTGAATGTAACTTAAGTTTTAAATCTGTGTCCCTTAGAGGTAAGATGATACCTGAGGAACTGGAGAAACAAGTTCAACGGGCCAGGAAAGAGGTGAGAGGGGGAGAGAGAGCATGAAGGAGAGAGGAGGAACGTATGCAGAATGCGTGTTGTTTGAGTGAAAGGAAGAAAAACTAAGTGTGAAATCTTAAATAGGCCAGGTGATGTAACAGTGGCTTTCTTACAGGTGCAACGTTTGCTATAAACTTTGGGAACAAGCCAAGACTTCTAGGTGCTACACTCTTACAAGGCAGAAAAATTCCACAGGATGTTTAATACTGATGAAAGTCTGGAGTGCAATACTGCTTTGGAGTATTTAGCAAATTTCTTACAGGATTTCTTTTGCACTTGATCCTTTTTTAAATGGATGCAGTATTTGCCTTACTTCAGTGATAAATGAAAACTGTAGGTTTTTGATTTAATTACTGTGGCTATTGCTCTATCCTCTGCAGTAAGCAGGAACTGTAACACGTGGCTTAGCCTCTAAAACTATCATATAGGCTACAATTGCTAAATTTGCCCTCTTCTAATATTGCAGGAACAGTGCAGAGTTTTCATCCTGTGCCTTCTTTGCCCCAGGGACTTTGCCAGGTGGAAAGTCAAAGGTCAGCATTTGGAACTGTACTGATGTGTGCATTTGGACAACATTAGCACACATTCCCACAATCTGTAAGACAGTACTTACTGCAGTTAACATAATTTATTTTAAAGAGATTGGAGGACTGAATATGAATTCTAAGGCACAGAGAATCTTCTTTTGGCATGGGTAGCTCACCTTAGTTCTTACTTCTAGTTTGTGTGTCAGAGCAGTGGGATTCAGAGCTCAGGTCTTAGTCTGTGATTTGTGAACACGCAGCAAGTAGTGCAGTATCCACGATGTGGATGATACCTACAGTGGAAACCTACTTCTGTGGCTGATTAAAAAAAGCTGAGGCAGTGCTGTCCCGTTATGCACTGGCATGGTCATAACAGCTTTCACTAAGATGTGATTTAGATACATCATCTGCCAAACAACCTTCTATTCTTTGAGTCTCAAGCTCAATAGCATAACTATTGATACATGGTGGCCCTGATGACCTAACAAACTCTTTCTTGCCTCTTTCTCTGCTTTGCACTATCTGTGGAAGCCAACCTGTGCTTTACTCGTTTGAGCAAACTGGGGGGAAAAAAAGGACTGAAATAAAATGGAGCAAAAGTAAGCATGCCTACAGGAGAATGAGCTGCTTTCTCTTGCAAAAATAGAATTCTTATTTATTGGTGTAACAAATTGAATGGTTATTTGAAAGAAATCCTGTGGCATTTATGCTGCTTTTCCAAAAAGGTCAACCTCAGTATGGTGCTCTGCATTTTAAAAACAGGTGTTTTATGTTAAAATGCTCTGCTTACAGGAGAGTGCTGTTTCTCTTGCATTATAATGGAAGTTAGAGCTGTATTGAGAGGTTTTCATTTTATCGCATTCAGTAAGTGTGTCCATCCTTGATAAAGTGGTACTTTACAACTTTTACAGAAGGACACTTTAGTGTATTACAGTAAGTACTCTGACTCTAGACAACTGAAGATGTATTTGTTACTGATAGAAGCACCAACTGATCACTGACTATGAATAGCAAGAGTCTTGGGCCTCTATAAAAATAACTGAGTCAGGAAGATTTAACTATATTGTCAGAAGAATTAAAGATTAATTCCTATCTTTGTGAGAAAAAATGTAATGGTAACAATCTTTGGAATTTTTAGAGGTCCTAGAGTTGTCCCTGTATTCAGTCATGTTACCTACTGGCTGCCAGGGGACCTTTCACTTTGATTTGGCTGTGGGAGGATGATGTAGCTAAGAGAGACTACGTGCAGCAGATACAACTTTGCCTTGCTTGTAAGTGTTTTGTACTTTAGATTCAGGCTGTTTTCTAAGTTTTATTGACTTTTGTAGTGGGTTGTAGTAGGAATGAATGACTGAGAAATGAGTAATTCATTGTGAATGTATGGGATTAATTTAAATTCATTCCGAGGTTACTTTCTACTGCTTCACTGATTTGTAAAGAAATTTAAAAATACAAATACATTATAATTGTTTACTATTCTAACAGTTCTCTGCACTGTTAAAGTGGTATAAAAATGTCAGTGTGAGCCTGAATCAAGCCTATATGTTTCTGTAGCAATCAGATTTCATCTGAAGTGAAGATACATAAGACTGGTGTAGAGTTTGATTTTTCAGCTGATGTCTGATTTTAGTGAAGCTACTTTGAGTTACATCAGCAGTGAGACTCATTACATCTGAAAGATTTAATTCACCACAAATGACCTCCAGGAATACTGGCTTGTACAATTTAATAACTTCAGTAAATGCCCTGTCGTGCCCTGGGCCGGATGCTGAAACGTGGAGTAGTTCCTTCTGCATGTATTTACCAGCAAGTGAGAGTGCTGAGTCATTGCTAGGACTGATACCCTCAATTTCCTGGAGTTATTGCAGACTTTTGTTGTTTCAGTTTCTGCTCCTGAGTAGGCACAGGCACATACCTGCAATGGTACATGACCTAGTCTGCTATTGTAATTGCACCCCTGCTATTAGTTGAGCGGGAAAGCTATGAGCAAAGCTCATGGATGGCTTATGATGGTTGTGTGAGACTGTAGCCTGCCAGAAGTTTTGCTCCTCCCAACTGTCTAACCTTAAAACTGTCTGAGATTTCCAGTGTTCTCTCTCCTAACATTCAGTTACCATTTACAGCCGTTCCTGTTTTCTAGACAGAGATAAGAGCAAGAGAATAGTGCTTTGCTGTAGATTGGGTATGGGTGTCAGACATTAATGGCTGGTCCCAGTGGTGATATGTACCATTGCTGCCAAATGCAAATCATGTTCCGTAACTGAAAGTTAGGGAACCTTCAGTTCAAATGCTTCAGGTGAGTCAAATGAGGCAGAGAATAGGGACGTTGTAGAAACAATGCAGGTGGAACCTCTGGAGGGATGATCCCTTTCCTTGCATGAGCAGCCTGCTGGCTGAGGTGGTAGCTTTATTTTATTTGGTAGAATGGCAGCAAATACAGTAGTAAAATGTGGAAGACTGAGAACTGAAAATCAGCATATAAAGAAAGATGTCAAATATCTAGTGTGTTTTGGTACTGACAAAACTTAACATCTGTCAAAACAGTCTGAAGCTAGTGAAGTCTGCCCTGAAGTGGTGTTAAATGGAAATGGAAAATGCATTTAAAAAAAAAATAATTTTTTTTTACTGCACTTTTAGATGCAGTAGCTTCTGCTGGGAGACTAAAATTCAGACTGTTGCATCTTTGTCCTTTATTCCTAGACCTTTTTATATGTTAGTTCTTCAGATATACTGGAGGAAATGAGCAGTGCAAATGACAATTTCTTTTTTTTAAATCCTATTGCAGGGCTCAGCACCATTTCTTGTCTGTGCTACAGCAGGCACAACTGTGCTGGGAGCATTTGATCCTTTGGATAAAATTGCTGATACCTGTGAAAAGCATGGCCTCTGGCTCCATGTTGACGTGAGTTTGTGTATTCTAGCTTTATTTAGTATTTTTTTCTTTATAATTGCTGTTTTTCTTTGTTGTTATTTCTCTGTAGAAGTTGGGCTTTCATGACTTCTAATTGTTTTGCATAGAGAAGAGAGATACATTTTAATTTGTCTAAGGTGCTGAAAACCAGTAAATGATTTGATTGTGACAAGCAGTCAAAGCTGGTTTGTAATTTTCAGGTTGTATTTCAAGATTATTTTAAAATCAATTTCTTCTTGTGACTTCCTAGAAATGCTTCAAGGGTGATTATATACAACTATAACTTCAGATTGTTTCCATGTTCTTTTGGAGAATGGACATATTAGGATTGTGGTGTGGTTCACACAGGTTAAAGTGAAAGTGTATTTCTGACCCACCCAGTTGTAAATTATTCTGTTTCATATTTACAGGTTTGAGTTTCTTATACGTTTCCTTACATTTTTCTCAATTGTTCAGATTTTTTTTCCTCACTTTATAATTTTAGGTTTGGCTATTAAAATCCACTTGTGAACCTTTATGGAATAACCATTGAGCATTGTTGTTAACTGTAAATGTGTTTTTCTAAAACCAGATTTCTTCACATTTTCTAAAGTTGCATTCTCTTTATAATTGCAATACCACAATCCAGAATGGCTAGATTAAAAGCCATGGAGTAATGAGAGAGTCTGGAGCAACATTAATGGAGATTCTTTAGACCTGCTCCAAATTTTTGAAGTTTGTTTGATGTTGAGTATCTAAATAAAAATCATCTAGGCAGCTATGTGTGTTTCAAATAAATGTCTAGTGGACATCAATAAATAAAGTTGTTGTATGTGTGAGTCAAAAGTTTTCTTACTGACTTGGAGGCAAAGATGCAGAATTTAGCCTTAGTAAAGTGTCTGCAAAGCCTCCTCATGGCTGTGTGTTGGTGAGAATGACTCAGCAGAAGTTCAGCATTCACATTAGGATCTACATGCTTGTATGTCTGTGTCTAGTTGGTAGAAAGAGGGATGTATTTAGAATGTATTTAGAATCTGTGCTGGATCTTAGAGGAGTTGAATAGACATGGCTGCAGCCATCTCTGATGTCTGTAGGACAATATATACTCCCTGTAGCTGAATAACTAAAATGAGGTGGAATGAGCCTGGACCTTATTCTGAACTATATATTTCATTTGCAGTTGATAGTGTTTTGTAAGGAATTGTCTTTCTTCTTCCAAATTTACCTCATGTTAAACTAAGGTAGAAACATTACTGAATATTTTGAAGTTAATTTTCTGTTTGAACAGTGACTGTAGTTATCAAAAGTTAATTGATTTCCAGTAGAAGGACAAATGCCTAGTAATAAATTTGGTTTATGGTCTGGAAGACCAGTTTTCTTTTAAGATGTCATTCATGTCATGAACATCTCAGTTGATCTCAAGAGTTCTATCAGTATTTTTTCCACCTTTCACCACTATGAAGAGTTGAGTGGATGACCTATTTTACTTTTTATTTAAATTTTCTACTTGTATCTGTATGAGAACAGGGTGTGAGGAAAAGACTGAAAGCTGTCCACATAAGCAACATCAGGCATACATGTGTATACAAGCATGATGTCATAAAAAGAGCAGACTGCAGTTCATGATGTGATATTTTTTCACTCACTGCACCATTAGAAATAGGTTTACAAGGATAGTATGTGAAAAGCTACAGTGAAACCACGCATTTGCCATTCAGAAAGAGTGTACAAGAAACATAGTGAAGAGTTGGAATTTTTCTTTGTTTTTAAGCAAGCCTACCTCCTTCTAGCCTTATAGGCAAGGCATTTTGAAAGCTTTGAGGTTCTACATTCCTCTGAAAGGCCTAGCTTCTTGGTAAATGATTTACAAATTATGCAGTCAGAGAGTACTCAAGTGAGTACTGCTGTTTGAGCCTGCTATAGCTTTGGAGAGGAAAAAAAGATACAGTACAATCAAAACAAAGATTAAAAACCAAGGAAAGTTCTGTCTTTAGGACATTTGGTGTATCATTGTTGGAAATCAGGATTATTGGTCACAAGGGCTGTTTGTAAGAATATGTTATAAGAATGTCACCGGTGTTATTTCCAGATTTACACTGGTGTATCTCATTTCAGAATATTTTCTGATCCTGAAAATTGATATGTTTGCCTGAGGGAGTCTCTTTTCATTAAATATGAAATGATAAAGCTCATGATTCTTAGGAACAGCAAAAGGGAGAATGTCAACATAAAATCAGTGGGCTTCAGGAAGATAAATTTCAATAAAGTCAGAAATAGTAGATAAGCTCTCACATGGAGACAAACCTAAAGAGGAAAAGGGAGTTAAGGAAAAAGTTGTTTTAAGAAGATAATACCAATAAGCTCCAACTGTCTCAGCAGTCAAGCCATTCTGCAGCATAAGTGCAGAGGTTATAACCAGGCATATTTTGTGCATGTTACAGTATTCATGCATGCACTCCCATTGCTTGTTGCATTCTATCCTACGTGTGTGATGCTTTTCTTAATAACTTGGTTTGCATCATTAAACAGCCAAGCTCCAGGACTTGTGTCATGCATTATGTTCATGTGGCTTTAAATTCTGTGTGAGTATTTCTTCCCTGCTGGTCCTTTGACTACTTTTTCCTGTGGCTAGACAAGTACAGAAAATCAGGTTTGACCTACAAGGCAGTGTTTAGGTAGGTAGTTTAATCATGCTGCAAATACTGTGCTTCCTGTTGTTCACCTGTAAGTGGCTTCCTGCATATGAAACACAATTACATTAGTAATTAGTTACTATTTACATTCCATGAGATACAGATGATAGTGTGTTTTGAGCTATGTTGTATTGCTTTCAACTGCTCTTGTAAACAAAATGTGTCTAGTTTGATCAGTCTACCTTCCTTCTGTATTATCATGGATGGAGAAGCAATTAACTTTGTCTCTGCAATATCTCATCAGAAAGCCAGAGAAACGTGCCAAGCTGCAGCTGTAGTAGTGAGTTAAAAGCTGGCTGGAAAATCAAACCTAGTGAGCAGTTACCAGTAGTTCATTGCTGAAAGGGGAGAAAATTATGAGCAGGATGCCACAAAGGTCTGTCACAGGTTAGAAGTTATCTGGTATTTTAATTAATAACTTGGATGAAAAAGAATACGCTGACTAAATTTGATAATGACATAAAACTGCTGTAAGAGGTAGTGGGAGAACAGGATTAGAAATCAAAGAGATCTTGGCAGTTTTTACAAAAAAGTGGGGAAACTAGGCTACAGTTCAGTCAAGATAGGTCTCTTAAGTTTAAGCTGTCATAACCAACTGCACAAACACAAGCTGGGGATTGTTGGCTAAGCAGCAGATCTTCAGAAAAAGATATAGGATTTGTGGTGCATCACAAATAAGCAATTGTGAGTATTTTCAAATAGGGTTAAATGTCTTTCAGAATTGAATAAAGATGATACATAAAAAAAAAAAACCTTTGATGCTGCATCTGCTTTATCTAGATTGAGTAAAAACAAAAAGCTGCATTTAAAGAAGGTTAAGGATCTATAGAAGAAAGGTTAGGAAATAGTAAAGCAATAAAAATTAACGGAACCTTATCTAGAAATTATGACCAGTGAGGAAAGATTGAAAGCATTGTTGTCATTTGAACTAGAAAGGACAATATGTAATTGTCCACAAGTGCTTTAAAAGCTGCTGCAAAAATAAAAGCAAGAATCTGACCCCTGCAGGTATGCAAAAGGTAAGTAACGCTGTTTAGGACTGGCATTTTCAATCAGTAGAGTTATTACCGTAAATATATAGAAAGTGGTGAAGTTAAGCAGCCTCTGTCATTAAAGGTCTTTAAGACCAGACAAAGCCAGTGATTCTTAGTCTTCTTAGGTGCCATGTCATTTGTATTAGTGTTTTAGCCAGCCCTGGTTCCTTAAGTAGGTTTAGGCTGAGGAAGAGGAAGCACCTCTAATTCAGTATCAGAAATGGGTCTGGTTATGTAAAGACACTTCAGTTTGTGCCCTTGCATACACAAAAGGGACAGTGTGCTTTGTATCTTACATAATGGGACAAAAAATCAGCTTCTCTATTTTAGGCATAGCCACCACAGGCTGCTGTCTTCTTCAGTAGATGATATTAAAGACAAAATTTAGCCCACTGACTGTGTAATAAACTAAATATTAAATAAAACATCTTCAGAAATTATTAGTTGAAGCATTATCAAAAGAATTTTATACAAGTAGGATTGTCTTGACTCTATAAATGTCCCAACAGGCTTCTTGGGGTGGCTCAGCTTTGATATCGAGGAAGCATTGCAGACTTCTTCATGGCATCCACAGGTAAATCAGTTTAGTTCATGGCCATGCTTGTCAGGAAATAACTTGGAAGTTGTGTGGCCTGTTGGCCTTTATAAGAGCTGCATTTTCCAAAATAAGTATTACTATTAATTGGAGAGGTTTCTGAACCTACAGGTGGAGGGCAGTGTGTGTGGGAAGGGGAATGGGAAATATGATTTTTCTGCTTGGTTTGTGTTTGACCATTTTTGATTCTCCAGTACTCATGCTTATAGGTGCCATTTCCACCTCCCTTTCTCTACTTACAAATTTTGCAGAGCTGATTCTGTCGCCTGGAATCCCCATAAAATGCTGTTGGCAGGAGTCCAGTGCTGTGCTCTTTTGGTGAAAGACAACTCTGTAAGTACTGCTGTCTTTTTTTTTTAAATGCAGTAGTCTGTCATTGCCGTAATACAGAAGTGGAAATAATTAGAGAACAACTGCAAGTCAGTTTTATTTCACTGCAGTGCAAAGACCGAATTACATTTTGAATTTCACCACAAAATTAATAAAAGCTGAATAAGAGAGCAGGGTCAAGCTGATTCAAGTCATTTTACTCACCAGTGGTCGAATTTTGCAGCTGATGCCCTTGCTAGTTAATTTCTGTATATGATTTGCAATCAGAATTAAGCGTTTGTTACCTGGGTCTGCAGCACTTAAACGTTGAGCTCATCAAACTCCTCAAAATAGCTTTCATCCATTGGGACTGCAGCAGTACTGCATCTCTGAAGTAGACAGAGCTCCTTCACATCCCTTTATTGTTCCAAAGTGGGAAAGGACAGAGATAGGAAGCAGAGCACATACAGGTAAAGGTGCTAAGCCACCTTTCCTCACTCTACTAGTTCTTCCTCATCACTATGGTGATTTAGGCTTTCCAAAAACCATGACTAATTGAAAGATCTAGCAAGCAAAGGACAGAGCTCTGATGTCAACTGGCACAAAAGTGACACAAGTCTGCAATGTGGTAAAAGTTCCTGCTTTTATATATTTGTGAAATTCTTCTACCTCAATTAACCTCTTACTGTTTTCCTTATTATTTCAAACCCGTTTTCAAATGCAGCCCTGCTAAAACTTGTGCTCATTGTCCACTGTTGGGGTGAGTTTTACTTAATATTTCATAGGTTATGAATAGCTGCACATCATGAAGATACAGAGTTAGTGAGGTCTGTGTCACTATTTGGTGGCCAGATTTTGTGAATCACTTTTATAAATCTGTCAAAACAGCTGATAGTTTCTATTCAGCTTCTAGTGGTTAGCTATTCATGTAATTAGTTACTAATATCTAGCAGTAAGAACTGATGAGGAAAAAAGAGCATAGATGCTGCTCTCTTGAAGTGTGCCTCTTCATTTCCTTAAACTAGAATCTGTTATCTTAAAGATTAGGTTCCAGGACTACCAGTCCATCACTCTATTTTTATTTCAGCATGAAAAACAAACAGATGAAGTTATTGATGAAGATTAATGTGGTGTCTTAATTGCAAGCTTGGGAAAAATTCAGTGCTATATTTTTAATTAATTAGGCCCAGTACATAGATGTAGCCCCAGGTAATGATTAGGCTACTTGTGGGATGCGTAGTGGAAATTTCTCAGGAAGAGGAAAGAAACAGAAAGGAATAAAATATCTTAGCTGCCCTGGCATTTACAGTTACATACAAGTGATGTTCCAGCTTCAGGGCTCTGGCACCCTTTCTGTATTCTCCTTCCGTGAAGTGTAACATCTGGTAGAGCAATCCTTTTCCACTCCTCAACCACAGCAAGGCAATGGTGTGCTGGAAATACTTGTAGGGCTGAATGTTAGGCTGTTGAGGGGTGGAAACAAGTATTACTGATCATACAGTCAGATCCTTTTGTACAGTGAGACGTGTCTGGATAGTAGCAGATTTCTCTGTGTGGGGAAGAAAGGGCTTTTTATTCTGTTTGATTCCTGAAAAACTGGCAGTTGAATGTTTTGTGTGTGCCAGTGCAGTCTTTATATGCAAACAAATGTACATACAAATTTGAGTACTTTCTTTTCAGCTTTTTGAAAATGTTGGAATGTAAATCCTTAAGAAAAAAAGCATCAAATGCATATTTAAGACACTTTGGCAGAAAAACCTTGCTTTGCTTTGATCCTTTCCATACCAGAACAGGAAGCTGGATCCCATTTCCCATTACAAAAGCTATTTTCACACCAGTAAGAGAAGGAAAGAGTACATGTGTCAATTTCTCTTTTGAGCTTTTTCCACTGCTCAGAAATTGCATAAATACCTGTGGCTGCAGGTGATTCACACATTTGTATGTGAACATATTTCACTCACACTAGTTTGGATGTGTCAGTGGGAGCTGGACAAAAATCAAGCAACAATCAAGGAGTAACTGCCTTCCTGAGCATAAAATTTGTTGGTTTTTTTCCATCTTCTCTTGTCCTCCCTGCCCAAACTCTGTTCTGCAAAGTTCCCTTTCTCTTTCCTTCTTTTTCTCCTCAACCTTGCTTCTTATATTGGTCTATCACATTGATTTCTTTCTCACAAAGCATGGCTTTTGTTTCTTCTCCTGCCTACTCTAGTGACATGCTGCAGGATGTCACTGTACTTACTTCTAGAGATTGACAGCAGGCAATATCTTCAGCAGGGTTTCTTTTAGTGTGTTTCATTATTAGTAAGATAAGCAGATAGAAAAGGGTAATCAAGCCAGCATGTCTTGTCACTTTCAGATGCATCAGGAGAGTAGAACAGCACTCACTTTTTTTTTTTTGAATGAAATATGTTCTCAGGAATTTCAGTTCATTCAGAGATATTCAACTATTTGTTATTAAACTGAGACTCTGCAGGCATACTGTGATTTTAAGTGAACTTCTCTATCTTTCTGTAATATTACCAACTGAGTTTTTAGGTTTCTTGTGACAAAAATTAGTTCCCCTCATGCCTGTCATCTGAGAAATAATATCCTGTGATGTCCTCTGTTGTGTGGCTGTGTTACATTCTGATAAGGCTGAAGATAGTTCTACTTAGCTGAGGATTGATCTACCCTGCTAATACACTCACTGCAGAAACAGCATACAACATTTTAAAGTCAGTAAGAACCAAAGCAATTAACTTCAATTAACTTAAACTTCATGATCTTAGAGGTCTTTTCCAACCTTAATGACTCTAAGAATGTCATTGCTGCTGCCTTTTTTTAGTGTTTTGTTTGTTGGTTTTTTTTTTAAACCATGTATATTAAACTTTTATTTCCCCTGAAAATCAAGGTATGAAGATCTAAATGAATAGGGCACAGTGGCTTGACAAACAGACTCCTGTTCCCGACGTGCAGCTGCTAGGCAAAGAACACAGAGCTGTAGAAAAACTGTAAAGGATGGATGCTTCAGTGCTTGACTTTTCTTCAGTGTCTAAAGTAATCTTCTTGCTTTTCTGTTTCTGATAAAGTTGGAAATTAGACGTGAGAATCTTATATACTGCAAAAAATGGTGCCCAGCATTGGCTTTCTGGCTATGGCTGCTGTGTGCTGCAGCAGTACATTATCATACTGACTGTAGAGGAAGAGCAGCCACTGGCCCATTTTTTTTCCCAAACTGTCACATAAACTGTTTTGTCACAAGGGTGAATGTGCTGGTCCTTTGGCTGAAGAGTTCAGATTCAATTTGCTGTTCTTTTTGCAAACCAGGGGTATTACAATGAGCCATGTTTTTAACCTTATCTGAATTTCTATTCTAGAACTTGCAATTCTTCAGTGACTTTATGAAGAAAAGAATAATTAAAGTTTCCTTCTTGTTAGTTCTGACTTGACTGGGTTCAGAGTCATCCAGGGTTCTTAAACCATACCGAGCTTTGGATAGTTTCCTGCACATCCAGTTCCGTTTTACTGAGTAGGTGGTGCGGAAAGGAGAAAGTCTTCGTTTTGTGAAGATAAAAAGGTTTGAAAATGCCGATCAGCAATGTAAGTCTCTAATCTGTTTCTAATAGGGCCTCCTGAAGAAGTGTTACTCTGCCAAGGCTGCATACCTGTTCCAGCAGGACAAGTTCTACGATGTCAGCTATGACACTGGTGACAAGTCTATTCAGTGCAGCAGGCGTCCGGATGCGTTTAAATTCTGGCTGATGTGGAAAGCGTTGGGAACCACAGGCCTTGAGGAAAGAGTAAACAGGGCACTGGCTTTGGCTAGGTACTGCCTCACAACTTTGAATGTCTGTTCCATTTAATTGCCTGAAATGCTGACACGGCTGGTACTCCATAGCCTAGAACAGACCACACTGTTACTTTTTCCCCGTGTCTCCTTTTGTTTGTGTATAATAGGAGGAACTAATAGCAATAATTAGTTACATTTGCTACAATATTTAATAGTAACTGTTACTTGTAACAATAAGCATAGATGTTGGTAAACATAGACCAAATTAGACTATCAGGCTACGTTGTTTAATATTTGTTATCCAAAGGAGAAATAGGACAGGTTAACCAATACACCCTCTTGTAAGTTATAACTGCATGTTCTTATTCTGATGTTCATGTAAAAGCAGCCCTGTGTGCCAGGCTCTGAGCTTTGCCTAACAAGAAGTGAATTAACCATTTTTCTGTTCACCTCGTTGCTCGTAACTGAGGAAATGCAGAAAGCCAATGATGTGTTGAAATTTGAATGAGGACACTGTTCATGTTAGGGTATAGCAGAGGTATATGAAGGCATATTGTTCTAAGATACTGCTTGGTTTTTTTCTCCATGAATTTGCTGAAGTTCTTAATGCTTACAGTATGTTCTGTTAGGAACTGAAGCACCTTTTTCTTGCAATCTTCCCCTTGCCCACCCTGTTTAATTTTACTAAGGTTTTGGCCTTGGAAACTGAGTTTCCCAAGTGAATTCAGTGAAATTCTTGTTAGAAGGTGTGTCTAAAGTGACTTATACAAATTAAGCTACAGTGGAATCTTCATCAGTTCCTGGGCTAGCTACACAGTACCATAAATCAAATCATTAATACTGAAAAAGTCATCCATATTATATTGCCATTTTGGTTTTGATCTGAGCTACCAAGTTGAAAAGAATTGAATGTTCATTCCGGTGAAAATTAAAGAAGTAGTCTCACTTCAATGAAGTCACTTAAAGAAAAGAGGGAAAAAAAGAGACCTAAACTCAAAGTGGATTAGAAAGGAACAAAAAGAAAGAAGCAAACCTAGAAAAGCCCAAATAAGCTGTGGCTTTTTTGTGTTTCTTTAAAGCCACTCATTGTTTGGCTGGTTAAGTGTTCCTTTATAACTTCTGGTTAAATTGCACTTTGTTTTCGTTCTGAAGCATTGTAGTGTTCTGTGTCTGTACTGACTAAGTAATTCATTTCACTATCAGTAGGAGAATTCAACCTTATCAAGGTCACTGGCCAAAGTTGTTTGGCTGAGAGTGTAGTGATTAATGACCTTTCTGGGATCGATATTTTCTTTGAACATTAGGATTCATCTGGTAGCACTTTTAAGGAGTGACTGGATTGTCTTTTTTTTTTTCCTTCAGAAGAAATTTAATTCTTAGTTTTCTTATTTATTATTTCATGAAATGTATTCTTTACAGTAGCTGCATTGCTATCTTGAGTCTGCATGTACATGGACACTTTGGAGCTGAAACATCAGGTTTACTGGGCACTATGCCAGGTTTTCGAGCTGCTCAACAGTTGTGCAGCCTTTCTCCTGATTTGTTACAATAGGTGCTACTTTGATGTTGCAAAGATAGTATTTCAGCCTTCCTAAACATAGACCTGGATTAATTTTGGAACTAGCCCACTGATTATAGAGCTTTAGAGTAAAGATTACTTTATATTTGCACATGGCTAGACAGAGCTGCAAAGGTTTTAGGGTAATTGCGGGCATGTATTGGAGTGGCTTACTGGCTGTTCCATTAATTTCTTCTTGGTCTGGAAATGACTTGAAGTTTCAATGTATTAGATATCCCAGGAACATTGTGGTGCTACCTATTTGGAAAGGCTGATTATTTATTTATTTTTTTTTAGAACACCTGCAGTAGAGCATTCTGCTGATAGCTTCTGAAAATTTTTTGCTGTTTTTTCTTTTTCTGCCAATTATTTTTGATGCAGGCATGCTGCTTAATTAAGTATGTTAAAAGGAAAATAGAAGTGAATTGTTTTTAGAATACAACTGTAACCACCTCTGCATATTATGCTTCAGCATCTTTGCATTTTTTTCCTGCCAGATTTGTCTCGTGGCACTCATTCTTAGCAGACATGTCTACTTTCACTGCAGATCTCCAGCCCTCATTTTCTGCAAGGCTTAATCATAGCAAATACCACTGCTCTGTGCACTACAGTCCTCAATGAGGCTAAAACCCTTCTTACATTCTACAGCTGTGACATTATAATAAAACTCCACTGTCAACTGTGGAAAGATGCAGAGTAAATTGCTCCACCACCATCAAATGGTCCTGGCAAGATAAATCATGTATGATGGATTTTCTAGTGGTTACTCTCTTAGGCTATTGGCAGTGTTTAAGAACATGATAAACAGTGTCGTAAGCTTGACTGACATCAGATATCCTATATCAGATGGTGGAATGAAAAACCCCAAAAGTTCTTATGGTAAAGGGGAAGGGTATTAAGCATTATAAAATACCTCTAACTATTCAAGACCTAAAACAACAAAAAAGCCTTAAAACCAAACCACCCCCCTACCCTGCCAAAAAAAATAAACCCACAACCCCTCCAGACCAAATCATACGTAGGTTTCTTTTTTATGATTTCTTAGATAAATATGTTGGGGGCCAGTGTCTTGTAAACAGCCTGCTGATATTGCTAAATGTTGCTTTTTTTGGCACAGACAAGTATCTTCTCATCAACACAACAAAAAGCACTGAGCTTGTTTTACTTAAGAAAATCATCCTACAGAAACAGATATCCTCCAACATGTTCACATGATACCTAGCCTCCAACTACTCTTTCAGCATGCCTTTCAACCTAAACAGTAGCATGGGCATTAACAGACAGATAAACAAATGCACAAGTGTAGGATCTAAATGGCCATGACAGAAAAGTCTCCAAACTTCCACTATGAAGTAGTGAGAGGAAACATTTCCACAATGCACAGTGTGATGTAACTCATGGAGCTGTGTGTTGCGGGAGCTGGCACTACCACGGCGATCCTTTTGCAGGGGTGTATGCTAAGAGGTGATGAGTCACATGCACAATACTTGTTAATGATAAACAGCAGGACAAGTCCCCATGCTGTGCTTTGAAAAACGTATGCCATCTCTAGTGTATTGTTCATTGCCTCCCTAGCCAACCTGTTTCTGCAGCATCTCTGCCAAATATCAGACATTGCCTATACAATGGTACTAGAAGTGTCCCTGTGGGGGTAGGTTTCAGGCATGTTCAGACCAAATGGGATTATTTTGACAATTTTTCTTCCCCAAGTACTAGATACGTAGTATTTGCATGATGACCAGTAATGTAGCTACAGGCAGGAAAATGCCAAATAAATGCAACAAAAGAAAAGATTTTTACATGATCTGTAGTTTAACTGTCTTAGTTTTATTACTATTAGGCAGCAAAGTCTTTGTCTAGAAGACTAAAATTCTGTTGAAGTGGAAAGCCTGTGTGAATTTGAGGTGATCTCTTTGGAGTTTCCCTTGGGAAGGCTTCGGGGTGGGTGGGGAATAAGGAGAGAAGTCCCACCTATGCCAGAGTGTCCTCTTTGCTTCAGAATTCCTGTGTGATGTGTGCCACTGCAAAGTTAGGTTCATGTTTTTAAACATTTATATGAATTGAAGCTGTTTGGATCCAAAGATTTGTTTCAAACCCATCTTCCAATTGAAGGCTTCTGTGTTTTTTATGTAGACAGGTGAAAGAGAGAAGAAATACTTATTTCAATGCATTGTTAGCATAGAATGCCCAGGGATTATTGTGCATCAGCAGTGGCTCTCTGCATGGAAATGTGCGGTGCCTTGTACAGTGTGGAACGAGGACAATATTGGGGAAAACTGTTGGGCTTGAAGTACATGGAAACTTCTAAATTGTGGGCTAAATTAAAAGGTTCCAGGGGCAGTAGTAGCAGAGACATGTCAGGATGACTATGAAATAACACTGCAGCACAGCATCAGCATTTGAGAAAAAGGATGGAGGAATTTGTAGAGAACAGTATCAGTGGAAATCTGCATTGGGAAAGTTTGCAGCCTGATGCAAATAGGATCAATTTGTGCCATGTGGCTCCACTGAAAATCTGTGCTCAAGGATAGAATTTGGCCTCTCCTCAGTGCTCCTTGGCTGGCTGTAGCCTTCATTTGTTTCCAGGAACTGATAGCTACTGCATTTTCACAGCAGGTAGAAATGAGATTTAACGCTATGGTTTCTTTGGGGATAGAAGAAGAAGAAAAAAAAAAAAAAGGAGAAAAAATTTTATACAAATGTATAAAAGCTCAAGATCTTTTTTTGTTATTTTATGTATGTAGTATTTTGCTTTGTGCTTTAAACCCCTCCATTTTTAATTACAGATATCTAGTGGAGGAAATTAAGAAAAGAGAGGGATTCCAGCTTCTTTTGGAGGTAAGTGAAAAGTCAAACTGAACTGTTGTGTTAGTGGGAGAGTGGAGTGTCTGATTTTGCTTTTTTTTTGCCAATTACCAATTTGTACTTGAAGTATATAATTTAGTAAGTTTGTGTTAGAGATACAGATATGATTGAATACACATAAGATGCTTGTATTTTCTACCATCATTCTACCTATCTTCCTTGCTTCTGTGCCTGTATGTCCTCAAGGGATGTAGATGGAGCACTCTTCTGTGAAAGTGAAGAGTCTGGCTATAAAAAAAAAGCAGTGCTTGCTAGACTTATGGAAAAGACTTTATGCTGGATGGAAGAATATTTTGATCCTAAAAATGGACACTTTATCATTAAAGTACTTTCCCCTCCCCCCCCCTTAATTCTATTTTTACACCCATCTTCCTAAAAACTGCCCAAAAGTTGTGGTTTTCACTCATCTTTGGTAAACCTTTTGGCTTGTTACCTGTGGGTGATTTCACTTGGGTGAGTGAGTAAAGGGGGCAGAGCTAAAGTGCTGTTTTTTCACCTATCCTCAGCTCTTTGGTTAATAAAACTAATATCTCTGGATGTTGTGGAGACCTGCCGCTTCTAGAAAAACCTGCATTGTTGGAAGTGTGCATGTGTGAAAGACAGCGGGGTCTGTAGCATGGGTAGGAAGAGAGCACATGGAGGAGGAAGGGAAGCGGATTAAGTATCATACATGGAGACTGACAAACCATAATGATAAGGATTTCATTTATACTTGGTAATGCCATGAGCATTCCAGGTTAGGCTGGAAGAAATATGAAATATACAAGATATTTTTCCTGTTCATACAATGTAAACTTTTCTCTTTAGCTTTGAAAACTTCTAATATGAAAGTGCATACTGGGAATCTTTACATGGAGTGAAGAATTTTGGGCTGGCAGCACGTGATGGGGTTACTAAAGTGGCATGTCTGTTTAAAGCTCTTCACTTTCTGTTATTGTGGAACTTAGCAGGGAGTCCAGATTTGCTGTTGATGTGAAAGCTTTTGGTGAGAACAGAAGCTGCTATTTAATTCCTGCAGGAACAGGATACCTGGATTAAAAGTGAGATTTGAAGGGAGTACTATAGTATGGGCTATGAGAAAGAAATTGAGCAAGGATTAAGAACAGGTTTGCATGAGTGCAGGAGGACAAGCACTGAGAATTCAAAGAAAGACTACTGGAGGCAGCCGGGCACAGTTATAACAGCCTGGTCTGAAACGAAGTTGGACCTTGGATAAGAACCTCAGGAAGATGATTCTTTAATACATGCAGTGAGAAAAAACTCATGCTACTCACACTTGAGTCATCTTGAAATCTTCTGTGGTATAATTGCTTACCTGCTTGGGTAAGAGTAATGACAAGATAACTAGAAAGGATGAAGCATGGTTTCAAGTAGTTAAGTTTTTCTAGGATGAACAGTATTTTCAAAGGGGTATGATGTATTTGGTATGTGAAAGGAAACTGAGATAATCAAGAAGGCAGTATAGGCAATGGTAATATATGCCATCTGTCTATTCCTGCCATCTGATTTTAAATAGTTCTAAAATAAACCCTGTAACAACAAGCAAGTGCTTGTGCTCATGAGGAAGCTGCTGCCTTTTCAAGGTCTGTGTTTGTGTGTGTTCAATGCATGCTGTCTGGGGAAAGAAATGAGACTTTGAGAGCTGAGCGTTATTTCATTCAGTGGCAGCAGGTGGCAGGTTTGCAGCTCTGTTCCTGCTGACAACGATATTCTTCTTGATGATTAAATAGTATTTAATGCATTCTTTGAAGCAAGGCGGAAAATGATATGAGCAGTTCTTAGTGCCCTTTCATGAAAGAGCACGTCTCAGCTGGTGGGCTCTCCTTGTTCAGGAGGCTGCTTGGGTTTGTAATAGCAGCCACATTCACAGTGGGACAAAGAGATGGTGTGACCCAGCTACCAAACTCTTTTAACTTTTTTTTTTTGTTGCTTACAACCAGTACTAATGAGGATGGTGTGTGGGAGGGGTTTGGGGTGTATAAATTGTAATCTAGAGCCCAGTTAAATACTGTGTTGCAAATAATGTAGGTCAAGATTGACCAAGTGGTTTTATGGGTAGTGTTGGATGGGATTAGAAGGCACATCTATTCCTTGTGCTATTCCTATCTGTACAGGTTAAAAAAAAAAAAAAAAATTTCCAAGTTAGCAAGAATTGTAGACAGACCCTGGACTAGTCTGCTGGGAACATTTTCTAAATCATGTATGAATCAGAAACCTCATAAGCACAAGATGCCTTATTTTATAATGCATGCTGACTTGCCTTTCTTGTTGGGAGTCTTGCTGCTAACTCTTTGTTGAGTTTAAAGGCAAAACTTCTCTGGAAGCAAATGTGGAGTCTCACTCTTTTGTCAAAAGGCCTGCTTAGATGTTGGACAACATATATCCAGGATATGGCATATATCCTGAAAGGGCTCTTGAGATTTTTATAAAACATCAAGAAAGGCAACATTAACTCCAGCATTGTGTGGTGTGCTGTATGATATAAAAATAGATTAGCATGATGTAGTAGAAAATAGTTTGCAGTAACATTGTTCAGTAGAAAACTAGGTGTGCAGGTGTTAAATGGTGACAAAAAAAGGAGTTTGTGGTTTGTGCAAAATGCATCATAGGAAATTTCCATTAAAAAATTACTGAAAAGAAAACATGGTCTTCTGCTTTCAGTTGCTTCAGTTCTGAAACCTGTAAGTTACTTCTCTATGCCTCTTTTACACTTTTTTCCTAATCAGTTTTTAGTAGGCAAAGCAGAATTAAATATGTACATAGGAAAAAGAAATGAAAAAGGAACCCCAACAGGTCTCCTTTTTCTAGCAGAGGGAGGAGAAATGGATGATATGAAAACTAATTCTGATTTCAAAAAAGGGAAACAAAAATGAGTTGGAGAAGGAAGTTTTATTGAAAAGGGTATAATGACAAAGGCTTCCCCCCCCACCACCCCCTCCCACAAAGTTAAGCTGAACTCTGACAAGCTCTATAATATATATTCCTGTCACATTTGTTACATGTCATGAGCAATCAATCACTTCTTCTCTTGTTTAGCCGGAGTATGCAAATGTTTGCTTTTGGTACATTCCACCAAGCCTAAGAAAAATGGAGGATGGACCTGAATTTTGGCAGAAGCTACACCGGGTGAGTGTCACGTGAACGGTTGTTACCTGTAGCTTACTGATGTATCTGTGTGCCACACAAGAATGTGAAAAAGCCGTTGGCTTTGCTTACCTTTAAGCTATCAGTAGAATGGGGTTTTAATCCTTAAATAGACATTGGTAGGATTTAAGTTTGTTCTTTGTTTAGACAAGGCTAATTCATTTTTTTCTTGGTGTAAGAGATTACAAGTTTACAAGTGTTCAGCTTACTGTCAAAGTTGTTAGCTGGTGGAACTGAGAGAAGAGGAACAGTGTTGTCTGCATCTCTTGTCTAGATAGAATATTCAGACACTTGATGCTGTCCTTGGAACTTGTCTTAATAATTTATCATAATGCAAGTGATAAAGTGCTTAAGAATACACTTCTGATGTTAAACAACCCATAAATGACAGCAGGAATACAACAGGAAAAACTTCATTGCTGAGCATTTTGGTAAATGCCACCCTGGTAGAAAATCATGAACATCCTGAAAAAAGCAGCAGTAAAATGTTGAAGTTACTAATAGGGAATTGATAGTTCAGACTTAATAGCACAGTGACTATTGGCTTTTTAATTATGTTTTACAGAATAAGCTATTGTGTGAGTAACTGAATTTAATTCATTGTTTGCTCCTCTCTGTAGCAGCGTTGTTCTGCTTTTTTTTAACAAGAATTTGCAAATAGAAATTTAAACTAGATGTGTTTTGCCGTTTGCACACTTGTGTATGGTATACATGCACACTTACAGCATCTGCTGAAAGCTTTCCTTTTTACAGGAGTTGCTTTCAATTTATGCTGGATGTTGGTGTCTTTAGCAGCAAGGTCTTCCTTAAATCTGTCTTTCTTTTGTAAATTACATTCGCCTTTTGCCATGCATAGCCACAATGTTGCTTTCATAAAGTGTGAGTGGGTTATGATCCTTTCATATGGGGCTTCCCTTCTTGAGTGGAAGGCCTATATTCGTGTGTGTCTGTGTATACATGTATAACTGTTCCTATACCCATGGAGGAGTGAGAATTCTGAAAGGAGCAATGAGAAGGCATAGAAGAAATACTGTGGCAACTGCTATCGTTTGACCTATATATGCTGTGGAAGGGACTGAGGAGGGAAGGGATAAAGCACACTCAATGGCTTTGAGCATGTATATTAAATGTGGCTTATTAAATGTAACTTACTGGTTCTTTGCTACTCTGTGATGCTTCTAGTAGGGGGAATACATGCCTGGCTTTATTTTATGTACTGGTATAGACAAACTGGTGCTGGAAATGCAGATTTCTTAGACAGTGTTTTGTGGGAGAATCCTTGCAGGGAAAGGAGCTTGTGTGCAGTCTCTTCCAAGAGTGGAGCACTGCTGCAAATCTCAACCACTCTTTTCATGGACAAAGTGATATTTTCTTGACTCATATGCCTCCTCTGGTGAAGCACTAAGAAATCCAAAATCCTAAAATATAAACTATTTCACTCCTCTGTACAAAAGCCCCCCAAAACTCCCTTACAAACCAAAGCACTGAATGGCACAAATTTCTTTCCTGGGGGAAACAACAAATGATGATTGTTAGATACATTGCTTTAGGCACTGCTGGGGATTCTTGGGCACTACAGAAACACGTCTGTTGTATAACTAAAATTGAAATTATTTCACCTGACTGATTCTCTACAGGGACAGATCTGGGTTTACTTTGTTTTTTGGATGCCTAGGGCCAGTTTGGGGCCCTCATGGGCCCAATATGTAGTAGAGAGTAGATGAGATGACAGCACTGGGATGCAAATAGTCAGAATGACTTGACTTTTTCAGCTAATGTCAATTTCTTTTAACATTGCTACTCATAGTCATTATAGTACATTAATCAGTACAAATAAGTGACTGGGCAAGGAATACATTTAAGTGATAAGAAGATGAAGACTGGAGATGCTTCATTATGCCGTTGATGGGCAGAGGGAGATGCGTAGAGTTTCTTGACTGCAAGTGTTTCCTGAATATTCTCCTCATTTCACTAAAATGCTTTAATTCACAATTTCTTTTCACACATTTTATCATCAGTTTTTCTATTTATCCAGAAATCAATCTTCCTTTTTGTTGACCTGCATATCTGATAATAACTAAGAAAGTATGTCTTTAAAAATCCCTCAAGCAAGTAATTGGTTTTATTCAATTGCTAGTTCAACAGTATTATTAAAAATAGTATGCTGTCTTCTAAGGTTAGGTATGTGAGTTTAGTGCTGGTAAAAGTTGATAAGCAAATAGCTCTGATCTCAAGTCCTCAGCTTTCTGAAGAATTTGCATACCTTACACAAACCTAACAAGGAATTTTTGCTGTACTGGCTCTTCTCCAGCTTCCGTGGCCCACTTTATGTGGAAATGTGTCAGGGCTGACTGGATCACAGTGTGATGCCTGATTTTGATGTCAGCCTTCTAGCTGTCCTACATAAACAATGTCTCTCAGAAGCTGCTTTGCTTTTTATTGTGGTTGTTGTGGTAGGCTCTTTGTTTTAAATTTTGGGGCCTTGGACTTTAGGGATAAAATTTGCCCTCTTAAAGAGTCTGTAACATGCAAACCAGAAGGGTGATAGGAAAGTGGCCTGAAGGATTGGGACAGTCACTAGCTGGTCATTTGATTCATTACCTGAAAATTAGGGAAAAAGAAACAATGTGTTGGTAGGGAAGTAAAGAACAGCATAAATGGTACAGTACTCTTACTCAGTGAAACTGGGAATTCTGTGCACATCCAGTCTTCCAACACTTTCATCTTTGGGGATTGCAACAGGAATTAGCTGTGTAATGAAACTGATTCTACAGACTGTACAGCAAGGCTTTGAATGCAGTTTGGTGGTCCAAGATAGGCCATGCCCTGAACATGTTGCAGGGTGCTGAGGGCACAGAAGATGGTATAACCCGTAAAGGAACCTGCAATGTAAGGTGGTTTTCAGTGGCATTCTTCACAGTGATTGAAGAGGAATTTCTTCTTGTAGAAACCATACACATACGCAGTCTGTGGTAACTGGGGAGCTACTGTTCCATTCTACTAGAAATATTTGTGAGTGGCATTGTCATTGCAGACTGGGGGTACTTGTCTTTGACCTGGAGCTGGCATAACTGCCTGGGCGAGGGAGCAATTGCTTTGCTAGTGTTGCTGTACATGCCCTCTAGTGGCATTTCTGCTACTCTTCCTCTTGTGAATCATCTGTGAATCTGTGTGACACACCATATGGATTTACTTTGTTCACTGATAAAGATGGTCAGTTTGTCACAGGGTCACAGTGAGAAAAGCATAACTGGAAATTACAAGGCAGAATTGGAAGTGAGGGAAGAAGTAAAAGAAAAAAAACACAACAAACCAAAACCAAGTAGCAAGCAAACCAAAAACCAAAACAAAACATCCCCCCAAAAAATAGCCCAGGCCATTCCAATTTTCATATTTTTTCCATAACTACAAATATTTGTGCATATTCTTACTTGTAACAATCTTCTCTTTAGAAAAGTTTGCTTTCTCATCTTATGCTAAAGTGTCTTCAGCTGGTGAATTAGCTGGTTGTCAGTCATACTGTCTCTGGAAAGTCTTCTGGCAGCACAGAGGATGTGAGGGGGCACAAAGAAGGCTTTAGAGGGATGCACCTGGAACGATTGTCATACTTTTGCTAACCCAGCAAGTCAGCCCAGCAAGTGCATTTTAGATTAGCTTGTATGCTCAAATTCAGTGTGGTCTAGAAGTCTAAGAAGGGGACACAAAAGTAACCATCTTTAACAGAGCCTTGTCCTGTGGGAGTCTGGCTTTGCTGAAGGATCCTGCAGAGTAACTGTAGGTAGACTGCTGCATGTGGAATACTGCTTGGTAAAGTGGGCTAATGGTATATTGCTAGGTACCATTTTAGACCTCAAAACTGGGATTAAAAAGTGTCAGTCAGTTTCTGGTAGATCTTTTATGCCTCACTAAACTTTGCCTTGTCTGTAGTTCTGAACACCATCTGCTGGAATATTGGATTTCCAATGATTCACTAAAGCTATTATACGTAGCTGTTAGTTTCCATTACTCAAAATTTCAGCATCTCAGTCTCAGATTTTACTTGTGTGGTGTGTTTGGGATGTTTTGGTTGTTTCCTGCCCTTTTGTGTATATTTTGCCTAATAATACAGAATTTGTTGACTGTATTATACGACTCAAGATACAATTTCATACTAAAACCTTGATAGCTTGGAATACCATTTTAGCATCTCCCCCTTGGTAAAAGGCAACTTTATTCCTGCTTTTCGCCCCCATCTTAGGAGAGGAATGTAGCTGTCTGCTGTATGAAGGTATATTTGCAAAATAGCCTGTCATGCTTACTGGTGTTGTGATACATTTATATAATGAGAAGTTTCATATCAGAGCAGAAATGTAAGAAGGTTGAAGTGGTTGTTGCCTTGGCAACTTCTGAATCTTGTGGTCTTTGTGGTATAAACCAAACACTAATCAAGGACTCAATTCAGTATTCTTTAAGTATGCAAAATACCTATTGACTACTGTACAAGGTTTGAATGGGAAGGGAAAACAAGACCTCCAGTTGGTTATGTTAATAATGTCTGCCCTCTGGATTTTGGGATAACTAGAGAAAAATTACGTAGATTGTAACTACAACATTAAAAGCAGCTTGCCCAGTTTTATGCGCAAGAAAGGTCCCCACGTCTTTGCAAGTATCTTTTTGCTTGGGATTTGTGTACAAAACATTGGATGCCTGGTGTCCTTGTTTACCTCAAGTTTTTCCTTGAACAACAACAACAAAATAATATTTTAATGTGCATTTGAAGAGTAATGGTAGAGACCCATTTCTGTAAACTTTGCTTATATGAGTACTTTTTACAAGACCGAGTAGCCTACTGACTACATCTAGCTCTGTTTAACACAAGTTTCTGTGGAGGGCTGCATCAAATGACAGGAAAATCAATGGTAAGATTTACACAGAAGTATACAGGAGTTAGATTGACTAAATCATTGTAACTGACAGATCTGGAGCTGCTCATCAGTCATTTGTGAATACTTTATGCTGATTTAATTGTTTCTGATCCCATGTGCTTTCTTGTTGCATTGAGATAATATAATAATGTAGAAGTAGATTTGGAAAAGAACAGAAAGAAAAATAGTGGGTCACATTCTGGTTTTTTTGCGCCAGCATGTGAGGGTGCCGTCCCTTCACCTTTTTTTCTCTTGTATCTCTTTTTTTTCTATCTGTTGTGGACTTCAATAAACAAAAATCTACAAGTGGAAGTGAATTGCTATCACAGTTCTAAAAGAAAGACTTTCCAGGGAGATGGGTTGTCATTTCAGCAAATTAGATGGGGACCTCCAAAGGGATTGTCTGAATAGATTTGGTTTGTCAGGGAAATCCTGAGGGTCAAGAGAAGCTCTAGATTAATTTTGTGTAACTTGAGGCATTTACTGCAGGAAGGCTATTGAAGTTGCTGGCACAGTTTCTCCCTCCATCTTTAACACAAAGAAGGAGAGGAGGAACTCCTAGATCATGGCTTAGACAACCTACAGTCAAGCACCCTTGTGAAAGATTTACCAGTCTTCATTATTCAGGAGGGGAACCTTAGAGATGGTCAGGATCCTACTTCAGCTGCTTTAGTTCCTAACCACAAGTAAGAAGAACCCAACACTAAATCCTCAGCATGCTGTGTGCTGTTTTAAGCCTATCTTTTACAGGCTTCTGGAGGGAATAGATGAAAAATCTCCTAATTCAATGGGCCCAACTTAATTCTCAGTGTTGTGTTCGAGAGAGGCAGAAATCCAGCATTCCTGGAGAGATGAGAGCAGGAGGCCTGAAGGAGGGCAGCAGTCAAGGATCTTAGGGGAGAGAGGCACAATAAGCCCTGAAACCACAAAATGAGTAATACAGTAATAACCAGGAATTACCTTGTAATGTGACCATTCCTCGGCAGAGGATGTTGCTTAGAAATTTAATAATGATAAAAAGTTGCTTGTTAAAGTAACAACATCTCTTATTTAGCAACTAATAGTACATAATATACTGCAACAGATGGATAAAATCTTTGTAGTTTGGCTTCATAGAAATCAGTTATTGTTAAGAAGAGAGGTCTGAGCTGTAATAAATGCGAAGGAACAGTACAGTGTAATATAATAGAGAAAAATTATAACTGTTTCTGTACCTTGTTAATGAGGGATTTGCACACTTTCCTTTTTAATCTCTGGTTTTATATAACTCTGTTACAAAAGTCACTTTAGATGTTAATTTAAAAAGACATTTTGGATGACTTTGTTTTAAATGTCTCCTCCAAAGATTAAAGTAAGAACACAAAAATAACATGCCTTTAAAAAGAATGTTAATTCAAAATAGAATACTTTGGTTTCTGGCTGCATATCTGCAGATAGCTGGAATTTCTTCTTTGTTAACATTTATTCTTGCATGTGTACTAAAGTAGTAGTGCTAGACTAAAGGGCCAAATTGACTCTTAAAGTTTCCATCAGAAGTAGGCATCAGTGCATTTTAGCTTGCTGCTAACAACCCTTCACTATATATTTTACATTAGTGGAGTTGTGCACCTGCTTAATGTTCAGCCACATATAATAGTTTGTGATCTCATGCTTGCTCTTTCATGGGATGACTGCCATATCAGATGTGCATAGGAATAGAAAGGAGGTATGTTTGTATGACTACGTCATAGCCTACTGTAGAGGTAATAAGACAAAGATGTGAACTGCTTGCAGTCCCTGCTCTGTAACAGTCCTAAGTGATATTTTAGCAATTCATGAAATGGCAGTTGTAGGGATTTCTGTTCTAGCTCTCTGCTTTGCCCCTCTTCCAGACCAACTTTTCAGGAGTGGGGAGTACCAGTTGGGCTCTTTCATGCAGAAATCTTTACTTTTTTTTTGAGCTGATACTATTTCAATGGAGGGAAGCGAGCAAGAGTCAGCATTGTAACCACTTCATTGTAACCATCTAATTTCTGTTCTTTGGATAGTTGGCTGTTTCTATTTTACTCCTCAGTCCCATTCCAGATTTGTAATATCAGGCAATACCTTGAACTGACAATATTTAGATCCCATCCAGGAAAACACCTCCACTGTAACAACACCGTTATATTGCTGCCAAAACCAGCCCTTAATTCTTGGAACAAAGAGAAGAAACCCAAAATGTCTTTGATGCCATATGGGTTTACTAGATGAGAATGCAAGGCAATTTTTGACAGAGACTTAAGACTGAGCTGTACATGTTTAAGGCCTACTGGGGACTGAGGTCTATTGATCCCTAGTGCTCAGTCTACAGAAAAGATAAAAGCTGTGGGAAGGGAGTCTGCTGCAGCCTCTTACATTGCATTCAGGCTGAACAAGTATTTCATCTTTCTCGAGTCACCTGCAGAGCAAGATTGCTCGGTTCTCCAGAGATGAAGTAGATATCACACTAGTTGTTTCTTGCTTGAAATCCTTTTAAGGATAATGGAGGGTACAATCTTTTTCTTTGTGTGGTAATACACATAATGGCATGATATGAAGCTAGAGGGAATAGATAAAGTGGAGAAAAATATTGTGAGGAAATAAAATCATAAGAGACTGACCACTTAGAAGAAAAGGACTGAACCTTCCAGGGAGGGCAATGTAAGATGCATTTTCACTGCAGTATATAATGCTCTGTGAAGGTACCTTACCTAGCTCAAGTACTAGGAGCAGTATGGCCACACCTAAGTATGGTAATTCATTCAAGTTAAAAACTATCTCACAGGGAATAGTTAATTAATATGACTGTTCTTTCAGGATTCAAGGAAATCACCTACAATAGTGCTGTATGTTTTGTGTAGATATACTCCTTTCTTACAGGGGAAGCATAGGTTCCACTTGACTAATGTCTTAAAAGTTTTGCATAACTTCCTTGCTAAAACCTGAGTCATTCTGGCTTTCAGTTCAAATATAAAACCCAAACAAGCTGATTTCCAAATCTTGCATTGTTAAAAGCTTCACACAATAATTCTTTCTGTTTCCATATAGGAAGCATCTAAACCCCCTTATTTTCTAACTGAAAGAACACAGAAACAAAGGCTGAGGGGATTCTGAGGGACTGCATTGTCTGCTTTATTGCCAGATTCAATTGACTAAAGAGTGCTTAAGCAGTGCATAAGTGCTTTTTGCTATTTCTGTGTGAACAAAGACAGTACTGTTTCATTTATGACTTTCAAGTAGATACAGAATATTACCCAGAGCAGTGGACATTCTGCATCCATTGTTTTAAGTCTCACAGCTTGTAGAAGGACAAAGAGGATAAAACTAAACCTCATTTCTTTTCCAGAAAAGTGATTTTTTTTGGGAGGGGGGTTAAGTGAAAATGACATAATTCATATAAATTAAGTAGGCAGTTGGTGGCATCAGAAAATCATTCCTTCTGGTTTTGGGAAGAATTGAAAAAGTAAGATACCTGAGAGTTCCTAATTTGGAGATAATGATAATCTTCATTAAAGGATAATACTGAGGTAAAACTAAACCATTGGAATGGTATATCCCACTATGAATGACCAAGGTAGAAAAGAAAAAGAATGATCATTGCTGTGAACACAGGAACAAAGAACAATTTAGTATTTTTCTGTGATTATTAGCCTGCTTGAGAGCAGCCCTGAGGAAAGAGACTTGGGGCTGCTGGTGGATGAAAAGCTCAACATGAGCTGCCAGTGTGCACTTGCAGCCCAGAGGGCCAACCATATCCTGGGCTTCATCAAGAGAAGCGTGGCCAGCAGGTCTAGGGAAGTGATTCTCCCCCTCTACTCTGCTCTTGTGAGACCCCACCTGGAGTATTGTGCCCAGTTCTGGAGCCCCTATTACAAGAGGGATATGGAAGTGCTGGAGAGAGTCCAGAGAAGGGCCACGAGAATGATCAGAGGCCCTTATTGTGGCCTTCCAGTATCTGAAGGGGGCCTGCAAGAAAGCTGGTGAGGGACTTTTTAGGAGGTTAGATAATGATAGAGCCAGGGGAAATGAATGCAAGCTTGAGGAGGGTAGATTTAAATTAGACATTAGGAGGAAGTCCTTCACTGTTAAGGTGGTGAGACAGTGGAACAGTTTGCCTGAACAGAGTGGTTGTGGAAGCCCCACCCCTGGAAGCCGTTAAGGCCAGACTGGATGGGGCCCTGGGCAACCTGATCTAGTGGCAGGTGTCCCTGCCAGGCAAGGGGGTTGGAACTAGATGATCTCTAAGGTCCCTTCCAACTCTGAAAATTCTATGATTCTGTGTTACCACACAGAACAGTATTGCATTTTTGTTCATCACTGCTGAAGTGAAAAATTTCATATTTTGTAGTGCAATACTGAGACTTCTTAGAATCGTTTGTATGTGATTTTTTGAATGTAAATGTGTATCTAAATGTGCTCATGCATACACATTTATATGATTATGTATTTACATATTTGGATCATGTAAAAAAATCATTCTTGAAAAGGGAGAATGTGGAATAAGGGATGTGAAAGCTGATGCTCAATCAGGGACATCTAAAGCTAGTTGTCCAATACCATGTCCAGATGGCTTTTGAAAGTCTTCAAGGAGTGAGACTCCACAACCTGTCTGGACAATCTCTGCTAGTGCGCAGTCACCGTCACAGTGAAAAAGTGTTCTCCTGACTTTGAGGGGAAACCTCCGGTATTTTGATTTGTTCCTGTTGCTTCTTGTCCTGTTGCTGGGTCTGTCTTCTTTGCACCCTTGCGTCAGGTGTTTGTTTACATTGGTAAGATCTCCCCAAGCTCTCTCTTCTCCATGCTGAGCAGTGCCAGCTCTCTCAGCCTTTCCTCATAGACGAGTTGCTCCAGTCCCTTAATAGTTTTCATGGAACTTTATTGAACTGTCTCTAGTATGTCCATGTCTTGTACTGGGAAGCCAGAACTGGACACAGTACTCCAGGTATGGTCTCAAGTGCTGTAGAGAGAAAGGATCACCTTTCTTGACCTGCTGGCAGTGCTTTGCCTAATGCAGCCCAGACTACACTAGCCTTCTTTGTGGCAAGGTCACATTGCTGGCTCGTTCAACTTGATGTCCACCAGGCCCCCTGTGTCTTTTTCTGCCAAGATGTTTTCCAGCTGGATGGCCCCCAGCATTTATTGGTGCATGCGGTTGTTCTTCCCTAGGGTGCAGGATTTGTCATTTCCTTTGGTCTTCCATGAGGCTTTTGTCAGCTCTTCTCCAGCATCTATTGTCTACATGTTCCAGTTTCTCTTAAACATGGTCAATGTTTTTTTGCTATCTTAATAATCTTTGGCTACTTCTAGGGGAAAGAAGAAAACCCAACCCAAACCCACAACCCTACAAAAGCAACACAACCTTATTCCTCACAAATTTATGCTTTCCAATGGTGACCTCTAAATCTATACTTTGTCTGACAAAAATACAGTATGCATTCTTAGCCTATTTACAGTCAAATATTTTTTTATTCTGAGTTGTAGTGAATTGCTATACCCTTGATGTATTTTGTTAGCTTCAGCTAGTGTGTTCTGATTCCTGACTACATAGTACTTTTTTGCCCACTTCCTCTGCTTAAATAGGACTACTTACTCTTTCTTTCCTTCATGTTGGAGTGAGAACATATTGAGTAATACTTCGAATGTCCTTTCATGCCTGCCTGTGAAGAGAACCACTTTTAATACAAAAGCAGAGTTTCAAGACATTCAACACAGTTGAATAGTCCTAGTTGACTGTATTGACTATGTTCTTATAAACCAGCACTGTGCTTCTGCATATCTGTGCACCATTTCATTATGCTGTCTATGCCATATGTACATTAATAACCAGTGATGGAAGAAAAAAAAAGTTGAGTTACAGGCTGTACTCCAAACTACACCTTTTCTGAAAGTGTCATAGATCATTTTTAATAGCCTGTGGATCAAAATGAAACCCAATATACATCACAGGGAACTCAATAATTAAAGCATCCCAGGAATGTCTAAGTACTAAGGTCTTCAGGTCACTAGAAGCTTCATTCTGTTCTTGGTTTTTACCTGGCTAAAGGCTGTCTCCTCCCTCCATCTTTGCATTTTGTGACAAATGGTAATTGTATTTTAATGCACTGACTTAAATTATTTTATCTGCCATTTGGGGGGGAAGAATGAACTCCCTTTTCTTTCCCTTCCACCTCCTAATTTTCTGTGGAATGAGAAAAACAGTTATTCAAAGGCATTAGCATTTCAGTATGCCTCCAATGCACTTAGCTCACAGCTCTCCTCTCTATGCTGAATGTCTGCAGGAAGGTCTCATGGGGCACTGAACATGTTCTCTGGGTCTGTGGAGCTGGTCTGCACACCAGCTCTGAATTTAATTCCTTTCATATGGGAAGCCCTGGGGGCTCTCTGAAGGATCCAAAATGGTCCCTTCATGATGAGAACACAGTAATTTTGCAACCCTGGGGCTGCACAGGTGTTATTGTGTGGGTATGGGGAGGATGTATAGTCATGTTTCAGGAAAACAGCAGTCAGTGAAGGGTTTTGTGGACTCCACGCTCAATGAGTTTGTGCAGGGGATAAATTCTATTCCAATGTGAAAGTGATGGAAGGAAGGTTGACTTTTGCAGCATCCTACTGACAGGAAAAAAACCCCCTTGGAGTGACACTCTAGGAATCCTGGCCAAATTAAGTCCCTTGGATATGGCTCGAGTTGTGATCTTGGGGCTCCAGTGCCAGGGCTGCATTGTGTGAATGTAGCAGAACTGGGCTGGTGCAGAGCATGCTGGCTAATCCAGAGCCCTCAGGGTTAGAGGTGGTGAGGCAGCTGTGCACCTCAGATCAGTCCCATCTCATGGTGTGCAGAGGTGCTTCTTGAGAGCCATCATTGTTTCATCATATAGTTTTAATGACATTTTTTTCACTTTGTGCCTGTAAGCAGATGTCAAAAGCTGTTGCTCCCTGTCCCTATGAGAATTTTGGTATGCTGTTGAGAGGATCAGGCATTTTTGTCTTTGCTATTACACAGTGGGGGTTTGAGCTGAATGAGCTTGGTGATTGGGGGATGCAAATGAGAGAATAACAGGTGATTTTTAAGTGAGTGCTTGCAGTGACTGTTTCAGGATGCTCCAGGGATTGATGAGGTAATTGCCCAGCAGAGCCACTGGCTTGATGTATGTTGGTTATATGTGTTCCTTAACCTTGCTAATAAATGATATTTCAATGATTAAGGGTATGTGTAGGATAAAAGTAGTGTCTGCCTCTCCCATTGGTCCTTTGCATAGGATGAACCTCATTGAGAGTGAAAGTGAAGAATGTGGCCAAAGATTATCTTCATTAGTTGTTTGGTTGTTAGTGCCTGATTTTTCTTGCTTTTGCACACAACAAAACTGCAATGTGAAATATAAGCCACCACTTCTTGGTTGGCAACTTTTTAAGTGCAGTCTCTCCCTCTGCAAGGTGGTGGTAACAGGAGCTTCTCTGTGCTTTAAATATCTTAGAAAGGTACTTGAATATCAGAAATTGCAGGTGGGCTAAATGGCAATTCGTGAATAGATAATGAGTGCTAGTGTGGTCTGCTAGTAGTGTTTTTTCAAATGAACCCTTTCTATACTACACAAGTCTCCTCCATTTACAAATCTTCCTGGTGGCATCCTGACCAATCTGCCCTGCCAGCTGGTGCCTGCTGTGGTTTCTGAATGGACCAAGTGTTCTCCAGCATTCTGTTGGTTTTGTCATGTTTAATAAATAAAAGCAATGAATTGGCTGTAGTGCAATAATAGTGATTTCAAGATAAATAGCACAGTGATTTTTTTTGTAATTTTATAGGGAATTGGACAGAAGGAAAATAAAATCTTTGAGTTTCAATATTAACGGACCTCTACTGCATGAGTTACTATGTATTTGATGGAAAACAAGAGAAGATATCTTTGTCTTATTAGCCAGAAAGCAGAGGTTGCTTAACACTGTAAGCCTTTATTCTACCTCACAGGAAAGGTAAACCTCTGCTGTAGTCTGAAACATGTGTGGTAATTTCAACACTAGCTTAGCCTATCTGGGGAAATATTTCATTGTATATTGTTCCCAGCTGTAAGTGGGGAACTCCCATGTCAGGTTGAGTTGCAAAGGATGTGGGCGTTTCGGCATATGCAGCATTTTTAGAAAAAATTAGAAACATACCTGGATTATAAATATTTGATCAAAGAATTATTTAGTGGTTAGTTCAGGGTTCAAATGAAACATTTATGCGTTTTTCACTTTTACCTATGTTGGACAGCTTGTGTAAACTTTGTGAAAGAGCAGTAGTACATGGAGTGTCCTTACTCTGCTCCTGGTAGTCCGAAAAGTCTGAAAGATGCATTTTTTTTGGACACAGGAATAAGAGCGCAAGTACCACAGAGGAAAACATGCTGTCTGCCAAGGAAGAGCAATGAAGCTATTCTACTTTCCCTGCCATTCCCATCTTTCTCTGCCCTTTCCTGCAGCTTCCTGCAGCAGCATCTCTTGCTCTTCACCAGTACAATGTTTGTGCTCTCACTCTCTGAACGGACCAGGTGCTCTGGGAGAGATGTGTCTAGACAGGGGATGCAGTTCCTCTGCTCTTTCCTTCTTTTGGGCAGACTAGATGAGCCAGCTGTAGTCAGTCCAGAGATCTGTGGGAAGGCTCAGCTGGCTTTGCCTTTTCCCCTTGAATGTACATTCAGCTGAAATGTGCCTGTCAAACAGGAATGTATTAGCTGTTGTTTAGCAAGCTATTGTTGCAGCATGTGACTTATGAAAATAAATTAATAAGCCAATATACATGTTTGCAGCTGATTTGCATCTCACCATAAAACTGAAGCCTATGAACAAAAAGGACTTAAGGATAGAAGGAATTACCTAGCCACCTCTGTATTTTGGAGACTTTTCTCTGGCTAGCCTGGTAATTTTTGGTAAAATGGTAAAATTGCCATTTTCCTTGGCACCTTCTTTTGATGGCTAATTAGCTTTACTGTATGAAAGGAGATTGACTGAGAAGGGAGGGGAAAAAAGGTGGTGAAAATTTCCATTCCACACTAAAATAGCTTTCTCTGGTTTTTGTTTTACTAGGGAATCCTGCTGCGGCAGGGGGGTTGGACTAGATGATCTTTCAAGGTCCCTTCCGACTCCTAATATTCTGTGATAAGCTATCATCAAGTAACCTCTCATATTTATAAACTAAATAGATTCACATCTTTAAGTCTTCATTAGCCGTTGAATCATTTCTGTGGCTGTCATCAGCATCCTTCCAGTTTTTCATTATCATTTGGAAAAAAAGTGAACATTTGAATTGTGTACTTTTTGCCAGCACCTGACTTTCCATTACTGCATGTGGAGAAAAAATTGCTTTCTTAATGCCTGTGCACTTGTTCGTAAAATCATAGATTGTAATACTTTTTTTCCCCTCTTCTACCTTATTTTTTTCTTCTACCTTTTTTCTTTGGGAGCTCGAACAGATGAGGCTTTGTAATATATTGTGATAATGAAAGCTGAAATGAAAACTTCTCTATTGTGTAAAAATTACTATTTCAAGAACAAAATAAGTTGGCAAGACATCTTGTGCTTTTTCCCATTGACTTGGGGAAAACAGACTGACATCCCAGATTAACTAATGGTCCTAAGACCTGGGGGTCTGTGTTTAAGAGTAGCCCTGACTGTTTTAAAGGATCCACCTAAATTATCCTGTTACAAAACTTTGTAGTCTGTCTGTTGACACAACGTTTTAAAGCTATGATGTAGAGTGAGAACAATTTCAGAGAAGTCATTTTTCTGCCAGGAAGAATTCTTGGGTTGGAATGTGTGGCCTGGAAGGTCATAAGAATTTTGTTTTGTTGTTGATTGCTACAGTCTTTCCAGAGTCCTTGTGTCCAGGACAGCGATCTATTCTGAGCTGTCTGTGGTTTTTGGGTTGGTTGGTTTGTTTGTTCTGGTTTTTTTGTTTTTTTTTTTTTTTCCCCTGCATCCACAACTTATCTTTTAATTGTATTAAAAAGCCATCGTTAGAGTGGGTTGGAGCACTCCGGGTCTGTGCAATGGTTTGTCTTCCTTGGGTTTCTCCCTGCAAGTCTCTCACTCGCGAATGGTATCAGCTGTCATTTCCAGAAAACCAACAATGATGATTAACATCAAGGCTAATCCTGATCTCTGTGGAGTCTCACTAGAAGCAACATTTGATTGACATCCTATTTACTATGTGTAGAGATATGCTAGTTATTCAAGTCTTGCTTAGTTTTACTGTACTGCTATTGTGTAGTCCTGATATTTTTTATGCTGTTGCTGCGTGAATTGTTCCTGCTATTTTTCATCTAAATGGCTTGCGTAAGGCTTTCTTATTAATGCTCTAACTGCAAGTAAATCATAAGGAAAACCAGTAACATCAGCAAAGTAATGAAGGCAGGCTGACCCAAAGACACCAATGTAACAACACAAAAGGCTAAATTTTAAGTCTTATCCATTTTAAAATGACTGATAGTCTTAGTTTTTAATTCATTATAAATTAAATCCAGTAAGAATGCTTCTTTTTTAACTTTATATTCATAATGGTTTAAGTACCTCCCCAGGGAGGTGGTCACAGCACCAAGCCTGGTGGAGTTCAAGAGGTGCTTGGACATTATTCTCAGGCACATGCTGTGATTCTTGAGGTATCCTGTGCAGGGTTGGGAGCTAAACTAGATGATCCTTTCAGATTCCTTCTGGCTCACAGTAATCTATGATTCTAAGTACCCTTATTTCACTCAGTCTACCTCCCTACCACTTCTAATTCTGGTGCTTGTTTTCTGAAATGTCCATGATATCCCCAGAATTATCCAAAGATTTAGTGGCCCTTTTTTAATCTTAAGTACAAGCCACCTATGCCTCTAGATCTAAAACTTTGCCCTCAGCAGATCTTTAACATCCTGATAGCTGCTGATGGCTGAGAAATTTCATCAGTTTTGCAGTAGAAATCTCTCCCTGCATAAGCTGAAAGCTTAGTATTGAACATACCTGTTTTATGTGCATTTTTAATGATTAACCGTAGGTAGAGCTTCCCACGTCCCTAACGTACATACTAAAGTATTTCTTTTCCTTAGTCCTGTTGATTTATTTTCCTTCTGATAATTTTTCTCCATGTCACATTTGTATTGATTGCTATCTGATCTGCTTCCCCCTTGCTTTGCTATTTTTACTTTGCCAATAAATGAGGATGGGCTTTTATGTAAATCTGTCTTTTCTTGATTGAAGAATTGCAGCTTTTGGCCATCTCATCTCTTCTTAAAGAGCTTTAAGCTTTCATCTATCTTTCCCACCTGAAGTTTTTTGGAAATTAGGTCTTTTCAACCAACCTTTGTGATTGAGACCGTTATTCTCCTTCGGCTGCAGTGAATATAGTCAGGTTGTGGTCAGTTCACAGAGAGAAATGATGATTTATAGACCGGTGATTAATTTCTCTGTGCCATGATATGGTCAGAAATGAAGATATATCATACTTGGTCCTCCACTGGTGAGTTGGGACAGGATGTATTGCTGTGTGAAACTGTTTGTTGTATGTGATCAGACCTGTCTGGATGTGCGAGGTCAGGATGTGGCAACTGGGGAAGGCACAGCCATGCTGGTTATCCATGTGTTTTAGCTCCTCAGATGAGTTCATTAATATAATGCAGTTTTCTACAGAGATTGTGTGGATGTAGCATCTGTGCTTCTGAATCAGTTTAATTTTCACAATCAACAGTAGCTATGAGGTAGTTGTGTTGATCTGCGGGGCTCACTGCTCAAGCTGCCAAAGTTAGAGATGGTAGTTAGTACCTGCCTGTAGGACCTACCCTGAATGCCCAGCTCTGGATACCACGTATGGGAAATCTGCAGGGCCGGTAGCTGAGTCAGGGCTCAGAGCTTGGGATTTGGGGATTACACCTGGGGGAGAGCTTTTCCAAGAGGTTTTTAAGCAGCTAAGGTAGTAGTAAAGCGAGGTGACCATTGGGGGGCACCAGAACAACAGTAATGTGCTGCAACTGCTAATTAAAGCACATGTTGTTAATGGCTATGTGGTGCAGTCAGGGGGAAAAAAAACTGTTTTGAGTATGGGAGGACATTTCTTTCAGTTCTTGAATCAACATCCTTTCCTCATTAATACTGCAAGCTCTGTTTTGAAGGCATGATCTGTTAAAGAATAAACTATAGCAAGCATTAATTATCTCCTATTTTCCATGCAGCATACTCTCTCTCCACTCTCCCCTTTTGTATAAAATTAAACATTTGAGTGTCTTATATGAGGTCTGAATCCAGTGATGTCTGAGGGTTTAACGTACAGTTTTAACAGCAGTTGAGTGTTGTTCTTTTTTTCCTGGGTGATAATTCAGCTAATAGTCCAAATTTCAGATGTGAAAGGATATCTAAATACATCCCTTCTGGCTAGTTGCTCTCTGTGGATTTTAGCACGTGTAGATATTGTTATAAGTGTGACTGTAGGCCACTAGTAAGTCAAAATATCTTTGCCAGCTTCTTGACCTGGCATCACAAGAAAATGGCGGGGTAGTCTTTTTCTATTTAAAAAGAAGGCTCTTCTGCTGTCTGCAGGCGAAGGCTTCTCCCAGATGTCTCCTGAAATTCCTCCTGCTAGTCTTTAATGAGAATTTACAGTATTATTATTTAATATTGAAAATATGACCCTGTTTCAGTAAAGATGTGTTTTCCGTTTTGTTTTAGCATTTTTAAGTTCCTCAGTGGTACTGGGTTTGTGTGTTGAGTCACAGCATGCTTTCTGAAAGGCAAGCCTGCTAGCCGAGATGTGGCCTTGCTTGGCCAGTGCTATTGGAAAGCATTGTCTAAGTTATACTGAGTCAGCTGCCATGATCAAACCCTAAATCTAGGAAGAGCTTTCCTTCCCAATGGTATTGGTGCTCTTCCCTTGTCCAGTCAGATTACTGGCCTTGAAGTCCCCATTGCATGAATAAATGTTAAAGCACAATTAGAAGGTGAGTTTTGGTTCCAACAACATACACAGTGAATTCTGTAAGTGAAAAATTTAGCAAATAATGTTTTTGACAAACTTGACAAAAAGACAACAGTGAACTGAGTTAACATTTAGACACCTGGAAAAGACACAGACTTGAAGAAGGACTCCTGCCCTGAATCCCTGTTGCTTTTTCTCAGGAAGTAATTTGGCCTGAAAAAAATACTGCTTCACTATGCAAGTTGTGCTTTCTTTATATCCTTAGAAAATCATAGTCACAGACTACTAGAAAACAGTGTCATCGTGAAACATCTGGCTTTTATCAGGCAGCTAGGGGCTTCTGGAAAGTCCTGCTTTTTCAAGTTAACTGAGCTTATCTGAGGTCTTCTAAAAATGCTGAAAAACCTGTTAATCCTACTGCTGCTTAACTTCAGATCAGAAAGTCACTCCTTCAATTTGTGCAGTCTGTGATTCATGCACTAGATGGTGATCAAAAGCAGCTCAAATTGTATGCTGTCTTCTGCTTCTCAAAGTTACAGTTGCCAGCAGAAAATGAAAGCACATGAGACTGGCTGTTTTTTCTGCCGAGCTTTTAAACTTTTTTTTTTCCTCTGTCCATGAGTGATTAATCTGTTTAGCAGAATTCCTTTAAAGATTAAGGTAGAAATGAAAATATTTAGTGGTGCTGATAAATTAATATATCATGTTGGAACATGATTTTAGACTTTTATATATAAATACATAGGAAATATGTATTCATAATCTGGTGGCCTTCTACAATGGAGAGACTGCAACAGTTGATGAGGGAAGACCGACTGATATCATTTACCTGGACTTTTGTAAGGCCTTTGAAACAGTTCCTTATGACATCCTTATCTCAAAATTGGAGCGATATGGATTTGATGGGTGGACAAGAAATTGGCCGGATGGATGCAAACAGAGAGTTGTGGTCAATGGCTCTTTGTCTAGGTGGAGACCAGTGATGAGTGGTGTCCCTCAAGGCTCTATCTTGGGACCGGTGCTCTTCAATGTCTTTATTAATGACCTAGACAGAGGTATCGAGTGCACCCTCAGCAAGTTTGCAGATGACACAAAGCTGAGTCGTGTGGTTGTTATGCCAGAAGGGAGGGACGCCATCCAGAGGGACCTGGACAAACTTGAAAAGTGGGCCTGTGAGAATCACATGAAGTTTAATAAGTTCAAATGTAAGGTCCTGCATCTGGATAGGGGCAATCCAAGATATATGTACAAACTGGGAGAGAAACTTGTTGAAAGCAGCTGTGCAGAGAAGGACTTGGGGGTCATGATAGAGGATAAGCTGGATATGAGCCAGCAGTGTATACTCGCAGCCTAGAAGGCCAACCATATTCAGGGCTGCATCAGGAGAGGCATGACCAGCAGGTGTAGGGAGGTGATTCTGCCTCTCTATTCTGCCCTCGTGAGGCCCCACACAGAACTGTGTCCAGTTCTGGGGTCCTCAGCATAGAAAGGATGTGGACCTGTTGGAGCAGGTCCAGAGGAGGGCCACAAAGATGATCAGAGGACTGGAGTACCTCCCCTGCAAGGATAGGCCATTTTATGATTCTATGAAGTACTTCTGTCTCTGTGATCACAAATACTCATAAAACATCTCAACTTCAAGCTGGGGTTAGAGTTGTTTGCATAATACAGGAATACACCAATTCTTAAAATAGTTGCTTAGGACTGAAACCCAATCTCTGAAGGTACAAATTGATTACTGATGGTTAATACAAGGTTGTAATGGAAAAGGGGGAGCACTACTCCTAAAGTGATTACAGATTTCTGTAAGATTAAAAAAAAAAAAGTAGAAAACCTTTCTTCATACTGCCCACCCTGGAATTACAAAAGCTACTCTAATCCTGTACCTTGGGAATACTACTGGCTTCAAAGGTAAAGACTGTAAGATGAGTTTTGGCTTCTGTAACTGGAAAAATTCATTCCACTGAAGAAAGTCAGTTGAAATATTCCTTTTACTACAAAATCAAGTATAATTTTCAGGAATGAAGGCTGATAGATGGACTTAGATGCATTAGGGATGTGGGGAAAGCTAGTCCAATACTGTGCAGAGCTGTGGTAGGTGGAACATATTAGTGGTGCAGTATTTAGATAGTAGAAAGGGAATGTACAACGCATGAGACTGTAAGATGCCATTGGACAACACACTGGATTGTACTATAACCATTATGGACCAGCAGTGCAGTTCAAATAAACAGTTGAGAGGAGGAAAGTGTCATAAATAGTAAGTCTTAATAGCTGGAGCATTTTTTTGACCTCTGTGTACATCTGTAAGTAAGACAACAGAAGCCTGTCTCAGATCTAGTGCTCAGTCTCATGCATACATCCTCTGGCAGGGTCAACAGCTGGTGGAACCAACCCTTTTGGCTGCACCAGCACAGCAGGAGGTCCCACAGGGGATGGTTGTGGCAGAAGATACAGCACTGTGAAGCCACCTTCACGTATGGAAAGATGGAAGAGATCTGATGGTGTGTGAGCAACAGCATGGTTTAAATTAGGCTTAAATTGAATGTCTTTGGCTTTTTAATTCCTGAGCAGAACGCAGACACTCAATGCTGAGGCATTATCCCAGAGAATAAATAGAGATATCCTCCTTGGGAAATAACGTCAGGTTAAATATTTGTAACTCTTTGCAGCTTCTCCAAGGCAGACAGTGAAGGCACAGATCATCAGTAGTTATGAAGCTGGATAACAGTAAATAAATATCTACTTACAGGCAATTGTAGGGTTAAGAAGAGCCAAAGGAAATCTGACGCAGCTACAACATGTTTTACTCTGGTAATCTGTGTAGCAATAAGGAAATGCATGGAAAAGCAAGATTCCAGACAACTGAGTTGATGATATGATTCATACACTGACTTTTTAACTCAGCACTTAGCCTGGTTATAATGAGAATCATCTGAGGGAAGGAAAATAACAGCACTTTGAAGCTTGTAGGAGTGCAGTAGCCTTGTAGCCATGTTAGATATGGAGAGTCAATTGCTCTCTAGCACGCTAGAGAGATGGAGGTTGGGCCATGTACTAGATGGAATTTTTTCTTTGTGTTTATGTTTTTTGGAGGAGTCCACTGTAAGTCTGAATTTTGTTCTAAATTGGTCCTACTCTCCTGTGTGTATAAACTTGCATACACGTAATATATGCATACAATTAAGTTGTGTACACATTAAAAATGAATCTTTGCATGTACATGTAGCTAGCTTGGCATCAGTGCACCAAAGGAATTTGTATGTACTAAGTTTATAAAAGCTGGCTTTGAACACAGAGTGGAAATAGCGTCAAGAGAGCTGAGGCACACCCTTAGGATGGTGTTAGCACGTATTCTTACAACTGTGCCTGGTTAAAGCTGGCTCTTCCTCAAACAGAACCAGAAACACAAACCTTGCGTTGTCTCATTCTGTGTATTTTAAGTTTTTGATCTTGGAGAACTTTACATATGCTTTTACCTCATTATCCTATTGCATGTTGATTTAGTCCTAGTCTGAAGTTCCATTTCAAGTTCATGCTAGATGAAGCTTCACCCTGAAGACAGAGTTTTCTAATGATCAGTATGAATGTGATGGACCAATGGGATTCTACTGGCATCAAATCCAAATAAATTCTTACATTTAGAAAATTATTCAAACGAAGTGTCCCCACCATTTCAGTGAAAGTTGTCAACCACAGAAAAGACTTGAGTAGTGGCGATTAAATTAAGTACAGTGTCAGAAGCTGGCTGAATCTAGGTGCCCTCTGGACCCAGGAGCTTTCCTTCTTTTCTAGCCCAATAGATATGAGGTCACTGGTTCCATGTCCTCAGGTCCAGTAAGTACACATATTCCAGTAGGCGCACATGTGCGTGCATGCACACAGACAAAATATGCGATATACATGCAGCTGGCTGTACAGATCACTGCAGAGAGCAGTGTCTTTAGTGGCACCACCATAAGCACATAAGGCACAGGCATGAACAATATGAACAACCAAATTCAGTATCAGTGGAAGGACTGAAATCTTGTAGGGTAAATATATGCAAATTGGGGTCTCTCAGGTAGCTGGTCTTAGAAATCGAGTCTATCTGGTTGCTGGCGTCTTGGTCTGCAAACCTCTCAGCTTGCAAGTACTCAAACTTCTTACACTACTACTGGCTTGTCCATCTTTTAAGTTTGCTAGTGTTCAAATATCCACATAGAATAAAGAAATAGCTTTTACTTATGATTTCATACCTTTTCTGCTTGGCCTATTGCAAATAAATCTACCACCACTGCACAATCTCTGTGTGCGTGTGTGTCAAGCCTGGTTTTCCTGTGGGCCGAGTTTGTGAACTCGTGTCCCACCGTGGGTTCGAGCACCTTCCACTTTCTATTGTGGGCTCGAGTCTCACCACCCGTCTCCACTTTTCTTCCAGGGGCCAGCGCCCCACGAGAAGTCGTTAGCAGAGACAAATAAAGGACAGTCTGCAGTGATCAAGGGCAGGATTCAACTACATGAGTGTACTTATCATCAATCTGTATGTATCTGGCAGCCTGTATATCTTCTTTTCCCTCTGTTTTGTTACACTTGTTCCTTACCTATCCCCCTTGATCTCTCTGTCCACACGTTTAGTCCTTCACTGTTAATACATTTTCTTCAGTCCCAGAATTTTCTTCTCTGTCTCCCATAGTAAGTAATGTACTCCTCACCTGGCATTCCTGTGAGGGACAAGTGTCCTCCAATGATAGTCACAGGAGTAGTCAAAGTGATGTGCTTCATTTTTACTGATCAGTTTACTAGGATTCCTCTGCTTGTTGTTTCTCTTATCCTTGCTTAGTCTTTGTGTTCTCTATGGTTAGCCTTTAATCACACCAACTAATGCACATTCACCGTGTTGGTCACTGAAGAAGTACTTGATTCCTTATGATTCTGCTTGTACTCTGCATATTCTCCCTCTGCACTCTGATCAGTGCAGCTCTTTGGCCTATCCAGCAGTTCTATACCCTAGAAAAAGTAGAGAAATGTGAATTTTAGGTATCTTTGATTTAAGATAAACTGTCTGCATAGACTTTATCTTACCTTGCTTTAGCCATCTAAAACTGAGGCCTTTGGAGAAGGAGAGAAGCTTTACCAAACTGAGCTCATCTATCTTCAGTACCTACTCTGGGATGAAATGAATCACCCTCTAGAGGTGCTTCTTTTTCTCTATTAAAGGCAAAGCCTAGGTGACTAGCTTAGGCTAGATGTCTAAATTTGAGACTGCCAAAATGATGTGAGTTGATTCCTACTTCCACATTTTGTCTTCACTGCTGGAGGCCATGTGTCTGGGTAACATATGATGTACAGTTAAATGCACCTAGCACTTCCTCTCAAGCTATTGCTCCCCTTGTGTTTGGAACTCTAACAGAAATAAGCAACTATGATCTGTAAATGATGCGGGTCCTGATGGAAAAATACTGTCAAGGATCAATATAAGTCAATATACAGAGCTGAAACTTGGCAACTGTAGTTTATATTGCTGATGTGTGTGGCATAAAGAAGATAGAGGGACTGGGATTTGATTTTCTGTGATCCCTCATGTCCTTATTAAGTCTTCACCAACAATGGAGTTCAGACTGGTGGGAAGCTGTAGGTGTGCACCTTGAGTGCATGGAGTGCTAACCATTGGATGAGCTGTCATCTACGCTACAAGTGGGGCGCTTTTCACTGCACCCTAGTGCTTGAGTTCAGCTGTGGTTTCTCCAGGAAGGAAACTACTTTGACCCAAATGGCTGAGTCTGTGTATATTGTACAAGAGTATTTATGTGACAAATTTGCACTAAAAAACCCCTGTCCAGCTCACTAAACTCACCAATGTATCTGAGTGATGTCTAGTTTTGGCATAAAGTTGTGATTAAGATCTTTGGTTGTTATTTCCTCTCTGTGTGCCTTACTTCCTTCCAGAGGTTAAGATGGAGATGATAGTATTTTGTCATATCTATGAAGTGTATTGAAATGTGGGGATGGAAAGCAGTGCAGAATAGAAGGACTTTTTCCCTTAGACCTAGGAGTATGACTTCTGTTTCTTTTCCTTTTCCCTTTTTCTTTTCACTGAAAGCAGATAGTTACTGATTTGGGTCTCTGCTTCTTACTTGTCTAGTTTATGAATAGTAGATGGATGTAGCTTTAGGAGTATCAGATATCTAAGACAAACGAGAAAATTTAATAAATGGTGTAGTTCAAACAGACCTTTTGATTCCTTAGCTGTGCTGGTCCTGACAGAAGAATGGAAGAACCCAATGAAATGTACAATAATACAGTCATGGTAGAAAAAAATAAGTATTTCTATCCCTAGATATTTAATTTTATTGGAAATTATATGATTTAATTATCAAAGCACAGTAATTATGACCCATGCAATACTAATGACTATTGGCAACAAGGCTCATGAGGGCACACAATCTAATTAGCTTTAATGGGATGGATTTAATAATACATTGGATTAATATCTGTTAGAACTAAATATCAAGATTTATTGTTCTCTGAATAAATATTGACCTATTGCTCTCAGATCAATAAATCTCAAGCTTGCCTCTATTTAAATGAGTATATACTTATTATATTAGCACAATTTTGCTTCCTATCACCAACTTCAAGAGGAGGAGAGAGGAGCTGCACTTCCCTTCTTCTGCATCAACTGTTTCTTTAAGAAATTGCAAGAGAACATTGAATTTGCAAATAGAAGAAAGAAAGGGTTGGGCCCTAAACTTTGTCCTTTCCTCACATAGAACTGCCCTTACTCACTGTTGCCTGATTAAAAAAATTTCACAAATGTCCAGAAAAAAAACTGATTGCAAGTAATGCCACAGAAAAAGTATATAGCTTGCATCATCTGCTCAGTTAAGCAGTCTTTAAATTTTGTGAGTGGTGTTAAAAATATTTGTGTATGATGGGAGGAATCCCTGCTCCTTTGTATGTACTGAGATACAAAACTTTTTCTAGAACTTCAGATTCCATTTTGTGCTTTAGATATTTAAGCACAGAATCCTTTCTAATTTTAGGCGTTTCAAGAGGATTGAGATGGAATATGTTTCTTTTTCTGCATACATGGGAGGAATTTCTTGTTACTCTCCAGAGGGGTCAATGTAGTCAGAAATATCTGAAGTCTTACAAAATTTCTATGTAACTGAGAAGAATTCCTCTAAAAGCAGTAGTAGAAGAATACTTGAGATTGGTATCTGTTCAGCAGATATGTAGATTTTCCTTTCGAATTTGGTAGAATTACAAGGAAACAGTCTAACTCTGCTGCAGGTGAGTTCAGCTATCAAATTCCTGCTGACTTCAGTGGCAGACTTCAGTAGGTGAATGTAGTGTAGTAGTGTAGATAATCTTTTCTGGACCCTTGTAGCAATTGTGTATTTTGTACATTTCATAAGAAGATTATTTAAATTTATAGAATTCTGTGGAACCTTCTCAATAAAGGAAGTGAAATCTAGCAGACTTTTAATGGATGAGGTTTTTGCAGTAGATAGTAACTGCTTTCAAAGATCAAAAGATTGTTCTTGCTTGTTCTCTCTCTCAATCTCTCTCAATCTCTCTCAATCTCTCTCAATCTCTCTCAATCTCTCTCAATCTCTCTCAATCTCTCTCAATCTCTCTCAATCTCTCTCATAAAAATATCTATGCTGGTGTGGAAGCCTGGCAAAAAAGTGTAAGTTTTTCACCTTGCTATTCCAGAGTGAATGGTTGGTGAAATAATAAGGTTCTTGAAGCAAACAGCTTAGTGTGTAGGATTAGAGGATTTAATCTGTGCCTCTGAATGCTGAGCCATATCTTTAGGGATGTAGGGTAGGCCTGAGTTTTGCAAATTTTTTAATGCATGTATTCCCTGAAGGTTACAAATCTCTGCATAATGGGTGCTAAATTTTGAGCCCAGCATACCTTTCTCTTTCCAACTGCCCTTGTGGATTGAATGCAACCTAGTTCTATTTAACTAAGACTTTTATTAGTCATAGTTACCTATATTTTGGTTCTTTAGTTTACAAATACTTGTAGAAGCAAAAATCATTATATTCCCTTCACTTTCCACCCTTTTAGACTGCAAGAAAATCTGATAATTTTGAAACCCTAGACATCCTACTTTGTCATTTCAGTTTCTTACATATATTCGAGCACAAAGCTTTGTAACATACATTATATTTAAGTTCCAGATTAATAGATGCTTTTGTGGTAGCAGTCTGAGTCATGGTAGACACCATCCCATCATCATCCCCAAGAGATTGTAAGCAGCCTCTGAGAAGGTCATTATGCTATTTTTAAGGTTAAACAAAAAAAAGTACACAAAAAGTATCTGGTTTTGTTCAAATACTCATTTTTCTTTAGATCTGGTTAAAGAATATGGACAAAGACACATCACTGTTCTTCAATCTTTACTGTAATGCAAATACGGGAGGTGCTGCTTCCTTATGCTAGAAGCTGATTTGTGCAAGGAGTAAATAAGATCTTAACAGTTTGAAATCATTCCAAGTTTCTGAAGTGTCAATTCCTTATTCTACACCAGAAGTGTGCTGAGTTTTTGAACTATTGTCACTATGTAATCTAGTCTTCCTATTCTACAGTGCTCCTCCTAGCCCCAGGTGTTCACATTGCACAGTGTTTTCCTTTTGCCCCCGGTGAAGTAGAACAGAAGCTCATCCCTATGCACACAAACTGAAAAGGTTTTGTGGGGGTTTTTTGTTAGTTTTTTTTTTTTTTATTAGTTAATCTTGGTTTCCAGATGACAAGCTACCCTTTCATCCTGAGTGGAGAAAGGAAGCTTGTCTTATGCAGGGTTGAAAGACTGGAAAACCTAGTCACTAAAATGGGAACTTAAGAAAATGTTGCATGGAAGAACATTGTGTACATTATGAAAGCTTTTAAAGTAATTATTTTTATAAAACCAGTAGCACTCAACTCTCTTGCTACTGTTTAAACAGATCAGAGTACTGAACCCACAGCATTGTGTGCTAGCCTTTGGAGTTTTCTTAATGCCTACACTTTCCACATGGCTTGTGAACAGGACCTAGGTTACACAGCAGAGAAATGACAGAAAAATAATAAAAAATCCACATGAATTATGTTGAAAAGCCACATGTTGCTCAGCCAGAAGATGACACGGGACTGTGCTTTTGGAAAGCCTGTTTTGTTCACCAATGTATGTTTTACCTATAAGTAAAAACATAGATACGCATCTTTAAGTGCCAATTCCGTTCTGGGTGCTGTCTTTCTGCCTCCTCCTTTTCAGGGGCGAATACCATTAATATAAAACCCTTTATACGAAGGCTATTTTTTGTTGTGTAAATGCCCAGGTAAAGGAGTCATTTAAGGCTGCCAAAATCCAAAGCCAACTCACCCATCTCCTGTTGGACAGGTCATTTTCAGTGATTTGTGGGATTCATTAATGTGTCTTCTGGCAAAAAAACAATGGCTGAGAAGATGTTGAGGAGAATATGATAGCGTAGACATGCTGCACAGCTGTGAGCTAAAGATGCAGGGAGAATGTCAGGATTGGGACAAAAATACAGCAGCATCTGTTCTCCTTTGATATGTTAGTTGCTCCAAAAAAATGTGGAAGTGGTTACTGTTATTTTGACAAAAGCACTTATTTCTTCTTTTGTTGCTTGGTGTGGCACAAGGCGAGCACTGGTGAAGTAGTGTTTGGCAATAATTTATCAGTGGTTTAGGGATGTGGGCCCAGAACAAATTCTAGACAAAAGAAAAACATGTTTGGGTTTTACAGAGAACCTTGGCTACAGAAACAAAACTCTGATTGGATGTGCAAATATTTGGTATTTCGATTGTCCTGCTCGGGGTGACAGCTGACAAATGGTCTGAGTTTGTTTTTAATTATCACCAAAAGGGAAAAAGCCTGTTGTTTTAAAGCCAGGAACTGATGTTGTAGCACAAGGCAAGAGAAGTATTTTAACAGTGGAGGATATACTTTTTCAGTGTTATAGTATGTTGAAAGGACTATTAGTTCCAAATATTTATAGCGTTTAGCTAGTTTTTTGATTACAAACAACCAGGGAAAGTGTTTTGTTCCCTTGTATTGCATCCAATGATGGATATTAAAATGTCAACCTCTGTGCTTAGTACTGACTAGTATCATTGACAGCAAAGTTACCTTCTGCCGTCACACTGTGAAATGCAGCAGATATGCTGTGACAGGTTTGTGAGACCTATTTGGCACAGAAATTATTTAATATATATCAGACTAGTATACAGAGCACCCACAAGGTATCAGGGCTGATTACAATATATGTATGAATACAGAGAGGCTTTCCTGTCTGGAAGGGTTTTATGCGTTCTGTGAAAAGAAAAAGAAACACATTACCTGGAAGAGATAGAGTGATTTTTCCAAACAGCCTATAGTAGGGTTAGACTAATCCTATCTGTGGAGTATGTATCCAGTATTTCAACCTCTGTGCTATTGTTTATGCAAGATAAGAAGCAATATTGTGAAGATCCATTGAATTTAATAGCCAGTATGTAGAAGTTAAAAACTGTGTCCAAATACTTCACTGAATTGAGGTTTTGTTTACCTTTTCTGGTGGCAAGTGCTGTACAATAGTTGTTTTCTTATGAATATACATTAATCTGAAGGGGTCATTTTTAGCAGGAATCATAACTTGTCAGACTTTGGATAGCCAATATGTTGCCTTTTAAGTAACAATCATGAACTTCCAAATGAAAATTAGCCCCTTCTGGGCGAGCCAAAATAGATTCTTGTGGTAAGATGAGAGAGACTGTTCTGTATAAACTTGTCTTCCACTGCAAGGAATAATTGAGCAAGAATACAAAATGTGTTTCCCATTTTTGTGAACTCGTGAGAATGTGATCTTTCCGTCTTGTCCTTTTTTGTCTTGTAGTTACAAATTTTTGGCCAATTTCAAGTGCACTATTGAATACCTTGGAAATTATAAATTACTATATTTGAGGAAGAGAAATAGGTTGAGTTGCTAATATGCTCCTGTTCTTCCAACACTGTCTAGCTCTCTTCCCTGGATTCCTAGAAAGGTTATTGATTTCCTGTGAGTGTGGCTTTCTCTCGTAAAAGCTGAAGTCTATTTGCAAACTGCTACCTGAAGCAGACACATAAGGAAGACATTTAGATAATTGCATTGTGCTTCCATTGAAGTCTGTGGTGATTTTGAAATGCATTTCAGGAGAAGCAAAACGGGGTCTGGTGACCAGGAGTAGCTGCTGCCAGCAGCTGGAATAGCTCTTCAGCTTCATGTTGCATGGATGCTCAGGAACTGTCCAGATGATTTGGAAAAAATGTTTCTGATAGCAGTTGCCAGTATTAACACCAGTTTTTATAGGCATTCTGACTTTGTAGCACTTTCTGGGCTAGCACATTTAGAGTCATCCATACTACTCAAAGCTGTTCACATGAGATTCCCAGCCAAGTTCTGCCGACAGAACAGGCAGTCCTGTGAATTTTCTCATACTTTCTGTCTTTTCTGGCTGCCAAAAATTCTACAGATGTTTCAGTTAAGCAGTGTCAGCACTTTCGATCTCACATACTTATGGTTGTACAAATAATGGATTTTTTTTTTTTAGTTATTGAATTAAGAAACTGGAAGCAATTCCTGTTTTTAGTTGGCCAAAAAGAAGTTTTGTTTTCAGACAAGCTAAAATGAAACAATTTGCTTAATTTCAGTTTTCTGGGTCCTTTTCTATTCGCTGCAGTAAGATGGGTCAGTTTCCAATTGAATTTAAGTTTTAATTGAAAACAGTGTTATGAAACAAATATTCTAAATACTTTTAAAATGTAGAAAACTTTTAGGCTTTTCTGGTTTCTTTATTTTTCTGGCTCTTGCTATCTTTTAACTTGGGTTATTTTTCAAATTCATATTTTTTTTTTCCCTGAAGCAAAACATTTATGTGAATTCATTGCTTAGCAGAATATTTTTACTCAGCATTGTTATCAATTTATAAAGCATTAGTGTTTAAAGACAAAATTTACAGAATATTGCTTGTAGAGTATAGCCTCTAGCCTACAGTTTGGAAAAGCTGTTGCTGTATGTCCACATCTGGTATGACTAGACTAATCTGACTGCAGTCTGTGAGAAAGACAGCAGTACAAGGAGCCTTCAGGTAACAGAGGTATAATGTCAGAGGCATAAAAAATAATTTGTGATAGGACAGTTTGAAAATACTAGCTCAGGTCTAAAATTAAATCTCTTACAGATTAAGGGAGGGCATGGAAAGAGAAATTAATAACCAAGGTTGGACATAGTCTTTCATTATCAGCATCTATTCTGCAGTTGTTCAACCTGAGCTGTCTTGCACTTTCAGAATATTTGTTAGTTGCAATTGTCAGAGATGACAAAAGAACAGAAAAATAAGGGGCTAATTAAAACCAGTAGTTGCTAGTAGCATATAAAGCAGCATATTTGTTGGGAAATTCTCCTTCTCCTTAGGACAACTTATCTGGCTATCCACACCCAGCAGCTACAGAGCAGTTGGGGCTGAGGATTCAGAGGATTTACCTCATACCAATAAAAGAGCTACAATATTATTTTCTGTCCCTTGTTATCAGAAAGCATTAGCTGTTTTGGACTAAATAAAGGACTGGAACTACAAGGTGGGAATAGCAGGGGTATGTATTTTAGCAATTAATGGTATTGTGTGTTTTGAAAAAGACAAGGCACCCAGTTACCTTATCACAGAATCACAGAATATTAGGAGTTGGAAGGGACCTCGAAAGATCATCTAGTCCAACCCCCCTGCTACAGCAGGATTCCCTAGACCAGGTCACACAGAAGCGCGTCCAGATGGATTTTGAATATCTCCATAGAAGGAGACTCCACAACGTTTCTGGGCAGTCTGTTCCAGTGCTCTGTCACCCTCACTGTGAAAAAATTTCTACGTGTATTCACACAGAGATTGGGTAGTGAGGTGGACTGTGAACTGGTTGAAGGACAGAAGTCAGAGAGTTGTGGTCAATGGGATGGAGTCTAGTTGGAGGCCTGTGTCTAGTGGAGTCCCTCAGGGGTCAGTACTGGGACCAGTACTTTTCAATCTATTCATTAACGACCTGGATGAGGGAACAGAGTGTGCTCTCAGCAAGTTTGCTGATGACACTAAACTGGGTGGAGTGGCTGACACACTGGAGGGTTGTGCTGCCATTCAGCGAGACTTAATGAGATTCAATAAGGCCAAGTGTCAAGTCTTGTACCTGGGAAAGATCAACCCCATGTATGAGTATAGGTTGGGGGCTGATCTGTTGGAGAGCAGTGAAGGGGAAAGGGACCTGGGGGTCCTGGTGGATGGGAGGATAACCATGAGCCAGCAGTGTGCTCTTGTGGCCAGGAGGGCCAATGGGATTCTGGGGTGTATTAAAAGGGGTGTGGCTAGTAGGTCAAGAGAGGTTCTTCTTCCTCTTTATTCTACCCTGGTGAGGCCGCATCTGGAATATTATGTCCAGTTCTGGGCCCCTCAGTTTAAGAAGGATAGGGAACTGCTGGAGAGAGTCCAGCGCAGAGCCACAAAGATAATGAAGGGGCTGGAGCATCTTCCTTATGATTTTGTTTGGGGATTTTTTGTAGTTAGGATGAACTTTTACAAACCAGTTCTAAATTAGATACGTCCACACTGTTCAACAGGAGGCAGCTTACAGTGAATGAGTTCCAAAACATAATATTGTGCCGAGACAGATGCGGTGGGAACATCACCTATTTAACAGAGCTGCTGTGGAGATTTCACTTCACCTAAGAAACCCACGTGCTAGGGAATTGTTCTTAGCTTAAGAAACAGGCTTACAGACTTGACTACTGTGAGGATGGTTTTGGAGGCCTTGCTAGACAGGAAGAGAAGAAATTATCTTAAATAGGTGTTTCATCAAGTCCTCTGAAAGGATTTTAAGTGTCCAAACCTGGGAACTAGTTCTTGGAGACACTAGATACGTGCTACTTCTGCTGACAATGTGCTCACCTCTACTAATGAGTCAGTTTTTAGTAGTGGTTGCTCAAATGTGTTGTGTGGTCATGGTCTAAACTTGGTAGAAGTTCTTGAAGTCTTGGAGAAACTTGCATTGGATACCACAAGTCAAACAGAGAGAACACAGGGGTTTTTAAGGTATTGCCCTGTGGTTCTGTTGTGCAGAACCACTCTTCTCATGGATACTTGAGATACAGAGAGGGAGATATATTGATTTTCTGATCTTTCTGGTGTGCTAGATACTTCGGCTGTAGGATCCAAGCTGGTCCTCACTACATATTGCACTGTTCTCTGTGTGTGTGTGTATATGTGCTGGGAAGGAATGTTGGCATCTTCCACCTGAGGGTAAGCTGTGGTCTGGACTCTTGATAGAAACACCTTAAATTTTAGTACTAAAACTTTCTGTTGTTTTAATGTGGCTGTGTGTTGGCTGAGGATGGGAGAAGAGGTTATTCTGTCACCCAGATAAACGGAGAAGGAGCTAAACCTACTATGTCTTTCCTGCTCTAGTTTAAAAACAGCTGCTATTAAAAATAAGGGAAGCATGAGGTGTTACAGCTTTTGTGTAGGCCTGCATGGGGAAATAGTGATGCAGTCAGTCCTCAGATAAAGCAGTTCCCTAGGCCTCTGATTGAACAGTGCAATGTGTCCAGCTCTGCTGCAGGATGGCCTTCCAGGCACTGCACCTTCTCTCCACCTTCCTAGGTGGAAAAAGGGCATGTCTGATAGCTAATAAGATGCTGAAGTGAATGTTTGAAATAATAATCTCCAGAGTGGATTGGCAGGGAAGCCAGTGGTGGGAAGAAAGTGGTGAAGGGAGCAAAGGAGAGGACTTTAGTTTTAGGATACATTACAATTAAAATTCTGAGACTGTTCCACTGGCAGGTAACATACAGAACTAAAATTTACAATTTGAAGTAAGTTCCATAGTAAAATAATTGGACTGGTGAAGCAATCTTATTCTCACTAAATTGCTTTCCAAGGAGCCTATCCTGAATGGGACTGTGCAGCTGTTTCTGATATTTGAGCATCCTCAGGTCTCATTGACTTCAGTGGAAATTAAACTCATTGAACTCCTCACTAGGCGATTCCTTCTAGGTCTAATTTTTCTGCTGCAAAGTGGTAGCTGCCTTTACTTTCAGTTAACAGTCATACCTTGTGATCCTCAAGTTCAAGCCTTAGCATGCATGTATCATTTAATGGTTCCTTTGTGAGACATGTACTTAAGCATTTGTGCATATATTCTGTTCCTTACTGCTTTCTGTCGATAGGAACCCTGGTAGTTTTGTTACAGTGACTGCAGCACATTTGCAAATAGAACACGCAAAGTACTTGATGGAAAACCTTTCCAAAAATAGTCTTGTCAAAAGCCCATAAAACAGTTTTATGTTTTGTTTCTTTTAAGTGGGAAATGTTTATTTTGCTGTCAAAAACAAATGGATGTACTTCAAATTAAGAGGACAACTTTCTTAGCATGGCGGATGAATGAGATAGAGATTTTTCTACTTTTCCATTCCATGAGGGAAGATCTACTGAAATGCAGTATATTTACAGTCCTCAAATTACTGAAGCTCTACATGTTTTTGTTTTCATGGTCTCTATTTGTGCTGCTGCAGATTTTGAAATGATGGATTGTGTAACACTGGTTATTGAGATGAAGAGAGTCAATAGTGTGAAACAAAAAATGAAATAACTGTGATAGAACATCAATAAATGCTAAAAGTTGCCATAGGGATTTGAATCTTAAAGAAGAGCTGAGAAAGTATTTTAAGAATTCAGGTCTCCCCTTGCATTCGTAGTGTCCTTTTTTCCATGAGTAGAAGCCATTTGAGGCTTCTTATCAAGTACATGGGTGGAGAATTTTTTCTTTTCTGTGTCTATATGGTGCCCAGCATAATGCCTCCTGGGCATGATGTCTTCCAAGCATTACCACAGTGTCATTGGTGTCTCAGGCTGTAGCTGATGTGGAAGAGTAGAGCTCTTAGTAGCCTTGTGTGCTGTTCAAGGGTGCAACGCGCACAAACTTTAGGAGAAGAGAATTTGTATCATGCAAAAGTTACTGACTGTTTAAGAGAAGATGTGTTGCAGGTCCATACACTAGCATGCATAACCAGGACTGTTCCCAAACAAGTCTTCCCATTTGATTCCACCACTGGAAAATGTGCAAGAACAATTACAAGACCCAGATTTTGCTGTAGTGTTAGCACTGCACAGTACTGTGAATGGTTCATTAGGTTGCAATTTGGAATACTTGATCTGAAGCAGTGAGGATTGTCTGCTGAGTAATGTACTTTTCATGATAAGAAGGCTGTCTCATGTAAAATGGCTGTCACCCCTGTCCAAGCAGAACTCCAGTGTTTGTGGGTTGGTTGATTTGTTCGGTTTGGTCTGGAGTTTTGTTTCTTTTGGTTGGTTGCTTATTGTGGTATTTTTGTCCCTTGAGTATGGAGTAAATGAGGTTAGTCTGAACTAACTCTGACTTAAAAAAATTGTGGAATCTTTGAATCATTCGCTAGGCAGACAGAAACCCAAGTGGGTGAAGGTATAGGGATATACTTGATGACTTCTTTTTCTAAATGATGTACACAAATTGTGATTTAATTGGTAGCTTTCATTAGAATCTTTAAAAAGGAGGTGCATCTGGAGCTCCACATTAGACATCTACGGACATTATGAAAAAAGATGATGTTAGATGTGACTGAAGGCATCAAAATGTGCTTTTAAGTATTTCTGAGGTTTCCTATCCTCATTGCTATCTTCTTGTTCCCCAAATGTTTATCACAACTATTTAATAACTTATTTCTAATTTTTTGCTTACAGCAATATGCAAAAATCCCAAAATTCTGAATGCACATGGCATTCTGAAATGATATTCTTTGGTTTCATGTGCATAATTCATACCGATGTCACACTCTGGACTTTATTTAGGATTCTGACTCCATCATTCTCATAGCTCAGAAAGCAAACACAAAATAAAACATGTAGCTTTGCCACAAAGTAAACCAAAACCAAAGAGGCAAATTAAGTCAGAATCATAAACACTTCTCCTCTGAATTCAGCCTGCATTCTGAAACAATGATAATTTAGACATCCACCACTAAAAAAATATGGGAAAGCTTGGCTCTTAGTGTTGAAAATCTTAGCTGTTTCTGAGCAAACTGTAGTGGTTAGAGTAGTAAAGGACTTGCCTACTAAAATGTGCCAGCTATTAAGACAAGATTGGCATCATCATTTTTCTTCTGCAGATTCACAGATGATTCATGGTTGGAAAGGACCTATTGAGACCACAGAGTCCAACCAAAAAAAAAAAACAATCAAACCCCAAAAAACACCCCACAACCAAAAGACCACACCAACACACCACCAGCCAGCAACAACTATTGCCATGCTAGAGCATGACACCTCCAGGGACAGCAACTCAACCACCTACCTGGGAAGGCTGTTCCAGTGCCTCACCACTCTCTCTCTAAAGAATTTCCTCCTAATATTTGCTCTAAACCTCCCCTGTCACAACTTAAGTCCCAGGATCAAACCTTGTCCCTTAATATTGCATCACACTGACTTCTTTGGTGGCTTAATTTTCACTGCGGTTTGATGAAGAGTGTTGTCTAGGGAGAGTGGCTTTGCAGAGGTGGTGGGAGAAGGGACATTAAGGCAAGTAGTCAGGCTTAGCCTAGATAGCACCAGGAGATAAACCACATCTTTTACCAGCTGTAGTTCATGTTCTTCCTGAGTTCTAACTTTTCATCTAAATCAGGAAGAGTAGAGACCTTAACCCAGGATTTCCCGTGTTGCAGATGAATGCCCCAAGCAGCAAGTTTTTGAGGGTTTTAAATCCTGCTCTGATTCTTCCAGGAGTCCCAGTGCAGTCTGCCTCTAAACCTGAAGGTCTGACCTTTAATCTTTCTTGGGGCGAGCAGTGGCAAGGCAGGCAAGAGGTGCAAAACTCAGGCACTTCAAAAAAACTTTATAGGTCACAAATACAGTTCCTGCCCAAATCTGCTATAGTTCTGAATGTGACATCAACTCTTTTTTGTCTCTACTCTCAGGTTGCTCCTATAATTAAAGAAAGGATGATGAAGAAGGGCAGCATGATGCTTGGGTACCAGCCTCACCAGGGCAAAGTCAACTTCTTCCGCCAGGTGGTGATCAGCCCTCATGTTAGTCGAGAGGACATGGACTTCTTGCTGGATGAAATTGAACTGCTTGCTAAGGACTTGTAGCTGTAGCTCTACAGCACCAGAAACTGCTCAGGTGGTATTTGTGGAGGGAGAATGGCAGCAGTATTCTGGTGCTGTTTTGTGAAAGGTAGTAAAAGGCTTGACATATAGTTTGGAAAACTGTCATTTTAGAGAGTGATGTTGAAAGCTTTGTAGGTAGAACATCCCTTCACAGTCAAGTATTTGCTGATGGAGGTTGAGAGTAGCTGAGGGCAGGCCAGTGCTTGCAGCACTGCTACCATTGTGAGAAGTATTTCCTTGAGAAGGGAGGAAAATGTTGTCTATATCCCACAGAGGGCAGCTATTTTTGAGGTGCCTGTGCACAGTGTAAATCAAATTAGTCACATATGCAGGCAATACTCCTCTGAAGTTACTGTTAGGAATGGATTTGTATGCTAGTTAATACTGTGTCCACTCTGTCAAAATGTTAGTTTCGTGTGTGTTTAAGGGCTTGTTGGTGATTACACTGAAAAGACTGGAAATTCTGGACTTACATGAAGAGTTCCTTAAGGCCCAAGTTTTCTGCTGTGAACACAGGCTGAGAGTAGAATAGGACTCAGTGGGGTTGTGCAGTTGCCATTACAGGAGATTTGTAGGATTACTCTCTACAAAGCCCTGAGCAAGCAATACTGACCCTGCCTTGAGAGGGTTGGACTAGATGGCCTATTAAGATCCCTTCCAACAGGGATTTTGTGATTCTGTGAAGTACAATCATTGGGTCCAGTCAGTGATTGCCAGTGTTGCCCACCCAAAATATTACAACCACTTCAGCAGTGCTAAGATTATTGGAATAGGACTTAGAACTTGTTACCTCTTTGTTAATGGGAGTTACCTGTAATTTCTGATCTGCTGCTCACCATCCTCTGTTTTTCAATGTGTAAAGATTTTCAGTGTAAAGATTTATTTTGCAGGTTTTAGTTGCACTTTAAAATTATAGCAGAGCAAAGAAATATTTACCTGAAAGGTATGTATTTGTTATGCATGGTGGCTATATAGTAAGAATATAGCAAAGCGAAATTACTTATTTGTCATTGTTTGTATTTTCCTACAGATTTGACATAGCTCAATCTTGTATTATCAGTGTGTATATTACATTTTGACACTGAAATTAAGGTGGTGGTGATCAGAGAAGGCCTGCCTGTGATTTTTGGATATGAATAGCTTGAACGTCTTAAGTTGCAAAATTAAGCTCTGAACGGTCTTTGTGTTAAGAATTACAGTATGCTTTTGATTTGTTTTTCTTCTATAAAATGATCCATTTTATAAAGATAGAAATGTATTTCTTGGGGTGAAGTTCTTGCAGCAAATTAATGGAAATAACCACATCTTTTACCTTGTAATCAACATCTACTTAACTTTAGTGTTTTGATGTTTATTCCTTATTTTGTATTTAAAGTAGCACTGACCAATACGAACCTTTCTGCTATAATGTTTTATGTCTTGCTGACAGCTGTCTTTAAACACAAGACTTTTTTGTTTTTCATTTCCTATATAGTATTAGGATCCAACATTGCCTGACATTCCTACTTCCAGTCTCCAGGATAGCGGTGTGGAAAGTTTAATAAGGTCGTGATATCTGAGGAGGTCATATGTCACATTATCAGAGCAGTAGATAGGTTCAAGAGTGACCCTGTGGCACTTGACAGATGCCTTTAACAGTGTCCTGAAAGTGAATATTCTTGTGCTATTATAGTGATTAACCGGTCTTAAGGCAAAACTCACTTTGATATTAATATAAAAATGAATATCACAATGGTGCCCCTGGATTCTGCCCTGTAATACTCATAGATCACTTTATCATTTATTGCCTTGTGCTTCTGGCTATGCCAGCTATTGTGATCTTGGAAAGGTTCTAACTAAATTCAGGGCCCCTAAGGCTTATTTAGCCTCTCAGCTACTAAGGGTGGAGTGCCAAGTGCACAAGGGCTGCTAGATGGGTGAGATGACTTTGCTGTTACTTCTTGAGTTAGACAGGACTGTTACCCCATCTCCTTCTCTTTTTTGACCTCAAACGGAAAGGCAGAATACTGTGTCAGGATGTTTTGCTTATGGTCCAGATTCTTGCTGAGTACTTGATTTTTTGATTCAGGGGGAGCTATGTCAGCTTCCATCAGCTAAGAATTTGGTCTATGGTGTTTCGTGACACCACTACTCTCAAAATAGTGTTACTGTCTTGTTTCTTGTTGTGGTGTTAGTGCATTTTTCTGATTCTAGATACTGTGACACTTAGGACACGTCAGACTGAAGTAATGAAATTCCCTTCTGTGGCAGTAGTGGCTATAATATTTTTAAATGAGAGCAAAATGGAACTTCTTTAATGTTTGCCGAAAGTAGGTCTCCAATCAACATATGCACTGATTTCTTCAAAGGTAAAGGTTAACCTTCCAGTGTGGTATGTGTATGTTATCTAACCTCCATATATTTTCCATAATTTCTGACCCCTTATGTCCCCAGGTGTGCAATATGATGGTCTCATTTCAGGATTAATGTATTTTTTCTCATAGTTGCCTATTTGAGGCTGCTATGTATAAAATGTCTATTTTGTAGGTGGTTATTTTAATAAAAAGTGAAGTAAATTACACCCAAACACAGGCTGTTTGTCATTTATCAATTACAACTGTCAAGATATACATGAGGAAGTTACCTACCTGTGAGCTATCTAGAAAGAGAAACAACCAACTGCCAGCAGAGCTTGAAAATGTGAAACCTGATTTAAACTGCTTCAGTATGTAGTTTGTCTCTGTGCTGTGCCCATATCATATTTAATTAACATCTTGGATGAAAAACGCTTCACAATTTATCTTACTCTTGCTTTTGAATGCAGGAACTAAGTTATCTTTGCAATTATGGCAATTATATATCTTATTTTTTTTACTACACAAGCTAGATGGGATTAGCCTGTGAACTCCCTCTCCTAGTTGCTGACAAGCACCACCTCCCAGGATGCTCAGCCAGGTTCTGGAAGTTGTGAAGAACAGGTATGATTGTAGAAGCTGTTTGTAGTTTCTTATGTTTAATAATCATTTTCAAGGAAAAAAAGGAAATATTTATACAGAGAGGATGCTGAGTTTTTGCTCTTAGTTGTGTGAATGCATCTTGTGAGAACTTTGGCATTTTTTGCTGGGTTCTTGTGCAAAACCACTCACTCAAATCATTGTGCCTGAAACAAGCAGTCCTTGTCTCAGGATTTCTAATATGATTTTCTGTGATAGCTTAATGCTAATCAATACAGTCTGGTTATATATGATTTCAATGCTGCTAACTTCCACTGATTTAACTGGAAACACATGCTGGATTGGGCCCTGAGCTTTTTTTGTCCTCTGGGATCTTTAATTTCAACACCAGCAGCCTGGCACTCAGAACATCTCAGTTTATCTGCTTAAGATTCATGCCTACAGATTCAGAGTTATCTTTATTTCTGTGAGACCGAATTTAAACGTATTTTCATTTGTGTCCTTCAATGATGCATTAAGATGCTTTTCAAATATCTTTTGACCCTTAAAGGACAAGAAATGTCCTTTAAGAAAAGCCTGGCAGAACTGGTAATGTCGCATTCCCAGAATGCATGTAAAAACCTGTTATGTGCCTGAGGCTTCATCATTCATGCAGATCACAGCAATAGTTCTTGCTCAAAATAATTTTTATTACAAATTTTTAAACCCCCTTGGATAGTGTGATTGGACTTACAAAACTGACTCAAAATGTTGAAAGCAATAGTTAGTCTTCTTTCTCTTATTATGCCAAATATGAACGTTATGACAAGCCAAAGGTAAGCTGAAAGTGTCATTCAGGTCCTCTATTTTCAGCAGTGCCAGATCTGTCCAGCCTCTGTTCCCCATTGCTCACTTCCATGGGCTTTCAGTGGGAAGGTGGAGTGTGTTCATCCAGGAAATCCTTTGTGGGCAATGCCCACTCACACATCAGCCCTCCTTCCTGTGGCAAAACCAGTTTATAAATCATTATAAGCACTATGCCCAGTGTAGTAACTGCTAAATGTTGCTACTGGTACATCCTGAAATAATGCAACCACACACATTCATTATGTCTTAAGTGCACATGTTAATTGTAGGTTAGATGTAATCAAAGCAGCACTGCCTGACAAATCCACTGTGCAAATCCTTTGAGTGAGAAACCCTGGTGGAGGGGGTTTATTTCTTTAAATTGAATCTAGTCTCCCAGAATTACATGGTTTTGCCTCAGATGTACAATTAGATGCTGTTACTCTAATTCTGTAACTGCACAATAATCAACCAAAAATTACTTTCAAAAGCAAAACAAAACAAGGAAATTTGCACAGCAAGAGGTACAATAAAGAGAACGTCAAAGGTTTTGAGGCAAACCCATAGAAGGAAACAATGGTCATGTGAATGGTTAGCCTCTGCTAAATCTGATGGATGTGAATGTACCACGTGGCTGTGCTGCACTGCAGGAGTGGAGCGGTGAAGCAGTACCAATCATGCAGACATCAAAGAACCTGCGTATACCCTAACACTGCAGCAATCTAGCCCAACATAGCATGATCCATCCACTGATCCTACACAAGACCTTTGAGAAGGCAGAACATGGCTTTTATATACCAAGGTAACCTTTGTTTTAAAGCAGTCTTAATAATAAAAGTGATACTCAAAGGGTAATCTTTCAAGTCCAACAGAGATGACCACTTTAAGCCTTAGTTGCTCATGTGCAACTGAAGTACAATGATCACATTTTAAAATTTCATTTAAAGAACAGTAAAACCTTTATTTTATGAAGGAGAAAAGCAAATAATAGAAAGTGAAGGACATGGACTGTTAATAGCTCTGTCAAACAGATGTTTTGTTTTGATGAAGAAATTTCTTTCTTGTAAGTAACTTGGAGAGCATTAATTTCTACAAAGCTATTTAAAAATAGACAGTATAATGAAAGCGCTTGCCATGACATTAGCAGAGGCCCATGGAAAATAGCATATGCTTTTGGGACTATGCAGTCTATATTGTTCTCTGCATGATGCTGTTCTTCCAAGAAACTCTCACCCACCTCTGGGAAGTGACTCCTCAAATCTGTCAGGCATTGGCACTGGCAGCTTTATACATCCTGCCCTTTTCTCACCAAGTGATAGGGACTTTTACTCTTGCTCTGTTTCTGCGCACTGTCTCATGTCTGGACAGTTGTTTGGAGAAAGATCTTCAGTATTTAGCACCATAGGAAAAATGTCAGAGTAGCATAAGAGGGAACATTGAAAGCTGAAGCAAAAGCAGTGCTCCAGTTGGTATTTTGAAGTGACATTTTGCCTTCTCTTTCTCAGCATAGGATTTGTCTAGATGCTCAGATGATGATCACTGAATGCTCCTGTCAGAACTATGGTTAACTCCAAGGTCAGAACTTCACCATGTGAAGTTCTTGGCAGTGTTTAAGGCCAGGCTGGATGTGGCCCTGGATGACCTGGTCTAGTGCATGTGGCGTCCCTGCATATGGCAGGGGGTTGGAACTAGATGATCTTTAAGGTCCCTTCCAACCTGAGCCATTCTATGATTCACTGTGGACTGTTACAATGTGGGAGACCAGTTTGGCCTTGGGAAATTAAATAAGACAGAGGGTGGGAGAAAGATATTAGTTGTTCTCTTTTACAGAAGAACGATGGACAAGGAACTTAAAACTTCTGGTTTTGTGCAAACTTGCACTGTGGCTTTAGAAACAATGTTGGAGTTGCTACCTGGACACAGCAGTGAGTGAAAAATGGGACACAGTACAGGCATAGCAGAGGGAGATTGTGCTAGGGTAACCAGAGAACTTGGGGGAGGGGGTGAGGAAGCTGTACAGCAGACTTGGTGGCTGTTCCAGGCCTCTGTCCCCAGCCGCTAGTGTCTCAAGCTGTGAGTAGTGAACAGTGAGAATAGTAATTGGTGCTACAGAGCCAAAGAGCAGTGCTGCCTAGTCGTGTGCTCCACCTACTGGTATGTCCTCTGGTAACCACCTTGTGCCACACAGAGGATGTCTCTTCCAAAGACCACTCACTCCTGGATGTGTCTCATATGGTAGAGGAGGGAACTGGAACTAAAACTTGGGTTTTTTCAGACAAAAATGATGTCTCAGAAAATGTTGCCTTGTTTTAGGCAGTCTTCTGTGAAAACACTGGATTTCGGTGAACTTCAGGGAAGTACATGCAGACCTGTGATGACTTCTTGGTCCTGCCGAAACAGTGATGGGAATGTGTTTCCATACTGTGTAATCCACAGAAACACTGGTGTGTTTGGGGCATCCAAGCTGAGCAATGGAGAGCACATACCTCTCAGCTAAGCAGTGATTCCTTAGTCATGCTCTTGTACCAAGGTTAAAAATGGAGTCAGGAGCGTGCAAGCCACTTTTAAGCTGCATAGCCTCAGAGTGCTCAGTTTCCAGGCTAAATTTCATTCTGAAGCAACCTAAATGTCTGGAGTTTTGTTATATTTTCCTTGCCGTGAGAAATATCAATGTTCTGTGGTAAGTTGTGAAAGAAGATGTCCTGCCCCCATGCCTCAACACATCTTGGAATTTTCCATTGAACAAAATTTCCAACTTCTTGACCACCCTTAACTCAGACCTTTGGAGACCCAGACCAAACAGAACTGCGAACTCTATGACAGAAAAGAATCTTAAGATGTCACAGAGATGATATGACCTCCATCCTGAGATAGGGTTCGTGATACCAGAGAACCAGTGTCTAATGTTTCCCTAGTCTATAATTCATGACCAAAACTGCTGGATATCCTGCAGCCTTTCCATGAGGTTTTCTTAATGTCCTTGATCTTTCCAGTGTGATTAGGACAAACACGTATTTTTCGTCTTTGCAATTTCTACATGTTGAAAGATTATCTTATTGCCCCTTAATTATCTTCTTTTCTGGTTCTGTCTTAGTCATTCATCCCACATTTCCTTAGAGGCCATGTTTGGAAGTCTTCTGATTATTCTGCTGCCCAAAACAAGACAGAGCAGTTTACTAAAATCTTACTGTGATGTTCACTTTCTTTTGTAATGGTGAGTCACTGTTGACTCTTGTCAGGTTTTTGATCAACTCTGAACACCAGAGTTTCTTTGCCCCACTGCTCTACGTGGCTCTTCCCTATTAGATGTTTGTACATTTAATTACTCTGTTATGAGTGTTCCCACTAAAAAGAGGATCATTTTTTTCCAAAATATTTATTAAATCTATCAAGAACATTTATTAAATCTATCAAGAACAATTTGAATTGTCAGTCCATGATGCAGCCTCTCACAGCATGGTAAGCATATATTCTTGTCCATCACCTAGACTATTATTTAAAGTACTGAATAGGAGCTAGTTTCTGGTTGCTGTGGAACCATGCTTGATGCCTGCTAGGTACCTACACAGCAACTATTATATCTTTCAAGCCAGCATTGTACCCCCTCTGTACTTGAATTTAGACGTTTCCCTAGTTTGCTAACAAGAATATCACTTGAGGTGATGTCAGAAGCCTTTCTAAGCACAAGATATGACACTGACTGTATCTTCTCCATTTCACAAGAGCTATTCCTCTATAGGGGGAAAAAAAATCATGACAAATTGATGTTGACTCCTACCCTCTTCTCATTGTTTCCCAGTTGCCTTCAAGTAGTTTCATTTTTCCTATCCCTTGTCATGTCCTGAGACACAGGGAGCTGAATGGGTTCCCCAGCTCCTTTTGCCCCCTTTCAAATATCAAGTGCCACCTCTGTCCCTCTAGCAACATGGGAGCAAATTGCGAGTGCAGAAATCCTTGCGGGGGCATACTGCAGCTTGGACAATTTGATCCTTGAGTAGCTGAACCTCAGGTTGGCTGTGGATAGAGCTGGTACTGGAAGGGCTGTCAGGGCCATGTGCCCGGGTGCTGACTTTGTGAGAAAGCAGGAGTTTTTGTAAGGAGAAGGTGGGGGAGCATCCAAGTCTTGTCTTGGTGCAGAGCCAGCTCACAATACCTTTATTTTTAATTACTCCTGGAAGGCAATTAAATCTGTTATTTAAAACTGCAATTCTTACCATAAAGTAAAGCAAAATGGAGTCACGAGCATACACAGGGTTTTCATCAGAGCACTTAATATCCTCAAGTTAATAATTTTATTACTGCTAATATGTGTCTCAAGAAAGAAATGTGTTGCTACGATGGTGAGAGGAGTCATTTGCTCCACAGAATTCATACATTCTGGTTGCTAATGTGTTGGCTGCACATATAGAAAAGGAGATGAAAAAAGATGGAACATCATCATTTGACCTGTCTGACCCTGTAGATAAAGCATATCATGCATTTGGCTATGAAATAAATTTCCATTTCTTCTAGAAGCTAATATGATTGATTTTGCACATCAGGGCAAATAGTCCAGAAAAAACACAGAACTCCAGCCTAGCCAAGCCACATGGTAATCAAGACTCACCAAGGATTGTCAAAATGCTTGTTGGAAAATTGAAAGGCAAAAATTTCTTTGTAACCCATTATATTTCTTGCTAGAATTTTTGAAATAAATACTTTGTATCATTAGCAGGAATGTGAAGTCACCTAAAGAAAAGAACAACCAGTCTTGCAGCCACCCTATGAGCACTTCCCATATGCTGGTGGACAAAGCACATTGTCTTTGTTAAAAATTTGCCTATAATGCAGAGATGTCATGGGTCAAATGGCTCAAGTCAAACCTATTGACCTCAGCAGTATTACAGTGTGACTAAAGGATGTTCTTAATGCAAGCCCATGAAAGCACATGGAGTATGCCTCATGTCTTCAAGCTTCAGGTGCCTGATGTTCTCTGTCTGTGCTCAGGATCTCTGTGCAGCCCCACTCCCACGAGGGAAGGGCCTTGCAGGCCATGGGAGCCAATTTTAAGCCAACCTGCTGATGTGGTAAAGGTGGTGAGACACTGCATCTTTTGCTCTTGGGAGCAATTTCCTGAGGATGTTTTACACTGAAAACTGAACCTTATTCTGCCAAAATGTTTTTCTCTAGAGCTAATAAAACCAAATTAGACTCTTCTCCAGATAAGGAATGAATTTTGTCTGATTGTGTGTCATGGATATAATAAACAGTTTATACTTGGGCAGAGACTGTGTTTAAGTATGGCTGAATCCTGTTTAGTTTACCATGATTAATCCAAACAATTTATAAATGGATGAAGTAAGTTAATTTAAATTCCTTTTTAACATTTCCTATGGCTTTGTTAAGGTTAGGTTCTGAAAGCAACCATTCCAGAAATTATTTCAAGACAAGCAAATTAATGTTAACATTCCTACATTAAAATGAAATTGCCTTATTTTCCCCCTTTATTTAATAAGGCTTACATGTACTTTCCAGAAATACTCAGACTAAACAACCTGCTGCTTAATGGGAGATGCCCTTAATGCCTTAAAACATGAGAGCATTTCATTATGCCATTCAAAGCATTACAAAAAAACATTCAGTCTAATCTCTTGCAAGCTGCTTCTGCAAACTCCTTCTCAGGAGTGAGGCTGAAGCATCAATGATGTTATCATGTAAGGGAAATGTTGCTCCTACTTCTCACATGGGGATTAGATGAGCAAAAGGGGTTGTTGCCAAGGCACATGGGCAGGTGATGTAAAAGTGTATGAAGCTTAGTAACTGGAGACTAAAAGTCTTGGTATGAGATTTATGTCATGTTCAAAACCTTTTAGCTAATTAAAGTATGGCTTACTTTCTTCTGCTTCTAGGAGAAAAGGGAGCTGAGGAGGAGGAGAGGGATGCCAGAAGAAGGACGTGGCTCCATCTTGAGCAGAAGCAATGGTGAGTTGCCCTTCCACGAAGCTGTCCAGGGCTGAACTCAATGCTTCAACTCCAGTAGCTGATGCAGGTCTTGTTCTGAACCACAAATACAGTAAGTTGATTTCACGACCACAAGACCAGCATCCTGATCCAAAAGTGGAGGGAGGAGGGAGGGCAATGCGCAGCCCCTGTTCAAACATTTGAAGGTGCCAGACAGGAGGAGAGGAGCAGCAGGGAGGAGACAGCAGCTGCCTGTGCTTGCAGCCATGGATAGATGAAAAAAAAAGAGAGCAAGGTGAATTACTTTTTGTTTCTTCTTCCACAGGCAAGCCTTGCTGCAGCGGAGGAGGAAGAGGCAGAGTGTTTTCATCTATGAATTGGCCCTCCTTTGATACACAAGACACATAACCTGGGAAAACATGCCAAGGATCTTTGCTCTACCTACTTTTACACTGCAGCACATTTTCAAAACAGCTATTTCAGCAGTAGGAGTTTAATCATATTAACTTGAACAGGTGACCATTTTCTTTATTAAGAATTTAGCTACACAGATGCAACTGTCTGAAGAGATTGGTTTGTCGCACCATTGTAACTAAGCAAAAAATTCATAGTAGATAGTTTATAGGCTACTTTTTGCCTTTACCTCATCATGAAGTGATTAGATGGTGCTCAAAGCATTTGTTAGCTGAGTTTTAAAACATTTCCTAGGCTTGGTCCTCCCAGGAGGCTCACAATTTGACTGTATTGAACAAATCCTCAGCTTTCTGCCCATGAGTGAGACCCTTCAGCTAGAAGTCGAAAATAGGTGAGAGCTGCTAATAGGTCAAGTCATGGAAATGGGGTCCAGACAGCTTGGCTCGGTCACCACAGGCTCTGGCTAGCTGGGTCTTGTGGGTCGTGCTAGGAAGTGTAACCTAGTAGGACACAGGTGTTGGAAAACAAACAAAAAATACCCCACAAATACCAAAATCCTGCAGTGAGTTGCATCACTTACAGTGACCCAGGATGAGACTGGATTTTTTGCCTTTCCCCCCTCCAAATACACACACACACACACACGCACACATATACATACACACACACAGTGCAGCCACTTGCATGAAGAGCATGAATGCAGCCAAACAGCACTGAGGAACAAGCAGCAGACAGTATGAAACAAAATTCACTTCGTCTTCACGGCCGGAGGGACAAAATGCCACAGGCAGTGTTTTATTAAAAACCTAATGCCAACAAAACAAACAAAACTCAAAAAAAAAAAAAAAAAAAGCAAGGAGAGGGGGAAAAAGAGCTAAGGATCAGGAACTAAATTAATCATTGTTCTTCTGGAAGCAAAGGAAGCCCTTCGGTCCCAGCACAGCTGGCTTGAAGAAGACAATATTGCAGGTGCTCTACATGTGGCCCAGTTTGTTTCCAGGAGCATTCACAATAACAATGTCTTAATGCATTTCTTTTTCCTTTTTTAACTCTCTCCTCAGGAGCTGGGTCATGATTGTTTTGTTCTTTTATTGTTCATGTATATACCAGTAGTAGTTGGGCATAACCTAGGAGGTGAAATCCCCATTATGCTGTGAATTGGTAATACAGAAACAGGCTGCACCAGGAAACTTTGCCATCCAGTTTAGACCATTGTGTGGTTCAACAGTAAACCCAAGGACTGCCTTCTGCATTGCACAACTGGAGCCTACTTGCCGTGTACTATGTCCACAAAATGCTGATTGATATGCTAATTAAGAGCTGCTTATGTTGAATACCATAGTTAAGGATTTTGTCCACCTTCCTTATCCTAACTGGAAAAAATATGAGAAGTATCTAGTGTACATTATTTCAAGGATATCCTGTGCTTCAAGATTGTTCAATCTGGGCAGTTTGTCTGCTACCTTTTCTTAATATACTTTATATTTGGGTTTGCAACATTTGTTTGCCTTGTTATGCCAAAAGAACTTACAAGTTTGAGCCAGTGTAAACAGACTAGCAGCACTTGAAGATCTCTGTCAATACACACCCAGTGGTGGGGACTGGTGAGGATAGCGCACTGCCACCAGTGCACCAGCAAATGCTGGGGCTGACCACAGTGATGCTAGGCTTGCCTTGGGATCAGCTGGAAACCTCAGAGGTGTGGGCAGTGAGGCTTCGTGTGCCTGTAAGAAACCTCAGAGCAGTTTGGTTCCTAATCTTCACTGAAGGAACAAGGAGGAAGAACTGTTAACTCCTAGTGGGGAGTGGAAGGCTCTAGAGCATCCCAGCATCACTCAATGCTAGAGCAACTACAGCAAGGCTGCTGCTGGCAGTGCCGCTGTGTAGTTGGTGCGTTCCTGTCCTGACTGCACCCTCAGCAAGCAGCCCGGCAGCAAGGCTCCCAGCAGGTGTCCCCCGGCAGCTGGCTGCAGAGCATCTTCGCTGTGCAGCTTGATTTATAGTCTTGGAAGGGAGAGGGAGGTATCTTGCTCTTGTTTATGTAGTGCTTGTGTTCTGTGTCTTCCATGGGAGAGGCATCAGCTTAAAAAGTTGAAAGCTCCAGGTGGAGAGCAGTAACTGTAAGGCACAAGCACATTAATCATACACCACTGCATGACACAGATTCAGTGGGCTGTCTTCTGGCTTACTTTAATACCAGCACCAAAATGACTGTGGTTTAATTAAGGCCTTATCTGTGCTAAGAATTGAGCAACCCAAAATCAGGAGAGCATCACCTGTGAACCCTCTTCTCTGTCCCCTCCCCTGAGACTAGTGAAGGTTTTACAGTGCAGGTGCTACTGGGCCAGCAAGTTTGAGTATCTGCTAGTGCTGGACTACTGAAGGGCAGGATGGAGACCCGGGAAAGGTGTCATTAGCAAAGCAGGACACATGCAAAGGCCACTGGACCCATGACATTCAGGCCTCTAGTGGGAAATAATGGGCCTGAATCATTGTAGGGTAGGGTTCATTTTAGGAAGAGCCCTCTGCCTATTCTGTATGTTCCAGAGGTGAAAGACAAACATGAGTTAGTGTTATTTTATTTGCTCCAATAAACATTTGATTTATACAAAACAAACCAGACCAAAAAAAAACCCCAAAACTGTTTACAAAGCAAGTTAAGTGCTTGAAACTTTTGATATACGAGAGTATATACTGTTCACATTCCTAGTTCATACATGATGTACAGGTGAAATATTCCTTAAAAGAATAAAATTTTTCCTTTACATGTAGTAGTAAAAAACCCCAATAAACCCATAAAAATGTCAGTATTGTCAGGAATTACCAGACACCATTCTTGACATTCAGCATTAATGGAGGAAGAGTTACAACATTCCCTCTGGCTGCCCCTGCTCTGCAGCCCCACACCTCTGCCCCCCCCCCTTTTGTTTAACAAAAAACCCAACAAAACAAACAAACATACAAACAAAAAAAATCATCCCCTCCCCCCCCCGCGAATTTGACATTATCCTCTGAATTCCACTGTAGCTGTTAACATTTTGCCTCTCTCATTAAATATTTATGAATAGTTTGGTTAAAATTAAAAACAAATGGATATAAACCCATTTCAAATAAAATATTTGTAATCATAATTCTTAACTCCTATTTGAATAAGCATGATTCCTATTGACTTACATAGCATCAACTTCTAGAGAAATGCCAACATTTATCTGTTAAAGGAGTTTAATAAATTGCACCAAATACATCTGTACAGGACTGGTCTGTGCTGGCTGAATTCCTCAATTTCCAAGGCCTGCTTACATGCTGTAGGGACCAAAAAAGTGGTTAAAAAAAAAAAAAAANCAAAAAAGTGGTAAAAAAAAAAAAAAAACAACACTGCAAAACTCCTAAAGACAAAATTGTTCTCACTTAACTTATTAAACACATTGCTGGCTCATTGTGACAACTGTCTAAAACATCTTGGAGAAGTGAAAGAATGTAAGCTATGTCTGATGAATCCTTTTGGAATAAACAGTCTTTCGGTATTTTTTCCTGTTAATTGCTTGCTAACTTGCTGAGGGCAGCCCTATATGCAAGCAGTGCTGAGAACAGGATATGCCATTAACCTAATGCTATAGAGCCTTCCTTCATCTCCTAAGATCCTTTTGCAAGCTGTTTTCTTACTTTTCTCTAGACAGTGTGGAACAGAGTCAGACTGTGGTGTGTCAAGCAATTAGACATGCTCTACAGGGTAAAAAAAACCCAAACAAACCCCAAAGCCCGTTTGTTCTTACAGCAATACAATCAAGGTAAAAATGAAAGAAAAAAAAAAATAGTACTGCCTGCATTCAGAATCCCCAGTAAATATGAAACATCTGCTCGGATTATTGCTGGCCCTGTCTTGTTTTGTACAATTTGGGGGTGGGGCTAGAAGAAGAGGAAAAACTTCATCCTGCTGATATTTTGTAATCTGCTTGCAAGCAGCATGAATTCAAAGCAACAAACACATAACATTAATGACCTCTGTATTGAAACACAGGTGGGAGGAACCAAAACTACTCCCACTCCCATTCTAGAACACTGTGAGGATGATTGTGTTAAGGTGAGCAGGCAAAGGTATCCCTGAACCATCCAAAATGTGCTGCAGACACAACCATGTCAGTACAGCTGCAATGCCAAATTGCCCTGTCTGCTGTGAGATTGCTCCTGCAACTGTGACCTGCAGGGCCACAGCCAGGTGCTTGCAGCACATGCATTGACACCATCCTCTTATTGCATATTATTCCTATGTTTTTGGCAAAGCGCTTAGTGCACAATTGCTGGTGTCGTGCTATGCCAGGCTCCCCAGGCTCCTTCCCTAATGGGGAGGGATCTCCAATGCACTGGTAATTTCCTGGAAGCACTGTTGTTTTTTTTTAAAACTCTTTTTTTTCAGAGCATGGCTGTTTATAATCTATAGATAGATAGATATACATACGCACACATATTTTTCTTATCTGTGTGTGTATATACATATATATAAAAATAGCAATTTCATAGTTATATACAGGCATTAATAAAGTGCATAATGTTATTGACTATTTTCAAATCTCATTTCCTGAGGAAGTGCTAATGTACATAGCTCCTCCTATGATATGTTTCCGGCAGCCAATGCTAGGGTATGACACCTACTCCCCGGCTTTTAATTCCCACGAATACATCTCCCCATTTGGAGCCAGCGCCTAAAGGGAGCAGTGAGAGCCTCAGTCCTCCAGGAAGCAAGTCAAGGCACTCATCAAGACTTCTTCCTTTGCCAAGGTGAATGCATCTAGGAGCTACTTCCCTCTGTTTCAGAGTTCTCACGTGCATGCTACTTGGTGGTGGTCACGGAGCCATCTTCGGGGATCTTCTCCTCCGAACAGCTTCTTCCTGAGAGCTTGTCATGATGCTTGAGCTCGCTGAAGCGCTCCGCAACGCACTGCGCCGTGAGCCGGGCCTCAGGGTCGTGATCCCAGCACTCAATAAGCGTTTCACACACCATCTGGATGCCCTGCAGAGAGCACAGAGAGACCAGCCGTGATGGTCTGGTAGCTAGGCACTGCCAAAGCCTGTCTGTCAGAGCAGCTTTAGTGCCCTCTGAAGTTCAAGGGGTTATTCAAGTGAGCTCTGGAGGTCCTTTAGGGGCTCTGCTGCTACTGTCTTGGGGGCATGCTTTCCATTTTTTTAAAAAAGAAACTACTACAATATTTTCAGCACTTTTGTTGGTACTGTTATTCTGGGCATATGTTCTGATACTTTATAACAAGGAAAATGACACTTTGGACTGGTGCTATAGAAGCAAGTAGGGTTTTTTTGTTTGGTTTTTAAATAAATATGATCAGAATTCTTGGATAATTTGACTTCCTGCTCAACCCACACTTTGCATGCTTGAATTGTTTGTTGGGTTTTGGTTTTTTTAACAAAATTCTGATAGCCAACAATATCAGACCCAACCTCAGCCCTTTATGAATTCCTTGCAGACTAACTAAATCTATGTGCAAATATGGGCCACAGTCCCACAAACACTTAAAACACATGTCACTCACAGATGTAACTATTTAACCTCTATTTCAATGCTGAAGCACATGTTTACAGGAACAAAAAAACAGTTGCAGCTCTGTAATGCATTTTATAAACATAAAGCATTTGCCAGGAAATTGTGTGCTTCACTTTATGACACTAAAAGCCCATTAAGTAGGATTTATCTTAAATGTCTTATTTAAAAAAAAAATAACACTGCATTAATTGCATAATTTACCTAATTGGTGATGTTGACTGATGTCAACGTTAATACCAGAATGTTATTGTCTGTATTCAAATAACATTAGTTTTCTGCTGGCATGAAATTACAAGCAGTAAATTAAATTAAATATTAAACATTAACTTGAAATCAATAGTGCAACAAATCTCATTAAAGAGAGAAAAAATTGTAATATGTAAATCCATTCCAGAATTTTATCAGGATGAATAATGAGTTCATTACAAAAACACAACTGTAGAGGAAGGAAATGAATATGGAAGAGCCATTACAGTAAGAGCAGCTTCTATGGAGTTCAAAGCAGATCCTCAGCTGCTGCAAACTGTCATAGCCCTGCAGGAGCCAATGCGTCACTGCATTTTAGATAGCGCAATATGAAACACCGAAGAGATTCAGCTGAAGGGAATTTAATCTACCTTCATTAAATGTTCTGTGAATATGTTATCAGGCATCCATTTCATTCCTCAGACTCAGCTGAACTTCTTTTCTGCTTTTTTTTAATTGGGCTCTTCTACAATACCTCATTGGTATTACTAGTTTGGAATTCAATTTACCTTTGCGGAAAATGAACAACTGCACTCACAGAATCACAGAATAGTAGGAGTTGAAGGGACTTGGAAAGATCATCTAGTCCAACCCCCCTGCCAGAGCAGGATACTCTAGACCAGATCACACAGAAGTGCGTCCAGATGGGTTTTGAATATCTCCAGAGTCAATTCATGAGCCCTTTTTCTAGCTCAGCCACAATTTCTGTAAAACTTCTGAAACCAGTTCTTTTCTGTAAAGATCAGTATAACTTCTCTGTCCCAGCTCAACTTGTTATTTAGGAGATGGTTGTACCTATGTCTCCTAAAAATATCAAGGGCTTTTTAGTACTGGTAATATCAGATATCCAGGTGTCCCTCAAAACACAACTTTCCTGCCCAGTTAAAGGCAACTGCTCAGTAACCCTACTCATCACAGATGACTACATAAGGAGCAAGTCCCAGGGCTGCACACTGCCATAGTCATAAGGCAGCAGATATATTGCTCTTGGTTGGAAAGATGATTGATTTTGGCCACTCATGTGGCTTTTCTTAAGTAGGAGTAGTTACATTATGATTTTTAACATCTCAACTGGAATGAAAAAGGGAGTGTCACACTGCTCCTGACGGACATACTTGCTGATATCAGTTGCCTGGACTTTTAGAAATGCTCCCAATGCTTTCCTTTTGTCTGTAAAGAGCACTCAACATATTTCATTGACAAGTGGAACAAGCAAGCCTTACTTCTTCTCTGATATGATTCTCATTTTATCTCTCCTGATAAAACCACTAAAAGCAGAAGTGAAGAAATGCATGCCTTTGGCTTCTTTCTATTCAGTTTCAGCTACTGACTTATCTACTATTGCCTAGGAAGTACAACCATGATGTCCATGAATGGGGAAAGATGACAGAATGCTTCATGTCCTGCAAGGGAAATGGACTGCTAACGTGCAACATGAACAAAACCAGACTGGCTTGCTGAAGACTTATTTCCTATTTTCTTAAACCTGTCAACAGCTGGGATACAACTATGACTGCTCTCCATGATAAAGTGCTGAAGGTTGTTTTCTCTGCTGAAGAGGGTCATGTGTGAAGTCATTCTCTTTGACCTTTCAGAGCCTGCACACAGTGTGCTTTAAGGTCCTAATTATGCTGTGGCTGTCTGGATAATTGTTGGGTTTGGGGTTTCAAATCTTTTTATTTTGATCACTTTTAGATTACACTGGTGAGCAGCAGAAATCCCAGGGCTTTGGGGTAAGCATGGTGAAGCGCACTATGGTGTCACTGTGTGACAGAGCTCTAGTCCAAGCAAAAGAGAGGTCCAGTCTGTTGGGCAGAGCATGGAGTTAAGGCTCAGACTTTGGGCAGCAGCTAAACCTGTGTTTCAGCTCCCAGATGTCCATGTTTGGTGCTCTTACCTGATGGTTAAGCCACGAGCTGGGGATCTCAGGTCGCCCTCTGTCTCTTAGGACGTTGTCCTTCATGCTTTCCACGCAGGGATGTTCTCGCACTTTAGAGCCGAATGGGGGCTCGTACTCTTTCACTTCTGCCAAGAGAATAAGCAAACACAAGGGTATTCAGCTGTGTTGTGCTGGTGCCAAGCGTGAAGGGAGCTGGCTGTTCTCTGGAGGAGTAGGAGCTACTGATTAGCTGCTCAGTGTCACTGTTCTGCTTGACCAGCTCCAAACAAAGAAGAGACAGTTGGCATTTTCAGAAATGTTTCAATGTGTTTCTCCCACACACTCCCTCCCTCTCATTTTCTTTCGTAGCCAACTAAACAATGTTCACTTAAATCCGTTAGTACATAATCATATTAGCAACAGTCAGAACAGCAGAGTAACCTATAATGGTTTGTGAGCCTTTCAATCTGTGCTGAGGCAAAACACACAGGAGCTTCAAGATGATTTTTTGCCTAAGCCAGGCTTGCAAGACTTTAGTCCCGTTTAGGTCCCGTAGAGTTCACACACACACACACACACACACACACACACACACACACACACTCTCTTAACAGATGAAATAAACCCTGAATTCTACCTAGGTCATGATAGATGTTAATATGTCAGATTGCTAGGACGAAACAGTTGCTTAAAAAGGACAAAGATACAGTAAGAAGCAATGTTGCAAACTGCTATGGTACATCTGTTTACTCCTGAGCTGTGTTCACTTCTAGAAAGTAGTAGTCTGCTCTTATTTTAGGCATCTTTCCCAAAATGGGTCAGATTTGGCCCATGATGCAGGTGGCACAGCTTCCTGAAGGGGTTGTTGCCATTCTAGTTTTTGTTTGCATGTTGCATATTTGCTTTGCTTTGCTTTGGCAAGAGAAAGGAAGAGGCAGACATATGGGACCTTTGGAGAAAACTCAAGAAATCTCTGAGAGCGGAAATATTACAGTAGATGCTGACACAGTGTAGAAAATGCTGTGGTTTCTTTGGGAACAGATGGAGACTTTACTCACAGGCCTAATGACTTGCAAGTATTAGAGAAAGATTTATGAAGTTGGCCTGTTCTGCTGCCTCTTATTTCTTTCTAGGAATTAATTGAGGGCAAGAAAAACTGAAGTGTAATCTACAAGGCAGTCTGAAGAAAGGATGTGAGAGCCCAGAAGATGTGTGAAGCAAGATGAATGAGACAGGAGAGACAGCACTGTTGTGTAACGTTACAAGCAAAGTTCAAATGCAGTGTCCAGTGCTGCTCGCTACTCTGACGGAGAAAAAAGCAGCTCTGAGAGGGGTCATAACAATGATTGAAGGCCCATAAAGAATGGGGGGAACCTTTAACAGTTGGCTTTGCTTCCTTTGGAGAAAAAGGTAAGGCATCACATGGTGAAATACTGAAAATAACTACTGATCAAGATAACACAGGTCACATCCTTCTGATTGTCATGTCTCATGATAAAAAACAGGTAATACTGAGCTTAACTAAAAGGTGGAGTTTTCTCCAAAATCTTAGTCAGGCTGTAGATCTCATTTCTATATGTTGGTCACGAGAAGAAGACTATAGGCTACAGAGAAAGTAAATTTCTAATGCTTAAAAAGAATAGCCAAGACATGATAAACATTTTGGAAGCGATATTAAACCTTGAACTTCAAGGTTCAGTGTTTAGAGATCCAGCTGCAAACAACTGTGTGTGTAGTGAAGCAAATCACCTCACAGATGCCTCCTATAGAGCTCTCCTTCCTTCTGAAGCGTCTGGTACTGTTCACAGCCCACACAATGCTCTAGAGAGTGGCTATTGTCCCAAAACAGAACTCCTATCTCCTATGTATACATAAACCACTTTCTTTAAGACTCAAGGGCCAAAGTCTGCTTTGCTTGCTTTCCTCTACAAAAAGTCATACCAGTTTCACTTGCATTAATCGGAGTCAGAAATTACGCAGCCAAAGTAAATTTACAAGGCATTAGCCCTAGAAGTTAATTGGGAAGTTGCCATCTTGCTGGTCAGACCTGGAATCATGTGCAGTGGATGCACAATGATTACAAAGCAGGCATCTCTACTTTCAAAGCAAGCCAAAATATTGAAGTTTGCTGGGAAAATTTAAATAGCATGCCCTAGATAGCCATTCCTTACACTATCTACATCAGTCACCCTTTGATTATGGTAGCTGTCATCAATACCAGCCAAGGCTCTGAGATCTTCTTGCAGTATGAGGAGTCAGAGGAGTCTGAATGCCCAACAGAGGAAAGCTGGTGCTGTGGTGTTTGCTGATCCATTCTTTCTCACTGAACTTGATCTGAAGGCCATTCTGGTTTGTGAGATGGTCCAAGTTGGAGAAGGGAAAGCCCTCCCAGGGACTGATAAGGTTCTAGTACATTTTCCCTGTCTGAGAAATTCTTTCTATGCTATAAGCATTCCTCTACCAAATATAAAGGCCAAATAGGTTTATCCGGTTTATATTTTTCAGTTGGTTTTGTTCTGTTTTTATGGTAAAGAAAGAGAAATTGAAGTCAGATGCCAATTCACTGTAATAATTTTCTAGTAATACAGTTGTGCCTTCCCTCAGCTGGAAAAGCTGCAACATCTTGCTATTTATTATCTTGCCTCTCTTTCCCTTAGAAAGAAAAGCCTACCAAGCCCTCTCGCAGTAAATCATCTTTGTGCTGTGCAATCTCAGGTGTCAGGCACATTTTGCAGTAATAGCTGGGGGTATTCATGGATCATGTTGATGTGCTACAGTAGACATAATAGATGTCAATTTGAGGCAGGTTAAGATGTTTGTGCCTAGCTGCTTGTGCATGGTTGTATACAGGTGCCGAATCTATTTTTCATGCCTTGTATGTTTCTTCTGATTGTTTCTAGACCAGTCAGGCACCAAAAATGACAACTGGCTGACGCATCATAAATACCTCAGATACCATGAACTACAGCACCTTTAGCATTCAGTAATGGCAGGGTTCCTTCAACTTTAACCTCCAGCATTTATCTTTATGGTTGAGAGCTACCTTGCACTAATATTCACTGTATCTCTAATTCCCTTTGACACTGGCCTGGACATAAGTCTTAGAAAGTCTGAGACTAGACTTTTAGCCCCAGACAGAAATATTACTGAAAATCTATTTGTTTTTTCCGATGAATGTGTTGGAAAATTTGGCTGTCAGTTCCTCATGAAAAATATTCTCTCACTGGTGATCTTCTACTATAAGCTCTTTGCAGTGAGATTCTCCTCCTTTGGGTCAGAACAGCATACCTGCAAACCCTGTTGACGCTCTCTCACGTGATCTGTCTTCCTGATTTCTGAGACAACTTCTCATGCTGGAAAATGAAGGCTCATTTGTTTCTGCAAAGCAGGAGTGAGGTTAAAGGCCAGCAAAAAACAGCTGTGGAGCACAGTCCACAGCAGTGGGCTTGTGTTTGGGAACTGCTTAGTCACTGTATGCGCAATCCTGAGACAGGAAGGTAGAGGTACACATCAGTACCCAACGTGGATGTATAGTGCAGTGACCTTATCTACTGCTACCTGGGCTTGCTGAAGGCAAGAACTTGGTATCTTACCTGTAGCACTGTGGTGACACTGTGCTGTGTGGGTGTACCAGCTCAGGGTTATATGCCACCAAAAGCCAGTACAGTGCAGACGTGCCCTAACTGGGCTCTGCTCCACAGTGGGAGAGGCTTAAATCAGGCCCCACCTACAGCCACAGGCCAGCTGTACAGGCTATCAAAATGCTCCCTGATGCCAGAAACTTTCACATCTCCACAACAATATGGTGAAACCTGAGCATTTCATGAGGTACAGGTTGCTCAGTGTTTAGTTACCAAGCTGTGGCTCTTGGCTAACTCTTTCCAAGTAAGCGTAAGATTAATCAGTGATCTTATTCGCATTAAGCACAGCTCTGGTAAAGCAAGGCTGCCATTTCAAACAAAGCCCTGCAGCTATACCTGGGCCAGCCACCACTCCAGGCAATACTGTATGAGAAATACTGCCTTTTTCTGAGGGGTTTCTGTTCTCCCTCTTCACCAAATCCATGCATTCAGAAATTCCTTTTCCTCTCCTTCTCCCCTGCCACCCTCCACAGTTCCCCATCCATATCTCCGATACAAAACAGATGGTTTGCTTTTCTTTCTGGGAGGCTGTCAAAGAAATTACACTTGCTTCAGTCGCCAAAGCTGTGTCGCCCTGAAATCAAGTGGTTGAGAGGAAAATTATATTTCTTGCAACGTGCAGCATCTGGTGCACAGCTGTTGTGCTGAATGAAATACCAAGTTAACGGCGATGTGGAGCAGTTGAAGTTCTCCCCAAAGTAGTATTGCTGAGTTTCTAAATATGCCTCTTAAATTATACTCCGGTGAAAATCAGTCAAACTCCATCTTTGCCTGTGTCTCCCTTTCCCCCGTGCCTCATTTCTGCTTCTCCATATTTAGCACAACAAAGTAACAATGAACAGCATGGCCTTTCTTGAAAGCTGATCCCCACCTGCTTATTCACTACGGCAGCTTCACAGTCCGGATTATGCTGCTGGGTATTTTTGTTTAAATGACTGCTGACTGAAAAGGCCTGGCATAGTGTGGAGACTGTTTGACAACGCTGCTGCAGTGAAAGTACCTGCCTCCATCGCCTCCCACACTCACTGAACACCTGCACACTGACAAATAAATCCTGAGAGCTTCCTTTGTAAAGGAAGTAAGTCACTGTACCTTTATGTGGCTGAATGGCAATTATCCCCCGCTCCCCACATGCTTCCCTGCCTAATTAAAATTGCTAATGCCGCTGCTTCAGCTCAGACTGCCACTCCTGCCCTTTAAACTCCAGGACAGGGAGCTGACATCACAGTCAAGCCAGGCCTGCAAGTACAGTGCCTACAGACTCCTTTGAAAAGGCTGGCTGCAATCAGGTCAGCCTACTCTGGCTTATACAGGAGGTCATCTCGGTGCCTAACAGTTTAGGAAGAGAAAAGGGGTTTTTGTAAGCGGAGGCAGCTCCTTGGAAAGGCTGCGAGGAGAGGAGGGAGTCTCACGAGTGACAGATGGAGAGAGAAAGCAGAGGGGGAGCTGCAGTCATGAATCACTGCAAGGGTATTTCACTAGCTGGTTGCAAAGACAGGCTGCAAGAACGAGAGGAAAATCTAAGAAGGAAATGGAAGCAACCATGCAATGCTGCTGCAGCTCAGCACCAGCGACAAATTAAAGGAGCTACTTCCTAGGAGTTGTACTTAACTGTGCTGGATGAAGACATTAAGCCCAAATTCCACTCCCCATAGATCTGCCCAAGTACTCTTTTGGTTTTGCTGGAGACTTCAGTGCCTGGAAAGATGTCTGAAGTAGGGAAATGAAACCCAGGAAATGTGGTTTTGGAGATGAGGGTGACCGAGGGATGAAATGATTAGGGAAAATTAGAACGTGGGTGGTGATTAAGCTCCACCTTGAAAACAAAGGGGATGCTGGGCCAGATAAATCTTTCCTTTTCCTGAAATGACTTCAGCTCTTCTAAAGGTTATAATGGGTCGGTCTATTCTGGCTAAATGTGCTTGTGATTTTCCTTCCTTATGAAACTCCCTTTATGCCCTCTTTCAGGCAGTTGCCTTCTGAGAACAGCAGCAATAAGTTTTGCTCTTGCCACAATCTCCATTTCACTGTACTCAGCGAATATGAACAAGAAGAGACTCAGGCATCAGCAAAGATAAAAGACTCAACAGTGAACAGCTCATATTTATATTGAGTTGAGTTCCTAAATGCACGAAACAGAGCTAGCCAAAGAGAAGGCAAAGATCATTCTTCCTGCGTTTTAAGTCTCCCCAGCCACATTTACAAAGTGCTAATGCAAGGCTGAGGTTGTGCCAACGCATTTAGAAAAAGGCATGACCATGACAGCTAAATGTGGATAGGTTTGCCTTGGAATATGCCAGACTGAGACTCAGTTCCTGAAGCAACAAATGTTTTTTCCCTGAAATGTTTGACTAGGGAAGAAATTTTTTTCATGATTTTACACTAGCAATAGCTGTTTGGACATATACTCACTTTGTAGCTTTTCTGGCAGGGTGGAAGCAGAGGCATAACTGTTGCCCACAGTCCAGCCCACCCAGCAAGACTAAATGCTGCTTAGACACAGGATGAAACTGAGGTGGAGTCATTCCTCCTGCCTGCACATGGACATTGTGAGGCAGCCACACAGCTACTGGGCAGAGTGGCTTCAGAGATCTCCATGGACACCCTTGTGGTATCCCACAGATGTTAGTAGAGAAACAAGAAACAGCTATGCACATCTTCCCATGGGACATTGGTTTCCATCACATACACTGTTTCTCATACTGTAAGTGCTCTAGCCTGCAAGATTGTCTTGTCTCTGTGGTAGCCCTTTGAGATGCAACTGTGCCAAGTCTGATGGAGAGAGAACCTCTGTGGTTTTGAAAGAAGGGTAACAAATGAAATCACAGTAGCATATCCACATTAGCGTTACCTTTTAGAGCCTTGTTCTTTTGACAGCCTGTGAAAACCCTGGATTGTGGAGCAGTTTTTGTTAGAATGAATGTTAGACAATACCTGCAGACTGAAGAATTTTATATGTAACTTAGTTTCATTTTAGTCCCTTAAGTAAGGTGTAAATCTTCAAACATGCAATATATGTAATGCAGGTATCTCAACAGCAACTTTTCTGATTTCTAGCCCATACCAGTGCTGCAAATTGGGAGTTCTGGGGAAGCTTTAGGCAAAGCAGAATTGGAGATTTTGTTTCAGTGAACAAACTCTGAATATGAACAAGCACAGCAGCTCTTCCTGGAGCTGTTCTGATAGTCAGTTCCAGTAATTTTTATTTTGTAAATCCACTTCATACAACAAACATCCCTTGATTTCTCATAGTGATCTCTTGCAACACCACAAAATATGATGAGTGGCAGCTGGGATTTTGGGAAAGCAGGAAGCTTTCTGTACCAGTATGATGACTCTTTCCTAAATGATCAGTTAGTAAAGGTGACACTTAACTGGCCCTCAGAAGGTTTTAGAATAAACATTCCATGAAAGTAAATGGGAGGCAGCTGTCACTTCCTGGTCTTAGTATTTCAAAATTTCTTTATGTTTCCAATCATTTTGAGTGAGGTCATTCAGACTTAGTCAATTCACAGTTGCTCAAGATGTTATAGGAAAAAACAGACATTAATCACATTTAAAAGTGGTTTACCTAACAACAGATTTACCCTTACAGCAATCAAGACCCAATTTTCTGGTGCTCTCAGGTGCTTGATCTTCAAGCCTGCTCATGCACATGTGCACCTCATGCTACTGAAGTCCTGATAATTTACAGTATCCTATATCTACAGGATACTGTATATCCTATATAGGTACACTAGAACAATTGGTGAGAGTTAAAAAGACTCACCCCCTCCTTGGACAATCACAAGAGCATGTCTGCTCAAACATATTTTTAGACAGAAGGAAACTGATGGCACTTACCTCCAACAGCATTACATCGAGATGTCATTTCCCAGAGGACCAAAGCCATGGAGTACACATCTGTTTGTTTGAAGGACTCTACATTCTCCAGGTTCATCCTGGACTCCAGAACCTCAGGGGCCATGTACCTTGCTGTGCCAACCTACAGGAAAGGAGATTGGGGAGATTTCAGGAGCTGCAATTGTAATTCATGTTTTGGATTCTGCTGTGATTGAACTTCAGCTTTCACAGTAACAGTGCCATTTGACATGTATCCAAAAATTCAGGCCAGATTTGGCACAGGTGATATTTTTTTCTGCCAAGGGACTCTGGCATTGTCCTGGCTACCAACTTACTTGCACCTCCCTTGGTAAACTAAAAACAGAAGCCCTTTCTAGTTCCTTAAGCAAATAATTTTGACACTAACAAGGTTTCTCACTCATTGGCTGTCCACAGATAAACTCTGCTCTTTGAGCCTGAAGCAACTACTGCTTCTCTGAGTATCTTTCAGATGAGCAAGAAGCACATTGTATTCTTCTGCAATGCGTACTACAGTGGTAGCTGTTTCTTTTCACAGTAGCTTTAAAAGGAAAGTGGTAAACACGGGCCTGGCAGAAGAAAGCAAATACACAAATACTGAATGCAGAAACACACACTTGAAATGAAACCAAAAGTCAGCCCCACTGTTTCAAAAGGCATCCTCATGAACTTTCTTCATACTGAGCAATTTTCAGCAATGGTTTTAGAAGCTTTTCTGAGATCTAAATTATGACCTTTCCTTACAGAAGGCAAAGTTGAAATGCCCATTTTTATTACATGAAAGAATTTAAGGAAAAATTTCTGGATCACTCAACAGTTGCTCTTAAATGACAAACTCTTCAAAAGGTAGGTATAAAAAATGCATATCCCCTGGAAAAACTGCAAACATATTAAGTCTTTGATCAGGCAAAGGCAGTTCAAATTGGAGACTCATTAATCACAGAGATGAAGAACAAGTGGGTGATGCAGGAGGACCTGTGATTCAAATGAGATATTTGTAGACTTCAGTACAGCAGTCACTCCAGAGCACAGTGGCAAGCAGGACTGCCAGAGGTCCTTTCAGTTAGTGGGTCTGCAATTGCAGGCAGCCACAGAGTAAACGAAAGGCCTTTGACATCCATTTCAAAAACTTCTGTCAGCACCACAACAGTGTCCAAAGAAGGAATCTGCTCTGAGCTGCACCATACTTTGCCTTTTGTCTCAGTGTATACTCTGGAAGTGGCAGTATCAATGTTACCCTCCTACTTCCAAGTGTCAGTGAGCAATACCAGAGAAATGAGCTTAAATATGGGTTAGTTTTAAGCAGTCAAAGTGTCTGTGGGGTTGAGTTTCAGACCCTCTGCCTTACACTGCCAAATATTCTGTTTTTCATTTTATTCCAAAACTCCTCAGTGGTATGAATTACAGTATGGTATGATTTCCCTCAACTCCAAAAAGGCCCAGCATGCTGGAGAGAAATTACAAGTAACTGAGTGTTGTTTGTGTTATTTTAAATACAGCTTCCTTGGTTATCATTACTCCTGGTACTGGTTTATAAACCCTCTCAAAATGAGATCAGGACAGTTGCCCCTCGGTAAAGAGGCTTTTGAAGACAGATCTTCATTAGATTAACAACAGCAGAGCTCTTGTGAACTTGCCAAAGCACTACTGACTGAAGAAGTGTCCCTGAAAACGTCCTAAACCAAAATATTAGTTCTACGAGAAGTTAAAAGTAAAAATGGACAAACTTTTGATTAGACCTACATATAAAAATACACGTATAATTAAATAATTAGAAATTAACAAATGCTCTGAATTTATACAGGAGTTTTCATTAGAGGAGCTGATATTTAGAGATTTACTTGAAAAAAAAAGTATCTTAAAAGCACTCATAAACATCCTCCTGGCATTCCTGTGAAGTAGATGAGTATTTTCTGTGTTACTTAGTTGAAAAAGCAACAACAGGGCCATTATTTTTATTTGAGATTCCTGTGTTTGTTTGCATTTGTAAAAAGTGCCATAATCTTAAACAAGTTTACTTTTGGCCTTTTAAAGTCATTATCTACATTCTAGTTACCTGCTTATGCCTCTCAAGGATAGAAGACTGACTTTACATCTGCTGGGACACACCAAGAATGGGTCTACTCACACAAAACTGTAATGCCATGAGGCATGAAAACTGTGGCACAAGCTCAAAATGTGAAGTACATCTTTGTTATATGTGTGTGTGCATTGCAGCAGCACCAACAAGTTGATACACAGTTTAAGTGTAAAAAGGATGGTTGCATCATATACATATGCAGCTCTCTGATGGTAACAAAAACTTCATTGTACATTTCTCACTGTTTCTCTAATGTTAAGTTTAAAGTCTCTATTTATAAATGCTGGCATTGTAATTTTTTAGGATTTTAAGTAAATATGGCAACATAGAATTCTTCCTTTTTTCACCACTGGAACTGACACATGAACGAGTATAACATATCCCCCTCCTTCAAACTTTTAACTTACCTGCCCACTGTTAGCCAAGTCATCCACAGACAGAGATGGGTCCAGCCTCAGGGACAACCCAAAGTCACAGAGACAGCAGGTTAAATCATTTTTCACCAGGATGTTGGAACTCTTTAGGTCTCTGTGCACAATAGGCGTTTTGGGGCGACCACAAGGTGTGTGATCACTATGCAGATGGGCGATCCCTCGGGCCAAGGACCCACCCAGTTTCCAGAGGTCCTCCCAGCTGATAATGTGTCGTGTGAGGTATTCCTGCAAGTTTCCTCTGGCATGGAATGCAGTGATCAACCAATATTGTTTCCCAAGGTCTGTCTTACGCTCCTCAGCTGTCAAGAACTGGAGGATGTTCTCATGCTTGAGGTTTACATCTGAAAAAATGTCTTTCTCTGTTTTCCAGGAGGCATATTCTTCATAGGGAAAGATCTTGACTGCCACAGTTTCATACTGCTCCGATGTGTTTTGCTTCAGTTTGGCTTTATACACTTCAGCAAATCTTCCTTTGCCAACAACAATGTCCAACTCAATGGGCAGCAATTCTGTGTTGTGGTTGATGTTGTTGGCACAGGTAGAGCTGATGTCTGACCGGTCATCATCCAACATAATGGCACAAACATCACTGCAGTCCTTATGTTTCCTAGGCTTAACATTCTTCTCCCACGCCTTGTTGAGCTTTCTCTTCTTATGCATGCGGTAGACATAAAAGATAACAATCACAGCAACGGAAATCACCAGTAATGGGACAAGACTTATGATTGTTACTTTGGAAATTTCATCTTTCTCCTCGGGCTTATGAGGGTCATCTGGGAGAAGAAAAGAAGGAGGGCATACATTAAATGATAAAAGAGGCTGTCAATAATTGTAATTTTTATCCAGAATGCAATATATTGTTTCCTTCACTGATAGTAAGCAATAAAAGTTATCACTACTATCTTACCTCAGAATGTTGTTTTCTATAGAGGCTTCCAATTACCTGGACTCCCCTGTCTGCTTATTTCATAAGATGCCAGAACTTTTATAAATGAAATTTTATAGCTTTGTTCTTCTCTCAGGTTCTTAAAACATTATGGACAAAACTTTATTTACCTGAAGACAACAGTCTAAGTCTCATGCACTGACTCTGTCAATGTATTCCTGACAGCTCTGCCCCTTTAACCAGTAGTTAGTGGAACACATTAATTTTGCTAAGAACTGAATTGATAAATAAATAGACAATGCAGCATATGAATTCCCACTTGCACGTCCTCTGCATGTCACTTGCTGGCTGTACACTGGTTGCTCTGCTGTAAAGCAGCAGATGGTTCACTCCAAACTCCTTAGCTGGTGTGGTCCGTACACTAACATACTCTTAGATGGAACATGTAGGGATAGGGAATAGAACAACAACAGGGACACAATCTAGAATACAGATATGCTCTGGGAACAGTACAGAACAGTATTCTAGAGGTGAGAGCTGCCCTGTCACCTCTAGAAGTGACCAATTTCAGTATTTTTAAAGGAAAATAAATTAACATTATTCTGAAAGTAGATTAAAGAGGGAGGTCAGAGTTTATCTGAACCTGATTTGATCAGACACAAAGAAATGTACTCCTCCAGCCTTTCTTCCTTTGAGTCAGAACAAATGTACTATATTATCCTTCCGGGGGGTGGGGGATTGGCTGGAGGAAGCCCTGAATGGACTAAACCAACTGAAGCTGCAACCAGAATTAAGCGAGTACCTTGTGTTGGCAGCACGACACTCTGATGGGCACTTACAGCAACGTCACTGACTCAGGTTCTGTGTATCAGGCCAAGTAAGTCAATGTGAAAAGCAGAAGTTTAATAAGCTATGAAGTTGCCACTAACTACATAAGCCACAAGTGTTTCCCACACTGTGCCTCTCAAAATGAAGGTGCTAAAAGGATAGGGAAAATAGTTCACAATTACAACAAGCAGTACTTCTGACCCTCCAATTTCACTTGTAATCACTTTTCCATTAGAAAAGTGTCAACTGGCAAGCAGGAGGAACCATCAGCTATTCAAAGACAGGTGACAGGGCATCTGAAGATTATATTCTTTATTTGGAAGAAGGCCTGAATTCTGAACCAGGATGTTCTTCCTCTGTTTGAAAGGTTCATCGACCAGATGTAGAGCAAGTAATTCAATCCTAGACTCTCCCACAGGGTTTCAGGGAAGAGGGACTGCCTTTCTAACACTGACATTCGCAGCTAGCACAGGTCAGTGTCACTCACTAGCAGCACCTACAAAGAATGAATTCCCTTCACTTATGCAAAAGAGCGTTTCAAGCCAATCTATTCTTCCACATTTATGCAAACAACAAATCCTTATTCTCAAGTGATTTCTCTTAGCAAGAAAATGTTAGTAAAACTTTTAAAATTTTAAACAAATTTTAAAAACACTTAAAAGTTCATCAGAGATTACAGGCACTCTTTCTGCTTCTTAAGACACTGGAGGGAAGGGAGGAAACGTCTTTTTTATGGCTCTTACTGGAGCAATATATCTAGAAAATCCAATGTCACTGACTGTAAGCAGAAGATTTGCACTGCTTATTCCCATGTGCATTCTTTGCTCTCAGAAATTTTGCTGTATAAAGAACTTGAGAAATACCCCAGTGGAAAAGAACTGACTACATTGTGGGATGGTTGTTTTGGCTGCAGGCTGGCCACAACTGCATGAACACAACTGTGATATGTAAGAAACAGATAAAATAAGTATTGATGAACATTTGGAGTTCTGTTTTGTTTTTTTCTTGACCACAGAGAAGCATGCTTGAAGTCTGGACTCTGCTCTTGGAACTGAGTAATATGTCATTTATAGCATACAGTATACTTTTTAACAAAAATGAACATGCCTCTTTAGGGCTCTTTGAGCCCTCTTTCTTTGCCACAGAGCTGCAATACGTAGCCTAGATATTTAAAATACATATTTCTTTCTAAATGAGGCAGAAAGAAACCAACATGTATTAGTTCTTTTTCAAATTCCCATGAGTACAGGCAGTTGGAGGTAGCTGGTTGCATGCTCAGCTCTAAGAAGAGACTCACACAAAGCCATCACTCCTAAACTGTTATGGCTATCTGTCTGAGGGTCTCCTATCATTCCTATAATGTGGGCTGTATTATTTTGGCCTACAGCTGAGAAGTTTCTAGCAGACTTCACAGACTCTAACTCTTCCTCTTTCTGCACAAGAGAAAGCTCTGCTTGTGGTGCAGGGGGATTTCTGGGTGGAAGGGAGAAACTGTTGATGTTGCAAACGTTACTTGAAAAAGAATGAAAAAAAATTAATCAAAGCAGAAGCTAAGCAGTTTGGCCACTTCCCCATACCACTGCATCATTCTGCACCCCTGCTGCAAAGCGACACATCTGCTTTGGCACCTTCCCTTGGAGGAAGTAAGGAGGCAGGGGGTGAAAAACATAGCTGCACATCCCCACCTAAAGCAGCAAGGATGAAGGGTGTGCTCATTTTCAGTTTTTAAGACACTAGAGAAGTCCCACTCTAGGCTTGGGAAGTGCAAGAATAAGTGCCCAACAGGGAGAACTACCAGGACTGACAAGGCTGAATCCTGAGCTTACGAGCTCAGACTTACTGAGCTGCCTGCCAGAAGAATTAAAGGGGACAGCAGTAGCAAAGAGATGGTGGCACCGAGGGCTGGTCTGTGCAAAACACCTCTGGAACTGCCTTCGTGACTGGTGATAGAAGCAGAACAAAATCAGCCCTTCCAGCACAAGCTAAGGTTGGGGTACTTCTCTGTTGAATTTGTGTGCAAAGTCAGGGCAGGATCAACATTCAGAGCATATCTGTATGTTTGCACAGTGGCTAGCCAACATTTTCTGGCTTGACTACAGGAATCTAAGAATAAATATGTTCATTTGCTTATTTATAAGTACCTATGACTCAAACCCCATAATTCAAAAACGGGAGTGCAGCTTCCTTTCTGAGCACTGAAATGAGCAAAACCTGACTGCACAGGCAGGCAAGGAAATGGTTAAACGAAACAGCCTTTCAGGTTTTGCAAACTGGCTCCTAAATAACTTTACCCACACAGAACTATGTAGGCGGATCAGTCGTTTCTTAAGCTTCAAAAGAACCTATTAATATAGCATAACAATAGAGAAGTTGAGCTAAAAGAAAGCTTCCTGTATGCGGTTTAAACTACACACAAGCCATCTGCACAACCCTTAACACTACCTAAGCCTTTAGAGAATAGGGCTTAGGTGCCAAAGAAAATGGAAGCACTGCACAGCCCCTGTTCAGTCAGGAAGTTTCAAAGCACAACATCACTTTGCCTGGAAATTTTTTAGGTGCCTTTGATCGAACTACAGTGTCACTGAACTTTGAAAACAAGAAATAAAACAATGGCAATAAAATTAGGACCTGCACTCTAATGCAGAGGGCAACACAGATGCACAGCTAGCCGAGTCAGGACTACTTCAGGGATGTTTGCTGCTTGGGCCAGTTTTAAAGTTGCTGCCTATTCAACCGCTAGTCAAAGCCACACAGCAGGGCAAGCATGCATTTGATGTTGCCAGAACTCAGATTAAACTGACCAACACTGATGCACTGCAAGCTTCTCTAGTGTCTTAAGCACCCACAGAAACACACAGTCACCAAATATGACCTCGGACCTGGGACTGTGATCTAGATATTTGCAAGCTCCTGAGACACAAAGCAGCCCTTTGAGCTGACTGAAAGACGACTCCCTTTTGCAGCAATTCTGAGGTTTCAAAGTTTGGTTTCAATTCCACACTGGAATGAAAGCTAACGGTGAAAACTAACACTTTTTGCATGTTTTTTCATAAACAGAATTTTGTTCAAATGTTGCAATTTGGCAAGAGATATGAGTGCTGAATCCCCACCAGTGAAGGGACTAGTCTGCAGTATGAGAGCTCCAAGTTCAAGTTCTGCTCTGTTTGTTTCAGGGAAGAGCCCTTCATCACTGATTATTCTGAACTAGGCAAAAAGTGAGTTAGAACCTTATATATGTACTGATTTCTGGGCAAGACACTAAGCAATAAAATATGGAAAAGTCTGCCCATCTCTTTAGTGCTACTTTCTGGATGAAAACTAATTCAATAAAATGCTTCATTTTCAGTGAAATGAAGTTTCACTCCGAGCAGCTGTTTGGGGTAATTTAGTTTAAGTCTATTGAAGAATCCTCAAGTGACAATGAAATTCTGCAGTTCAGTGTCTCATGTGCCTTCCTGACTTTGGTCTTTTCAGAATTAAAATGGCATGGAAAACTTTAGCAAAACATTTTTAGATGGGAAATGTTGATTTTAAAAACAGAAACTCTGCTTCTGACATTCCTGTACTTCTCCCTTTGTTGAGGACAACAATGGTCTGAATGGTCCCCCTTCTGTGCTTAAAAACTTCTGCTAATATTACAGGCATTGTTTTTTGGGGCTTTGTGGATGGAAGTGGGGAGCTTTTCTATTGGGGGGGAGGGGGCCTTTTTCCTTAGCAAAATGGTTGATCCTGACACAAAATACTTGGAAATAATCAAACTCAAATGCTGCATCTCAAACTAACCCACTTTTTTTATCTTGATAGTTTCTTCGAAACATTTTAATTTTCCATCCTTGCTGGAGATGAAGAATTTTTTTTAGCCTAATAGTTTTTTTGAGCAGGAAATCAGTTCCACCTCTCTGTCAGATCTATGCTGAATCATCTAATGGCAGAAAACAGACATTAATAGATTTTAAAACCAAAGTGGACTCTATCTTTCTATCCAGTGGAAAATTAACCCTCGTATTTCTTGTAGACTTTCCTGAAAGTTAAATTCCTGCAGCCAGTTCCTGAATTTGACAAAAGGTTTTTTGGACTAGGCAAACCAAGTCTGTCAAGGCCAGTAACTTGTGTTTAAGCTGTATATCTTAATCTTTTAGTCTAAAGAGGACATTTCCAGGGTATCCTGAAGCAGCCTCCTGGAGAAACACTAGCTCTGCTTGTTGGTAGGTCTGCCTGGGCTGCTACAGGGGCTCAAATAGTCAAAGTGACAAGGTATAGTCATCTCTAGAGCCTGCTCCTAAAACTGTTTTTCTAACGCACTGCCATTCATATAGCTTAGAATTTGAGCCCTAAGGATGTTTGGTCAAAGGTGTGGGAACTCATTCACTTGATCATTTGGTTATTTGCCAGCCTGAATGTTGCTCTGCAGTCAACATTTGGCTGGAAAACCAGACCCAGCCCTCAGAGCACTTAATGTAAGCCATTGTGCAGTGCCAGCAATTACCTCTTTTCCTTAGAAAAGTAAGGTAAAGGTATGAGCAGTTTTGGAGAGCTGTGGCACACTCACTGCTGCACTACCCTGGGGTCCAGCAGCTTTGCCCTTGGCACATGACTACCCACAATCGATCTGGTGATCAGGACTCAAAACTTCTCTGTTATGCCTGGGGAAAATCCCCAGTTATGAGACCCAGCTATATGTGTGATGTGCTGGAACAGTCATGCATATGCATCCATCACCTGATGGGAATGGCTGCATTTTAATCGCAGGGGTGTGAGGCAGTCTATTCGATTGCCTCTGGGTGGCTTACTTCAGTGAAAAGACTGGGCAGAAATGATGTAATGGATATTTTATCTATTGTAAGCAGAATTTCATTTTTCAACTGATTGCCAAGTATGCTGTTCAGCACTCAGGAGGTTTAAGAAACTCTTAAGATCTAAGAACAAATAGTTTGTTGCTGTTTTATTCCCTCACTGCTGGCTAGAAAGTGCAATTCCTTGGTTTGCTGGCACAGCACCCATTTGTTTAAAATCTCCCCTCCTCCTGGAGGTATTCCCTTCTTATCTCACCCGTTTTAACAGGTCACTTTAATGTGTGTACATGGCATCTCTCACACATTTTGACTTTTGCAGCTGAGCTTTCCTACTCAGTGATATGAAAGCTGACATACTCTTAACTTTGCATGATCTGACTGTGTTTCTGTGATACATGCCTCAGTTACACAATTCTGTGTCTGCTGCTGTTTGCTGGTGGTTTTCTGGAACAAATCAGTCTCTCCAGTTTCAATATGTTCCAACAGATGCCACACATTAACCACTATTTTTAATCTCAGCCCTAGTTTCACCCCTCCAACCTTTCCCAAAATATTACGTTGCCAGTGTTAGTTACAGTTTGTTTCTGTCTGTAATTATTAAAGTCTCTTCCATGACAACCTGATAAAAGGTTGGCCACATTCCCACAGTTATTAAGCTCTCAAGTGATGCAAATTGTAACAAATATGCCAACCAGATTGGAGGAGCTGCATAGTTTGTTCTTACACAAATCTGTAACTGAGCTCTGCATGGTTATTTCCCTAGGAAGCAAACAATATAAATAATACAGAGCAAAACAAAATTTTGGCTTCTTTCACCTCTTTCCATTCTATTTCCTTTCTACCCCATTAAATGAATCAGATGTTTGGTATTAGACAGCCTCTCCTTTGGTTACATACAGCTGCAGGCGTTGGGTGGGACTCTGTGGCTGCAAATACTTAAGAGGAAACATAGAGAACAATGCCAATACACAAGGGTGAGAGGCTATGTGCAACGTTATGTAATGCTACTGACCTCTTTTATGGGACAGCTGGAAGACAGTTACCTTCTGAATATGTTAGTTGGATAACACAAAAACAGATTAATGAAAGCCTTTGTTAAAATCCACTTGGAAGCAGTCCAGCTGTAATCATCTCCCTTCTGCTGTTCCTTGAGCACTGGACAACTCATCACATGAGTATTTATGGCCTGTTGGCTGTTTGCGCACAGATCTTAAGTCTGCTCTTAAGTCTGAGGTCCTCCTATGTAGTCAAGTAAAATCACTAACACCTTGACTCTAGTAAGGAGAGAACAGGAGAGAAAGAAAGGAAAAGACAGGGGAAACATGTTAGAGACAAGTGAGAGATAAGTTAAGGAAACTAAAACATTATCCATATTTCCTGCGATCTGGGCAGAGGACAAGGCATTACACAGGCATGCTTGTGGTGCTTCAGGCAGCAGAACAATCCCAGGTCTCCCAGGTAACAACCACAAACACTGAACAATCACAGTACTTGACACACTGCAAATCCACAGTCTGTAATTTGTTCAGGCAAATGACTCAGCCACAACTGATTAATCAAATACTTACACCTCTTACACTCTCAGTTAGCAAACTCAGTAAAACTACAATCAACGTGAAGATTTTTAGCAGCACAAAACACCCTCCCTGCTCTGACACATTTGCCCAATTAGCTTAATTATTCTCACAAACCCTTGTTGCCCTGTCAGTCATCTCTATGTCAGTCATCTCTATCACTGAATTTTTGATATTTCAAGGCAACTGTTTGGATGGTTCAGATAATCATTACAACTTGTATGCATTCTTGGTGCTAAAAGTTTCTCCTGTATTATGACTAGTTGCAGTGCCCAAAATAATAACCTCATCTTGCAGTACATGAGGAATAAACACAGTCCACCTGAACAATTCTGCAGACATCCTGGTTATAATCTCCATGGAGATCTGCACAGCATGGCAAGACAAGTGAGGATGAAAAATGATTGCGATGTAAGTTATCAGAATGAAAACAACTCTAAACCAAACAGAACTATGCTACAGGACTGCAAATCCTATTTCCAAATTTTGAGATCTCTGCATTTTTGCTTGGATTTGAACTTGATGCCCAGTTGACATAGCTATTAACAACTATGAATATAACAACAACAGTAATTAAAGGATTTATTTTCCTGCCTGCTGTCTGAAGTGCTGCGGTCACCCTTTTGCACAGTGCTGAATGAACGTGTCTGAATAAGCCTGCACAATAGGAAGAAGTTGCGCTGCATAGCAGGTAGGTCATGCCCCAGGTAACATGCAGGTATCCCATTTCCTTGGGTACAACGAGTGTCCAGCCACCTCTGTCCATGGAGAACAGGTCAGACATAAGGCTGGAAAGAGCACAGTCCTACTTGGTCCCTTTGGGTAAACGAGCCTTGACCTCAGCCACATAGTTTAGGATTGTTAATAAAGAAAAGCTTTGTTAAGCATTTGTCGTGCTTGCATTGGCTGATGATTAGAGGCTGGGAGATGGTTTGGCGAAAGGGACTCTGAGGAACACAGCTACCAAAACACCAACAGAGGCTTGGAACTGCCTCAGAAAGACTCAAACAGCTACAGACAGACCTGGCTCATCACAATAGGTCAAAACATAAGGAGACAAAGCAAGATGCAGAAGATCCACCAGACACAACTAGACATCAGGGAGGCAAAAACCCTGGTAGTCCACTTCTACACTCATTTTTTCCACGACAGGAGGCTCAGGCCACTGCCTGCTACCTGGCCATCTTGTAGCCAACCAGGGTCCCTTCTACTCTGATTTTGGCTAATGTTTTCCAGTGGTTTTGCTCCCTGGCTTTTCCCTCTGGTAACACTGATATTAGACATTTGAATAAATAATAATTAAAAGACATCAACATTGAGTTTTGCTGTAAGAAGCATTTTTGCACCACAGTAGTGTAAGCTGCTTGCCACTCACCCACAATTTTGTTTGGCAAAAAAAGAAAGAAACTAAAAAATAAACACAAAGTAGCCAGACTTGCAGTGGCTACCTGTATCCTGTATATTATTTCTCCAAGAACTACAGAACATTGTTTGGAGTGATTCTGCTTACAGTACTTCATACCAGCTGCCCATGGCCTGAAATGCCAGGGATCTGAACCAGGATCAGAATCCCCCTGACACAGCAAAACTACAGGAGTGTTTAGGCACATGTCTGAGTGTGTCTTGCTTATTTTGCAGATTGGCAATTTACGTGAAAGTCCACACAAGAAACAAGCATTTGATTTGGATATAACTACTTCAAACATTTCCAAAGCCACCCTTGGGTGAGTCACAACACCTCCCACTACCTAAAACCTTTAAACGTTTGCGTCTAAAAATGGAGTCAGGAGATATAGTTTTCACAGTCAGGACTGATACAAGCCAACAAATATAAATATAAATATAAATATAAATATAAATATAAATATATTTGTGCTATAAACAAATTCCTCTGTAAGAAATAAGAGCTCAAATGTGAATCACTGGAATGTAGTGACTAACCTCTGGTGGAAATTAAAACTTGTTGCCTTACCCGCAATTTTCTTTCTTACATCAGGAACACCAGGAACAAACTAAATCTGGTCTGTCTTATGTGTGCACCCAAGGAAGAAGAGCTAGAACACTGACCATTTATAGCAATAGCTTGAAAGGAAAGGATTAACAGATGAAAAATTACAATCTTTTTATCATTTCATTTTCTGCTAATAAATTAGTACAATCACTTTTCAATCAGACCTGTTTAGACTAGCTTTTGTCTGCTCTCTAAAAGCTTAGGGTGTGCAAAAATATTGCAAAAATTTTTGCTCTGGTTTACAAGAAACGTAGAGAGAAAAAAGGGCAAGAACAATGCACAGAATAGATCTGGATGACAATCATTCTAAAGGCAAAATTATTACATGCTATTATCTAGTTGTCTGGAGGAGCCCTGGACCAGCTGGCTGTGATGTTCTGCTCAAAGTTAAACACAGACAGGAAACCGCATGTCTGATACTGTAAAAATCGTTTGTCTTCCTGCCATGGCTAACCAGGCAAGCAACCCAAAGGGGCTGTTTTCATTTAAAAGAAACACTAATCCACAACAATAAAAAAGGAATGAAAAAGCTTCATTCCTCCCAACTGGGGTTAATGCTTGTGTTTGTGAATGAGCTGGAAATGTCACAGATCGAAGTTTTACCTTAATTTTTATCTGTAGTTATTCACTTACTACATGTGAATGCAGGACATAGTTTTCATGAGTCACCTAGAGTGCTTACAGCACATGACCTAGAAAGAAAAGCTCCACTCTGAACAGTGAGCAGAATGAGGGTAAAAAAGACTGGGTTTTAATTTATACTACAAGTCCTTTTAGGCTCCTCTGAACTGCGAGTGGGACTACAGAGTTGATGGGAATTAAGGCACTTGTGTTGAGTTTATAGGACAGTTTTCATAAACATACACACAGAAGACACACATTTGTCAGAGCAATTGTATTCAGCTACATAGCTCCAGGAGAAACAGCTATAACATGACTAATTTTTAACAGATTAGCCAAAATCCACAAGGATGTGGTTCACTTCATATAAAAACTCCAGACAGCTGACACAGAGTAAAGATCTTTTCACTGGGAACACATTCTCTTCAATAAAATCAAGGCAATCTATTAGAATTAGGTCCTGGGTCTACCACCTGGGCTCTCACTGATACCAGTGTTTAGTCCAACTCCTTTAAAGGCCACCAAAGGGCGGGCTGATTATACAACTATGGATCAGCAGTCAGATTGTCTGAGGGGATGAGGAAGAATGGAGGAGGTGGCACTACGTATGGATAGCCTGGGCCAAGGAAGGCAAAGCTTTCCAGCTTGCTTTTAGCTAATCTGGTATGTTTTTATAACCTAAACTAGTTAGCTTTCTTGGAGGGCTGGGAAGCAAGAGCTAGAAGCCACTAAGCTAGCTGACTGCCTCAGTGCAGGAGCGGAAACAGTGTCCCAACCCTTCATTATCTCAGCAAATGAGGATTCGATTATATCCCTCTCTGAGGAACTTACAGGTGCTAAGGATGAGTTCTGTGTGTCATATTCATTTAGAAGTGTAGGCAGTCTTAAGTTCTCCACAGGAGGCCTCACACTTGCCTGTTAGAGGCCTGACTTAGTAAAATCATTGTGGGATCCAGCAGGCAGGAATAAAGTGAGGTGAGTACAAGCACACATGCACATGTGTGTGCAGCATGAGGTCCACCAGCACCATACACATGTGCATTCCCTTTACTGTATTTGCAGTATACATAGGCATTTATGAAGTAGAATGAGGACAGGTTATGCACTTGTGATGTGGTATATACTCAGCTTTCACCAGTTTAACTGAACTCGCATACATGTTCTTGTGCTGTAATAAGCATGAAGTAGCATATCCACCAGCGAATGAACCTTCCAGATACTTCACACCCACTACGGAACAAGTTCAAATGGTTAGTTACAACAGAGAAGCATCCTTATCTCTCCCTACAACTACCTGAAAGGAGGTTGTAGTGAGATGGAGGCCAGTCTCTCCTGCTGGGTTACTAGTAACGGGACAAGAGAAAATGGCCTCAAATTGCACCAGGGGATGTTTAGATTGGATGTTAGGAAAAATTTCTTCACAGAAAGAGTTACTAAGTATTAGAACAGGCAGCCCAGAGAAGTTGTGGAGTCACCATCCCTAGAAGTGTTCAAAAACCGTGCAGATGTGGCACTTAGTGACATGGTTTACTGGGCATGGTGGTGATAGGTTGATGGCTGGACCTGATGATCTTAAGAGGTCTTTTCCAACCATAATGACTCTATAATTCTACGATCCTACCAAGTTACTCAGTTGTATCTGTACATACAGATGTCACAATATGCAATATAGCCTTTGAAAAGAGGCAAGGCCTTAAATATCGCATTTGCCACTTGTTTATGCATTATAAGGTAATCAGCAAGTGCTGCATTTTGCTGTGTCAACAGAACAGCTCTAAACATCTTGCTTCCACCTTTCTTTTCATCATCTTGAAAGTGGAATGTCTTGAGCTGAGTATCAGACTTAGTTCAAATGGAGGACAGCCTGGCAGGAAGAAATATCCTCTGAACACAGAAAAGAAAGTATGAGATTTTGCAAGACCTGAAAGAGACCAAAATAGCTCCTGCTACTACAAGTTTTCCTCCACAAAATGTGATTCCAAAGTCCACTGGTGTGACACAATTAATAGTACTTGCAAGGTATAGCCTAGGAATATAGGATAAACTATTAAAACCTACCTGATGGAAAAATGAGCATATCATTGCATTCTTCCCCTGTACAGGAACACATGAACATCAACCCTCCATCTTCCTTCTTTTCCCTCATCAAACACTGCTCTGAGCTGGAGTCATCCAACATGCGACCATACAGTTCTTTCTCGGGATCATGGCATATTGTTTCTAATGTCACATTTTCATCATTCTGTCTCCTAAAAATTAGAAGAAGAAAACTGTAATCAAAGGAGTATTTTACAAAGGGAACAGACAGGACTGCACTTGCCCAAAATTTGCCTCTTCTGAGAACTCACATGGGATTTAAACAGTCTCCAGCTTTCCTGATTGGGGTAAGTTTGGCTATGTCTGGGCTCCTTTGTACAAAGGCACAGATATTCCTGTATCATATTACTACTAAGCTCCAATGAATGCCTTTGAAAATGTCACCCAACATTATTCAAGGTAATGCTCCATCAACTGCTGTGAACTTCAGAAAATACTTTTGGGTTTTGTGGTCACTGTGCACAGTAAGAACCGGTGGGAAATTATGAGAAAAACTGAACTATTTCCTCAAAATCTGAGGAATTTCTAGTGAGTTGACCTTTTTGTTTTGCTTTTGAAGCCTACAATCAGCACAACTTCTGCACTGAAGGAGTTATTGTTATAATTTACAAAAAAAAGGAACAAAAAAACCCAACAGCAAACAGACAAAAAAACCCAGTACACTGACCACAGAATGGGTGCATGCTAGAGTTGCCTCACTGTAAGGGAAATATTTACAGCTGATAATATGGACCATATTCCTCTGTTTTGTCCTGGTCCACAGATTGCATTTGATTGACACAAGAGGCAAAGAGCATTTTAAATAGTTTTCAATTAATTTGCCTTTTGCATAAATTGGCATGAAAAATCCAGAATGTATCTTAAATTGCACTACAGCCACTTCGTATGGCAATAACTGACCACTTATTAAAGGAGCACAGGACAAACATCACAGAATCACAGAATGTCCTGAGTTGGAAGGGACCCACAAGGATCATCGAGTCCAACTCCTATAGGCACAGGACAACCCCAAAGTCACACTATGTGCCCAAGTGCATTGTCCAAGTGCCTCTTAAACGCCGTGAGAGCTGGGGCCATGACAGCCTTGTTGGGGAGCCTGTTCCAATGCTCCACCACTCTCTGGGTAAAAAAACTTTTCCTAACATATATGTTAGGAAATATGGAGCAGCAAACTGCACTGATCCTGAATTCCAAGTGTCTACTTCCAATTATGCTGAACATCTTTTCAAGTCAATGGACACAATTAATCTATCAATAAATGAATTCATTATGTCTTTCTGTAAGTGGTTCTAATTATGTTCCTAAATCAGCAGCAATGTTGCAAAAACTCAGTTCTCTTCCTTTTGTCCACTTATGAAGAGTATTTCTGGTTTTCTTTGGTAGGGTTGGTTTACTATCTACAGAAGGGCAAACCCACAATTTTTACACTGGAATGCAAGTTTTGACTCAACAAATTCTAAAAAAGTGTCACAACTCATTTCCATACACACTTTATTTCTTTGAAGCTAGGCATAGGCTATATAAAAAGTACCATGCCTACATCAGAGTCATTACATACACAGAAGATTATTTTTTTTTAACCATTAACACAGTACATAAGCCTCCTGTGATAGACCTACATAATTTAGTCCACTTTAAAACCTGAGAGAGAATAGCTTTTCTTCAGCAAATGCTACCACAGTCCTCTCTGGGTCTCGAATCTGTTTCTGCTCTGAGTGATGTGGGTGGATGCAGCCTAATGGTTTGAGCAAAAACATGTCTCCTTTTCAATAACAGCATAAGCTGGAACAGAACTGCTTTAGAAGAAAAAATTCCCAGAACATTTCATATCAGGATTGTTGTTAACCTCAAGCATCTCTCAGTATGCTGAGCACAGATATGAGTTGGAAGCAAGACAGCAAAGTCTGGTGAGGTAGCACAGACATTCTGAATATCAAAGTAGTCAAGGAAAGTACTAAGTAATGATGAATGATAGTGTGCTCCCCTTCCCACCTCTGTGAAGAAATAACTTACCATATAGCCACACAGACTTCATTATTCTTCTCACAGATAGAAGTGATGTTGCAATTGCTCCTGCACTGATGTTGGTTTGAGCAGGTTGTTACTTTAATGTCACAGAATTTGCATAGGTTTGGCATTTGCAATCCATTCTCCTTACTTCTGTCGGCTGGTGACATAATTTCAGCTTAAGGAAACAAAAGAGAAGGAAACTCAATCATGGTAGATTATGAGATTGTGTTACTGCTTGTTATGAAGATAAGGTTTTCTGTCCCACCTTAAATTAGAAATATGTGATGTTTCACAGCTACCAAATTTCTTTTCAAGAGGGCAAGTGCCACAGTGTCAAGACCAGGTTAATCGAAGTGAATTTGAAAAGTGAAATCAACTTCTACTGACTTCAGAGGGAGCAAAAATTGCTTTGTAATTTGCAGAATCAAGCTTATTCTGAGTCTAGCTTCCACTGAAATAACTGCTCTGTAGTCACCCATTTGCATTGACAAGCAGCGTTATCTGTCCCCCATGCACAATACATTGCATCATGGCCTGCATAGCAAAGTAACTGTGGATACCATAGTGATAATGCACATTAGGGAGGTGCCACCATTATGACATAGATCATGATGAATTTTGCAAGTTTGTCTTTAGTAACCTGAGGCATAACCTGGGTGTCACCCCTAATCTGATTACTGCTCACATAGAAGACCACACAGCTTGAACTGACTTCCGGTTTAAGGCACACAGTCTGTCAGAGCTTGTGGGTGAAAATCAGGCTAGTAATGGAATAGAGCATCTGTGCAGCTCATGGAATCTGCTACTGCAGTCTTTCTAGGCTAACTCAAAGGGACTTAAACTAACTTGCAATGACAGTCTGTCTTGTATAAGTCTACTTGGATTCAACAGCTACTTTTCTGCACCCAGGCATTGAATGATTACTTGCTTTCTGGTTCTGAGTTGCAGTACTCATCATCTGCTTCAGTATAGCAGCAGTACGGGAAGAGATTTTTTTTTTTTGTCCCAGTGTATGAACTTCAGGAAACATATTTTTAGTTCAAAAACTATTTTGAAAAAGCCAGTGTGACTACAAGAAACAGAAAATGCCAACATAAACATTTTTCTGAAGCTAAAATGAATAAGGCAACTATCTGAAGTGGAACAGACTGTCTGCAACAGTTTCAGTCTAACTCATCTTGTAATACATTTAGAAAAGTAGGTTGAACCACGTTAAAGAGAGACTAGGCTTCACACAGCACAGACCTTCTCTTGTAGCCACCTATGTGTTAAAACTGTGTTCATGTTGCTCTCTGGGGCCAAATGTTGCTAGTCAACCAACAATAGGCAACCAGGGAACCTTGATTTCCCCTTCTCTCCTCCATTAGTGAGAAATAATGCTTTTCCTTCTAGAACGTCACTACTTAGTGCCATTAGAATATTTTATTACAGTAATTAAATATATATGCTTTTTCCAGAAGGAATTAAAAAGGCCTCTTGCTAACATTTTCAATGCCTTTCTAAGCCATTGGGAGGGACTGAGAGAAAAGTCTTCCTTCTTCAGCCAAATCACACATCCTTCTTATCACTAGCATGCTCTGGTACTGACCCAGGGTCTCTGATCTCACTGCCATTGTAATTAATGGCAAAACTCTCAAAGATTTTAGTGGTATAGAGGAAGACTGTACACAGAGGGAAGGGTTATGATGAGCTCACTGAGAGCTCTTACTCGGGTGAAGAATGTTGGCAGTATGTTACAGGCTGGCTGAACTTTAAGCACCAGGTAAACATTTCTTGTCCTTAATTATTTGTGTTGCAACAACTCCCAGAAGCTATGCAGAAAACAAAGTCCGACTGAAGCAGCTGGGTTGAAACTCAAAAAGTCTTGAATCTAATAATCTGTATGTTAATATAATCATTATATGGAAAATTGCTCCTCTTTTCTGGATGGTACATCTTTATGTAGAAGAGAAACTAATAGCTGTATTGATTTATCTAGGTTCCAGTAATGATCAAAACAATCTGATAATGAGAGACTGTCCTTCTACCCAGTAAGAGACAATCTATGGTCCTAAAAGCATGGATGAACAGCACAGACAAATACCAAGGGAGAGACAAAGTGACTCACCCAAGGTTCACACAAGAAACCTCTGGAAGGGTGCCACGGGGCTCACAACTGAGCACAGAGAAAGGACATCTGCCGCTCAGACTGCAAAGACTTTAGCTACACCTATACTGCTTTCAGCTCTGAGCACCACTGGGCAGCTGTGCTGCAACGGATGCCTCTGCCACATACTTGACTCAGTTCTCTCTAATGCCCACAGACTGAAGGCAGAAGCCGCATGAAGGTGGGTCCTCAGGTAAACTCGTTCAAGCACATCATGTTTACTGAGAGGCAGGGCTCATTCCTGTGCTGTCTCTGGCCATGCCAAGTTCTGCCAAGACTCACCCACTGGAACAAATGGATGAAAATATGTTTGGACCTCTTCCAAGAAGGACTCTCTAAACCAAGCCACTTGATTAAAAACAAAACAAAACAAAAAAAGCAAAAACAAACCCAAACCAAAACAAACCCAAAACAATCTGGAAAGCAGCAATCTACTGTAGGCTTACAAGCCTTAAGTTTCTATGGTAGTGTGATAGGCCTTAATTTAATTACTAACAAAAGGCTGGGTAGTTAAAGCCATCTGATTTCTGAAGAGGTTAAATTAATGGCAAAAGCTAATGGACTTTTAGGACAGACTTCCAAAACTGACTACACTTGAATTTTCCCCCCAGAATTCTTGTAATAGAGGCTGACAGTGCAGTATCTCTCTCTCTATACATGCCTCTGGCAGTTTAAGGTACTGAATAATTTGACGAGGTGGACAAACTTTCTTCCATGCCTCAGCATCTGATGAAGCAAGACTGCAGTTTACTTTCCCTAATACTGTCACATTACTCTAGCAGGTGTTTTTCATGAATATAGCTTGGACTTGCCCATTGTGATAACCTATTTAGGTCCAAATTAAAGCCAAGTTTGGCTTTCCCCTATCAGGCTGATGCTGAAATCAACCTCTGCAGTGGGTCTGAGATAGAATCTGGAGTTGGATGTGAACCTCAACGGCACTCTGTTCTGCTCATAGCCTGCTCTAGACCCCAAGGACTTAGGAATCCAGGAAAGACTGGTCTCCTTCCATGTCACATGAACTCAGCCTATCTCTAATCAACAAAATCCTGGCTGGAGAAGGACAAGTTGGTAGAGTTTTTCCTCAGGGAAGTGTATTCACACATTCCCTGGAGGGGCCCACAAGCAACGAGTGGTTCACAACCAGCAAGATTGCTCCTCTTCTTGTAGCCACTTGAAGGTGCATCTCGAGAAATGCTTGACTATCCTGCTGCACATTTCATACCCCTAAGCCAACTCTTCAAGGTTTTCTCCCATTGAGACAACTAAAATCACTTGAACACTAGACAGAAGTAACCTTTCATTTTGCATGAAAAAAAAGTTAATATAATGGGAAAGCCAATGGAAAAAACACAGATTTACACATCTGAAACAGGCCAACCTAAAATATGTTCTTTTCTACTAAAATTTGAGTTTTGCCATCTATTCTCTAATGTTAGTTTTCTTATTTTGACTTCTACAGGAAGCCTAATTCCAGCTTTCCTTGCTTCCCTGTCCATGGAGAGGGCTCCAAATAAAAGACTCTAGTTTCTTGGCTATGAAGCTTTCAAGCAACCAGTTCAGCATAGATCAGTCACTGTGGTTAAAATGCATGGAACATTCAGGCTAACATGTGCCTGGATATTATGGAAGAGACACTAGATGAACATAAAAAATATAAACTCCATGGATTCTGGCACAACCAAGCTTTCAGGACAACACTTTTACTCTTATGGTTCACACATTTTTCATGATTTGTCAGGACCTTACAAACAGTATGCCTCACCGAAAGGGCACTGACTGTCTTGAATTTGTTTGCTTTGTATCTGTTGTTTGTAGATGTGTAACTTTCACTGAGGCCTTAGGCTATAGTTTACATTCCTTTTATTTTTTAGTATCATTACAGAACTCTCAAAAGCCAAGAACATTTAAATAAAGCCCAGACTAACATGCTGTCTTTTTGGGAATACCTACGCTGGAAAACTTTATTTATGTCTTTCAGAAACAGCAGCCAATTTCTCTTACTTGTACCTTGTAAAATACCGTTACGGCATTTCTATTCTCTCATCCAGTGCCTCTGGCACATATATGCACATAAAATAGCACTACTGAGCAGGTAGATCAAGTCCCTTTAAAAAGAAGAAAAAAAATTGCTAAGGGAGATGTTGGGATGGGAATTCAACTGCTCAGCTGCTGTGAAATAATTCTATCTGATGGAAGAGACTTGAATTTAAGACATCGCTCTATTACAACATGGAAATCTGCAAAGAGGAGGATGCCCGTATCAGAAAGCCCTTGAAGGAAATTGTCCATGTTCTCCCATAGAGCACAGCTCCATGATAATCCCAGTGGTTGGAAAGGACAGTAGCAGCTATGAAGAATGTCCAAGGTGTATTATCTTGTCATCCAACGGAAAGATATCAGGTTTTTCCAGGAGCAGTAATAAACACAGCATTTTTTCTATTTTGCCTACAACTTCCAGAACACGATCCACCACCTTAGCAGAACTTTGATAGTGTTGGGGACACTGCCAGGATCATGAAAGTGGAGAGGTGATGATGCAGAAAGCACATTCTTTGCCTTACAAATATCGACAAATTAATTGCAGGAGGGAAGGAGTCAAGGGAAATATGAGATTCGAGCTTTTCTTCTCAGAACTGGATATATCCTGATGGTTATTCTTAATTATACTGGTTAAGTGCAGTAATACAAGGAAGAAAAGACAGAACCATAGTCAACCCCAAAGATTCTAAAATAACGAGTCACAAAATCACAGGACTACCCAGAAAGATCATAGAAATAAAAGAAGGGAAAAAAAACCCCAATCAAAACACAACCAAAAAACAACTGTGGGTTCTTCTTTATTTACCATTGCAGCCTGGACTCTCAGAGTGCATTTGAGTCATGTTTTGAAACTCTGACCATAAGCAGGAGGATTGGAATTACTGTCTAACTTACGAAATGCAAAGATAAAAGGAAAGTAAATTGCCAGAATCCAGGCACTTGATCTTAAAAAAAAAAAAAAAAAAATCAGCCTAGACTCATCATAAAACCAGAGCACTTGGCAACACTGCAGAACACCTAGTAACTTCCATGACAACACCGTGGTGGAGATGCATTTCATGGCTGCTTCTTACCAGGCAATTTCTCTTGCCCATCATATGAAAAAACTGCAAGTCACATCTATCAAACTGCAACAATACTACTGTTAATGCAAGGAGATACGCATACAACCCTGCAACCTATCCTATGACAAAGCAGCCACAGTGAGACTGGGAGAGATAACGGTCTGACAGGGCCTGCAGGTCTTCAAACAGCTTGTGTGGGCTATGATGTGCTCTTCAGCCATAACTGATAGAGAAGTCTGCTAGGAAAGTTGAAGGCGAACTAGGCAAGCCATTCTGACAAGCTAGACATAGCCACAAATAGTTTGGCTGCACACAGATGAAGGAAGGCCAAAGCAGAACTGGTTCACACCACTGATGAACTGCACTGAAATGTGGGAAACTGTTATTTCGCACCTGCAGGCAGGCGAGGAGTGGGGGAATGTATGTGCAGAGGTAGAAGACAAAAGGAAAAGGAGCGGGAGTTAGAAAACTTCCTTCACCTTGTCTCTGCAATGGAAATGCCTGGCTTTTAACAGCAAATGGAACTGGCAAAACTTTGCTTTAGGGATTGCTGCAGGCACTGACACAGAAAGAGAATCAAATCTGGCAGGAGCTGGGGGGAGAGACACAACCAGAGAAAATAAGGGAGACAACAGCATACTAAGCTGGAGATACCAAAGATAAAAATAATTCTTGTATTTAAAGCATTAAAATAACTCTATTTTCATCCACTACTTCCAAAATGAGTTAGCATTGGCAGTTTTAATCACAAGCTGGGCTCTTCTCACTGATACAGGGCACAGCAGTGAACTGCCTCAAACATACCTAAGAATGGAGCTTGCTGCCAAGACTCCTGACTGACATCAGTGCAGGTGTGAGCAGACTCCAGCTCATCACGTACAACAGAAGTGTGAACACATTCTGAAAACAGGGAATAAAAATGACATTCTTGAGATGCTTCAAATAATAAGATGGATTTTTACCTGCAGAACTTGCTGCTCCGTTTCACATTTTCTGGCCACTGTTTGGCACTCCATGGTAGGCAGAACAAAAGAATACTGTCTCCAGGCAAAAAGGCTGGAAAAAAATCTAAATGATGGCTTCCCATAGGGCACTCAAAGGATGTTTCATCTTCTCCTGACTTTAACCCGCAGCCTCCCTTACACACTCGGTCAACAGTACACAGCACCGGACAGCCGTATGTGATATAACGTGAAGGTCAATTTATTCAGCTATGACTACAAGGTCTAGTTTTTTTCTGCATAATGCATGAAGTTTGGAATTTACTGGAAGCTGCCTTTGGTGGTTAACTCCTTCCGTGACTTCATATACACAGTGAATACCGAGTACAGCAATGCTCATCTGGTTTACAAGATTAGGAAAAATGGCTTTCCTGATTTTTTGGAATAACCATGATTCATGGTTCAGAACTGACATTTGCATCGCTAATTCTGACCTGTCCATTAAAAGGCACATCCTGCAACTTCAACTCCTTTTATACTCTTGCCTGCCCAGTGAAAGCTGCCATTAATTCACTTGAAACAGAGCTGAAAGAGTAGAAACTGAAAGAGTAGAAACATTTCAGCTTTGTAAAAATACTAGTTTTCCATCTTATATGGTTTGAAAACAGACAGTAGTCATTCAAGCATTGTACAGTTATTTTGACAATATANTATGTAAAACATACACAATCAGGAACAATTCTGACTCGGAAAAACACCACATGTACCTCCACTCTCAGCTACAGAGCCTCACTAGGACTAAACCATGCAATTGAATCTTTTAAGTAGGTTGAATGGAGTTTCTGAACCCATCATACTTCTCCATTAATTTAGTTAAGAAAACCTGTTTATAGAAACATGCTTCTCTTCACTCCTGCTCCCTCAACAGTCACACCACCACCAACCTACTTGAAAATATGGTAAGACTCTTCATTCTTCATAATGGTACTGGGGAAGGTGAATAATTTGTCCTGAAAGAGGCATATGTTTTCTCCAAAACCTTAATTTGTATTTCTCTGCTTTATCTCTTACTACAAGAGAAATGAGGAATGTCCTCCTTAAAATATCATTCAACCCTGTTTTCAAGAGTCTTACTAAACTCCCAACTTCTAACAGGGAAATTCAAGAGTCCACCTAGTACAGGTGAAACAGTCCTTTAAGACATTTTCTAAGAATGTTATGGCCAAGTTATTCCTATTAGCTGTGAAATACTCCACAGAGACAGATCCTGGTTCTTCAGTTTATATGCAAGGTTACTGAATGTGCTCAGAGCCACATACAAACTGAAAAATCCGTGAGATTATCAAAAAATGAATCATATTCTTAAGGTATCAGCACTAGAGGTATCCCTTTAGCAGTCTTAAGTGTCATCCTCTAAGTGTCTGTCTTGTGATATGTGCTTAATGCAAAGACAGATCTTGCTGCCTTTTTTTTGAAGCATGTTCACTGGACAAGCTACAGTTTGGAGGAAGGCATAGAAGTTTTGAAGTCTACATCACAGGGCAAGCGACCACATATTCTGCTAAACTTCTGGGCAGCAGAACACATTAGCATCTATGGTAGGGGCAAAGAGGCTAACTTCAAAAGTGTTGGGAGCTTCCTGCTATACTGTATTGCCAAACCTTGCCATCCTTCCCACAGTGAATTGCACTTATGGTACTTGTAAAGGACGAAGTAGGTGGGCACATGGGTACAGTTCCTACTTCTCCCTTACACAGACAACTGTTACGTTGGGTCATCACTGTGACACCAGAGTGGGCAGTCACATGGCACACTGTGCAGAGGTAGACCTGCCCTCAGCTCCCACAGGCCACTGCACAACCCAAAACTGCACAGAAATAAAAAAAATAGTAACATGCTTGGCCAAACACTCACAAATGACAGTCCTACAGGGCTTTACTCATTTTTAGTATACAGCGTTGTCATACTTAACTTTCTGAATTGTTTTGAGTAACTAAGTGCTAGCCTGGCACATGCAGACCACCACGTGTTTAACTGATTAAATTAAAAGGGTGGAAGTTCTACAGTTTTGCACATGGATCTTCAAATCCTTTTAAAGCTGATTTACCTCAGTATAGGTTATACTAGGAACAAGTCTAGCCATTGTCAGAATTGAGAATTACTGCACATAAAGATTGTGTGGTTTATTCAATTACTTCTAAATGGACTATAAGCTCAAGAGCTGTGAATTCTGTTTGTAGAAAAAGCTTTCATGTTACTTGACTATCTACCTGCAGCACTTTCAACAGGAATAAGGATGGCAGAAAGTCATGTCTTCCAAATACAAAATGGCAATAATTTGCAGGCTGATTTCCACTGGCAGTGTGCAGCAACTCAAGTGGTAAAAAGCCAAATCTTTCTCCTGAAATTACAGTTAACTCTTCCTAAAGTTAACTGTTTCTACAGTTATACCCTTGCTAAATGTATGTCCACTGGACTCCAGCGTACTCAAAAGAGCAGACTAAGATAACTAAACTGTAGAGGAAACTCTGTAAATAATACCTAAAAGCAGCTGCTGTGCCTTATGAAGAGTTAACACAGACAAGGAGACGTTTATAAATACTGTTCTTCACTCACGAGGCTGCCAAGAACTTGCAAACTCACTCTGGTCTCAGAGAAGAACTGCTTGCTTTTTAAAGTGGTGAAAATGAAGCACAGACATTAACACCATGACAAATCACACAAAACAGGAAATTCAAAGTTACGTCTGACTCCCTCAGGTTCCCTTTGAAGCAGCTAGGTTGCTTGGTGAATCAGAAAAAGTATTCCTCTTGTATTTGCCATTTCATGCTTTTATTTTTCTTTTTAATTGCTTTAGTAATAGCCCCTTCAAACCACTGACACACCTTCCTGACAGGTTTTGGAAGACATAAGGCCACACTCATCTCCCCTTTTGAAAGGCTCCTGCCACATGCAGCTTTCCAGAGCCCTCTGCGGATGCCACTGCAGAGCTTCCTTCCCACTCACACACTTTTTCTGACACCTTATATTTAATGTTGTTCCTTTTTGATGTAAGGAAATATATATTTTGAGAACAACTGTCCGCCTCATGCAGAAGTCCTCAGACCATTTTAAGAAAAATAACTAATTGTTTCTAAGCATTGTGAACACAAAAAATCTTCCCTTTTCCTCTTGTCTCCAAGTGGGGCCATACAGAAAATATCTGCACAAAGTTGCAGTTTGCAAAAAACAGCAGTTCTGCTTCCCTGCTCTGGTTATTTGCTCACATCACTCACTGGACTTTCTCCTCCCTCAGAGAGGAATCAGACTGCACCTTACCACAACTCCCTCCTCCTCCACGAGGACAGTTTGACCCAGAACAGTTCTCCAGTCTAGACAACTATCTGACTACACAAACACAATTAAGAATGTGGTATGAGGAGCGGGCACCCACAGCTAGGGTAATGCAAAACTGTGTATTTCGACAGCAGCAACACCGTGCATCTATGGCTGCAGTTACTTCTGGGGCAAGGTCAGGCTGTCCACTGCACCAGGGACATGAGGGACCTTCTGTCTGCTGCTGCCTCTAACCTGAGTGCAATCTGCTTTCAAATGCCACTTGCCCTGAGACAGGAGATTTCACAGCCCTTCCAAGAGAGGAAAGAAGGTCTCTGCAGTCATCCTTTTCTGCTAGGTGTCATTACTGCAAGGGCAGATGGGATTTGCCTAGGACTCATCCATATGGGTTGTGACACTTCAGGGAGAACTTCAAGGATTGATGCTTCTCCCCTGTAGTATTCGCAAAGGCACCTTAAGATGAGCCCCCTAGCTGTTAAATCCACTATGAAAGTAGATGGGAGGTTATTTTGACTTTAAAGTGTATGGAAAGTAATTTTGGTGCCTCAAGTCAGTTGACAAAATTTATGGGAGATATCTGAGAAGACAGGTATTACTCCTTGTGACTGTTTCCTCAGCAGTACACACACCTAGCAGATGTCTCTTCTACACAGGATGCTCATAGAGTCAGAGCAGTCTTGGTTTTAGAATACACTTTTTTTCAAGAGAAAGGACTATGTAGAAGGGACAGATAGTACTGAGAAGCACAGATACCTTTCATCTGAAGTGAAATATCTGATTTTGCTGAAGATCTGTAATGTGAACACAAAAATAATATTCAGGCAGTCATCTCAATTCTACTTTGCTTCAAGGGAAAAGTCTGGTGAATACCTATCTGAGAAACACTAGTCTAGGAAAATACTCTGTAAACCGAGACCAACGTATTGCCTGAATGTCACCTTTTCCTCTGAAACATTTGCTGAACTGTAATTCCTATCTCTGATTTCAAAGGGCCTGATTCTGACTACAATTCCTTTTCTGTAAACTAAACTTGGAACGAGACCCTGTGGACCAAGAAAGAAAACTTTAGTCAAATGAAGTCAAAACTAATAATGGATTTGAGATTAAAAAAAAAAAAAAAAAAGGAAAATCAAGAGTAGTCACAAACAGTAACACAGTAATTGGAATGGGCTGCATCTGTTTAAGTATCAGTTTAAGTGTCACATTCACAAGTAGGAAATACTTCATAATTATGAAGCATTAAGGGGCATAAATAGCATTAATAAGACATAAAAGTATTTTAGGTATAACGGTATCAAGTATGTAAACTGCAGTCTTGCTGTTCAGTGTTTTATTTTTACCCAGATAGAAGAATTCAAACTAAGGGTCCTTGATATTTTCCCATGCACGACTCCATATTGCACCTCTGTACTGGCCCTTCACAAATACACCTTTTGTGCCAACTGCTGGAGCAAGTTCAAGTCATGACTTGTGGGGTGCTTTGTGCCTCTGACCAGAACCTGCACATTCTTTAAGTGTGATCTTGCAAACTATACAGTCAGGACTGGAAGTGACTGAGCAAACTGCTTCAGTCACAGCTCTTAAGTCCACCCTAAGTCTGGTTGTCTTATCTTGTAGAATAGAAAACTATGTGTGTACAATGGTTGCTACTGAACCAAACCAGCATTTCCATGGTATTTTGTAACACACCAGTAAGTATGGGGAGAAGCTGTGTGCGCACAAAGACTCACAGCTGCCCATTCAAAATAAGAATTTAAATGGATTATCTAGACAACAGTGCTTTCAAACTTGCAATCCTTACACAGTTATATGATTTGGAATGATTTATAAATATTTGGTTTTCCAGGTAAAAGGAGGTATTAGCAGGATTTTTTAAAGTGCATTCACTGCCACTCTCCTTCCTTCCCAGCCATAAACAAACAAACAAGGAAATGAAACAAAACTAAGGATGTGTTTATTCACAAATTAAGACTTGGGGATTTTGGATTAAGCTTTATATAGAAATACTACTTACTAATGTAGGAAGCATCAAAGACCTCATTTTGCTTAGCTTTTTGAAGGCCTTTGAATTTGAGGACTGTCTGAGAGATGTTACATTTCAGTTAAGGCACGTCCCCTGGCTGAAGGAGGCTGCTGCTAAGGTACCAGTTTACAATATAATCTACAGATTTTTGTAAAATAGAATGCTATGTAGTTTCTTTCTCTGCATCTGAAAATAACCCAGCCTTCCTAGTCTATTTGAGAAACTGTTTCCAAACATGAAGTCTAATTTAACAAGTCCACATCCTTAACACACACAGAGGCTTCTCTGTCCGTCACTGATGGGCAAACATGTTTACGCGGAAGCTCTGTTCGGAGCTCCTTTTTACTGTGAGAGGCCATTTTCCTCCAGGAAAATAATGTTTATGAACCATTCTGTCCCCACACAGGAAGTTTTGAATGACAGATTCAGGAAAACAGTATGAAAAAGAAATTACTCTCTTTCATAATCCATCAGCACAGCTAAAATAGTAAATCAGAGAGACTCAAATGTAATCCCTCAGGAGTAGAATCACTTTGAATTGATTTAGAGAAAAATACACATTCTTCTCAAATTCAAAAGCTTGGATGGTTATACTTGTCAAGTTACATGCAAAGAAGTGGAATAACAGAATTTAATACCCTGGGGATATGTTCTCTTAAGAGATGCATCTAAGTTCCACAACTGTTAATGGGAATTATATACTGAGCACTGAGAAAGGGCACATGCATAAAACCACACACTTCTAATGGTATTCAATCTTAGGAAAACTTTCTTCTGCTGATTTCTGTTGCAGAAATCCTACTGCTGTGGCATGCTATTAGAGACGTACCAGATTTCTTGGTAAAGAAGTACCTCTACCAAAAAAGCAGTATCTCCTTTATCTGCCAAAGGTAAATTTGCTAACATGGCTCTCAGGTATTAATTGTTTCTTTACATGCATTTGCAAACGACTCCCTCCAGTTACCTCTGAGACTGTGAATTACAAGCTGGCAATACCATCCTGCTGAAATAAGGGAAAGAGTAATCAGCTCCTCCATTTCTATTTGAGGCTGAATTTTTACTTGGCTTAAATAATTCATGGGTGAAACCTGCCCATTATGAAACAAATGTGTTTCATCCCTAAACATCCCTTGAAAGCTCACTGAAAGGTCTTTGCCATTTTTTTTAAATAATGTGCAAAGAATACATTCATTATACTATGAAACTGAGTAATTTAAGAGTCTCTTCTGCACGTGTGCATGGTCCAGCAAGTAACCCCCTGCATTAGAAAAATTAGCCCTGAACACTAAAAGATCTGCAGGTAGGAATATAATTCTTACTCCACACAACAGTATGTTACTCACTGCTTACAGCAGCGAGCCTTTGGCAGGGTTGGCATTACAGTGTAAGGTGAGGACATTCCTCCATTAGGCACAGCTCAGTGGCAAGGTTCAAATTGGGAAGTTCAGCACATCTCTTGGCAGGGCTCTTATCATGAAATCATCCTGTTTGTTAAAAATGAACACCTTCTTTCTGGAGTGATCTGGTTCACCTACAGCTTTCATTTGCTGGAACAGATGCTTACTCACATTTCATCCCTTGCAGAATATACAATATCAAAGCAACACAGCTCAACACCTTATTCTCCCTCAGCTAACTGTGGTGAACTTCCACTTGACCTCTCCTACCCACAGCTAAGCATCCTGGTAGAGCAGATTTAGGTAGGTTGCACTACCACACATTTGCCTTGAGGCAAATGCTTCCCAGTTACTGGTATTTATGTGATGTGTGGTACCTTATTAAGGCATGGCAAAGTGCCTGCATATCTGACCAAATCTGTACCCAGCCAGGGAATAGCACCTGTAGGTACTATTTCTAATTATTTTGTCCTTCATATGTTCAAAACCACAGCAGCCCCTCATTTTCAAAATGCAGGCAATCATTCATTTTAAACACTCATCTCAAAATGCTGAAAAGGCAGTATGTTTCCCTAAACAAACAGCACCATGTCCTTCTTAACCCACTGCAGGCCTAAGGACAATCGAGTGGAAAGTACTGCTCTACTCAAAGCTATCTACAGCTCCATTTCAAAAGCACAAAATGGAAACTTAAATCAAAATCCACCCTTTAAAAGAAAAGGTGATGATTGTATGGGTAGTGTAACTGCTCACGCCAAGCAACTGCTTGGAAAGGCAGGCATCAGTGTTTTCCATTTCTAGGTATGTGGTTACAATGGTGGTAACTGTGCCTTGTCATTAACTTTCAAGGGCACAATACTTCAAATAATTAGTGGTTTACTTCTAGCATTTGCCACCCACCTTTACCCATGAGAAGGACAATGTGTTTCTGTCTTCAAACCACCAGTAGGCATGTGCCTGACAATCATACCGCAAGGCCCAGAACAAAAAAGATGAGTTAGAGGAAATGCAAGTTAGCTGAGCCATGAATAATATGTAGACAACTGAAGGAAGAGTGAGGCCTTAAATGGTGGAACTGGAGCAAACTACCAAGCCCTCCTTGTGCCTCACCATTCCCTGGCAACTCCTAGCACACAGCCTCTTAACCTGAGAAAAATAGGGGAGAAGAAACTGCTAACTGTATCTTATTGAACTCAGCAGGATACTTGAGGCCGATAAGAAATTCTGGTTGCTCTGAGGGCTTTAATCCAGAACTTCTGTAGAGAAATAACAGCAGTTAGAACTCTTTTTGAACCTCAATTTCCCAATCACAAAAGACCAGTGTTGAAACTATCTCTGTTCATTTCTCTGAAGTTCTATAATTGTCTGTAGAAACTGTAATTCACATATCAATGCATTAATTTTTTGCCACATGTTAAGCAGAACTAGTTGAAACTCTGGAAATTCTAATAGAAATAACTGTACTGATGTTTAATCTTGGCATCAAAAATAAAACAGATGAAATTGCAGGAAGCAGGAGATCTGGGTTTGGGTCTCCAGAGACTAGGAAATTGAGCCCAGGCTTCTCACTTCCTCACTCACTGCTTTAATCGTGGGTCAAGATGCAAAAGCTGTTCTAAGTCACCAACAAGTCTCACTTCCTCCTCCCATGCACAAGAATGAGTCTCTAGCCCCCTCCAACATTTATAGAAGGAGCTTTCATGCCTAACACAGATGCTTTGAAATGTTCCTTTTAGGGTCAAATGCCTATTTTCTAAACAACTCACAATCCACTTGGGATATGCCTGAGTCCTCATTCTGAACCCCACGTTCCTGGATACCAGTGACTTATTTTGAGTCAAAATTATCTTCCTTTACACACATGAAAGGCAGGAGACATGTACATATGGGAAGCTCTAGGCTGCTTCATGTTGCACTAATATTCATGGTACCAGTGTGGCCTTAGGGAAGCGGGAAGAGTAAAGCCCCCAGCTAGGCAGAAACTCCAAAGTAAAAGCATAAAATGTAAGGAGTGTGTAAGAAAAGTGTTGATGGAGAAAGAAAACTAAAGATTAAGAAACACTTTTTTGGTTGTATTTCCTATTCCAGAATAGTTCATCAATCTCTTCCCGCTGAATTGTCTTCCTATTTCTATTTTCCAGATCCAAAGAGAGAACAGATATGGTTTTAGTTACAACCAGACAATGCTGTATTGCTGTTTACATACAAACTTGAGGGCTACGCCAGCTTTGTAAGCTTGATGGCCTAGTACTGTACATACCAGATGAGAATATAACAAATACAATAAAAGGATCAGCTTCCCAGATTTTTTACTTAAAGGCATTCCCTTGTGGTAAAGGTGGGGGAGGAAATGGAAGAACAGACTGAGCAGAAGAGGGGAAAATTCAATAGCCCAAAAGCATGTATTGCTGACCTAGCTACTTTGTGAAAGCTTCAATAAGGAGATTTAGGAAGTCACGACTGTGACATGGTCCTCTCTGATCTTTTCATGAGGATGAGAAACGGTTGTTTTCAGTTTAAAAAGGAAAAAAAGATTCTGTATGTAAAGTCTCCCTTTGTTGTGCTGTGAACTCCCTGGAGAGAATATCAGTCACCCTGCAGGGGCTGGAATAATGAATTAATCCATCAGGAACAGTCTTTCTTCTCCTCTGACATGCTTCAGGGGACCACCCACATACACGTCAACCCTTTCTCTGTAGAGTGATGCCTCTAAAGCTCTACCAGTCTCAGCCAGCAAGAATCCTTAGATCCCCTCAGACCCCATCACTGATGAAGGTTATATGCTCTCAAGCTGAGGACTGATGTGACCACGGGCCTCCCACTTTCTGGGCAAAGGCTCTAACCACTGTAGGAAAGGAGGCAATGGAAACCATGAAAATCAGTAATGGGAACTGTGGGGAGGTAGAAGGTACACAGCAGGGCAGCTGGCCAACTGCTACAGCACAGTCACTGCAAAATCACAGATCCCCCTGTGTGCAGGAGACAAATGAGAAGGGTAATTGCTGCATGCTTTCAGGCAGAACCAGTCAAAGGAAATAAAGAATCATCCACCACCTGCATATGACAGCTCTTCTCTTGAAATCTTCATGGGTTCCTAATCACAGATTGACAAATTTGTGCTGTTAAAAACTTCATTAAATGCATATTATCACTAATGGGAAGAAAAGATTTAATTCTCCATTCCTGCACTCTTTTTACGAGTTTCTGAAGAAGAATAGAACACCCCAGTGTCACTAACCAGTCATGTTACAGGAAAGCTTAAGATAGCTACAGAGCTGAGGGGGAGCATCCTGAGAGCAGGAAGCAACCATCATGTGAACTCCGGAAGCAGCTCAGTGTTGGTCAGATGCTGAACTGCATGTGCTTTTATTGTCTTTCCATTTTACCACTATTAATAACACAATGAAAAAGATACATCCTTAATAGTGCATATTTACAATGCAGCCCATTTTAGAGCAAAAGGTAAAAAACCCAAACCAACAGCCTATATAATGTCTTGTTCGAGATAAAAGACTACAAATTAATTAGCAGCTTTAGAGTGAGTTGAAGTCAAATAAACTAACACATAGCTACAGACCTCCCTTTAGCAGCGTCCTGAAATTGCACAGTGGATGCTGTCTAATAAAGGAATATTTTAGCAGAGACTAGACAGTTTGAGAAAAAAACTGGAAAGGGAAAAACTGTAGTTACAGCTACCATATTGTCACAATCATGCACTTTAATGGACAGAAGTTATTCACATACACTACTCTCCTGGAGCAGTCTAAGTATACAAGGTATTCTACGTCCTGTTGTAACTATGACTTCAAATTTGCTCCAACCACAAAGCTCCCAAAGTATATGGAAGTTGATCAGGACATCCAGGTAACACTAAAAACAGGAGAGCAGTCAAAATGGTAAGAAATTTCAGGTCCCTTTGAGCACTAAGATCTTTCTTGAATTGTTGCCTAAGCTGTGCTATCAAAACCAATGCTGTTCTGCAGCTTCATATAGCAAGTTGTCAATAGCACTGAGCTAGCAATTAGACTTCAAGTATCAGATTAGAACAGCATCTCAAGATACAAAAGAATCCTGGACAGTTGCTTCAGCTTCTTGCCCTGAAAATAACCAGAAGTGATAATCCATTAGTAATCATCTGTGGTCTGCTTCAAAGTTCACCCTCTTGTAGATCAACATATAAAACATGTTTATATTAGTTAGCAAGATGAAATCTACAAAATTACCACATTATCATCCAAAAGCCTCAGGCATGACTTAGCCATGCCAACAGGTTACGTATTATGCGCTTACTCCCATTCTGGGCTGTCGAATCCACAGGAGGATTAAAACTGGAGGGTGGTGGCTAACCTGCATCTCACATCTAAAGTATTTAGGCCCAGAAGAACTACAGGTTAAGTCTTGGAAAATCTAACTGAACCTTTTTTTTCCTTCTAAGTCAGTAAAAGCTCTCTTCCAACTCTTCTGGGTGAAATGTTAAACAAAATTAAAAACAACTTCCACATTCGGAGGAGTTTGCCCCTTAGTCCTCATTCTCCATTCTCTACTTTGCTTCTTTATTAATTACACCAGCACTAGCAGCTTCTCGGTGACGAGGGAGCTTCAGTTTTCATATCGCTTGGGAAATGTACACAAATGCTTTTGAAGGACAGGCCTGGTCTCAATGAGAAATTATCCCTCTTACACGTTTCTCTTTTTTTTTTTTGGGACTACCTATCACAAAACAACTAATCTTCACCCTCCCAAATTTTCCTCTTGTGATTCTTCCTGGGCAAAAATCCTTAATTATATGTTACAAGAAGTTTTGAAGCACCTTCTTTCTCATGACTGCCTGAAATCTCTCCTTCCTTGTGTTCTGAGGACTTTCAAAATACTGCAGTCAAATGACTCTTTTGCTCCAAGAAAGGGAACTGGATCCCTCTGGCTCCTGTAAGACTGATATCACAGAAGCTCCCTCAAGGGAATTACAGCCTCGTAACACACAGTTGCCTATTATTTATCCCATGGCCAGATTCTCAGATGGTATAAATCAGGGCAGGTTCCTTGCCTTCAACAGAGTAAAGCTGATTTATGCCAGTTGACAATCTGGCCCTGCATGCCTTCCACTTGCACAATGCTAGTTTTCAAAGAGGGCCATTAAACTGCCCCAGGCCCATAAGAACCACGCTTCGGTCTCTACTTGGAAAATGATGCTCCAAGGACTAAGACTGTGAAGCCTTCCCGCTGCTTTCTGAGGATGTACTGTTCAAATTCCCTTGCTTTTCTAACAGAAGGAAGTCTCTAAGCCCTGATTGAGCCATTGCAACTTTGGGAACACAAGATGGATCTTCTAATGCCTTCTGCATAGACTTTTTTTTTTTCACTGAGTTTAAATGTTGGATTAAATTAAGCCCATAGGTACACCAAAGCAATGTTTTGGAGGAACTGATCAACTGCACAGAGGGCAGAGGCTATCTTTCAAAACTTGTATTACTGGTGACTATAAACAAGCCAGAAATAATGTGGTGTGACTTTCAAATCACTGGCTGTGCTTATGGCTTTGGCTGCTTGACAAGTTTTTCTTTTTTAACTTAAAACCTCAGATGTCTACTTACAAAGCAGGGTAACAGCTCTTCTGAGGCTGTGGACTAAAGTCCTTGGGTACAAACAGAAGGCACATAGGAAATAGAAGAGAGTCTTCTAATATCTCTGGATCCAGATTACTGTTTGAAAGGCACAGTCTTAATCCTAGATGCCATTGTAGTGATGCATCTGCTGGGTTGTAAACTGAAGGATGCTTTAAGTGAAGAACCAGACACTATCTGTTCCTGAAATCTATTAATTTCAGTGAAATTTTTGCCAAAACACTACTCTGGCTGAGTGAAGAACTGGAATCCTGGAATCAGATTATCAGGACTGTTAGTAATAAAAATTGTGGTTCTTCTGCATGAGAGAAATTTCTGAATACAGCTTGTTACTATGATATGAAACAAAGACTAGAAGACACCACTCATTAAGAGCACTGCCATTCCCATCCAACATGGAGAAAACGAACACATGGCTACAGGTCAACGTAAAAAACACTGTCAGGAAAATGTTTTTTCTGCCCCAAAAAGGGATGTAACACTTCCTACATTTTCATATTCACAACTGGAGTGAAACCATCTGAGTGAAGTGCATATTCATATTCACAATCGGAGTGAAAATCATTTGAAGTGGTGGATATGGGGGTGTTTTTGCATGCATGCACAATGAGAGCATGACAGGCCCCCAACATCCTGGGGAGAACAGATAGGGGGAGCTGCAGATTCAAATGTGCATTCTATAAGTCACACCAGGCACTTGATTCTGTCTTTCTTCCATTCTTGACCAGTGATATTCTAATCAATGATTAATGATGATTTCACTTTCTATCTCTGTCTTTCTATATCAGAAATCCCACTGTGGACTGGGGAGTTGGAGGGGGTGGGGGGAACGGTTTCCTGATGAAAGTTTAATGGAAACTGGTAGATTTCCACAAATTGTTTCAGTTTTGACAAATCAGCATTTTCCCATGAAAAACAGTGTCAAAAACTCTTGACCAGTTCTAATTCTAACCAGATTAACTCAGGGATGAATGCCAGCAGGAAGTTCTTGCTAAATACCAGTTGTTTGAGCAAAGGAAAACTCCTTCCCCAGGCGATCTTCCCAGAGGTGAAAAGGCTTTAAAACCCGCATGAACAAAAGGACAGGTAGTTTCAGCTGTAACAACCACAATGGCATGCAGAGCAAGAGAAAAAGCAAGGAAATGTCATACTAAAACAAAATGCACAAACATGACCAAATGAGAAACTAGTACTTCTCCTGACACTGCTAATGTTATTGTTTCTTAAAATCTGAAACAGTTGCTAAAGTTTGCAGAAATAAAAAAAAATGGACATTAGTCCCTGACTTGGGAATCCATACGGACTGCAGGGCAGACCCCTTAATACATGCTTCAATTTGAATTCTCCTTAAAACCCCACAAGTTAATGGACACAAACAAGTGATGACATGCTGTCACCAGCAAAAATAGAATTAACCAACTCCTGATGATATTTGTTTAGTTCTAACCACTATTCTGGATGAATTTTTCATCACTGGAAGGTGTTTTAAGTGGTTTGCTCTGTCTTCATATCTTACTCTAAACATTTGTACACTAACTAAATCTGTGGTCTTTCAGGCAGTAGGGTATAAATGGTTGTACTCAAGCAACACTAGTGCCACTGCTCTGTCTTTATGCTAGAATGAAGACATATCATGAAAAACACCCATTAAAGGCTGAGCTGGGTCACCTAATCTTGGACATACTTACTGTCAACACTTTGCTTACAGCAGCATAGAGATGGAGGCATGTGACTTAACTACAATGCCCTACCCCAAGGTGTATGCCTCCTTCTTACTGTAAAGAAGCAAGTTCCTCCACTGTTTCTTAATATGACTCTTATCATTTCCACCTGCCAGTTAAGTCAATCTTCAAAAGGAATTGTAACTAATCTGTCAAAAACAAAGCATACTCTTTCTGATTTATTTTGGTCTATTTTAACCTTCCAGAATTAGAGTTCATAAAAAAGCACAAGTATTTTGTTGTGACCTTTTATTTTATTCTTGATTATAAGAATTTAAAACCCCATTCCCATTATCCTATAGGAAAACAGAAACAAAATCTAACTCCAACAAAATTTAAGGCTAAAGACCTACTAAGTAAACCAAAACAACAGTACTAAATATCTTGAACTAGGATTCAGTCAACTTTCTTTTTATAAAAGAGCTAGTTCTTCACTACTCCATGCTGGAAATCCCTTGCACACTGCAACATTTGCACAGAACTGGTTGATAATCTTAGTCCATTTTACTGAGTTTGCAAACTGGGACATGCCTACCTCGTAGTTTCCTCTGAGTCAAAAGCCTCCTCTGTGGCAAAGAGGACACTGCACCGGTGGTCTTCCACCTGTCTCAGAACATCCCATCATTCCTTGGCTCACCAGGTGTCAGTCTCTCATTGTGGGAATTATAGGCAGACCAAGTCTGTAATGATTCACCTCCCTCCTGCTGATCCCAGGACCACGTGGCCACAAAGGTGGCTGGAAGCCTTGGTATTCACTGTGCCACCAACACTCAACTCTAGCCAAGACTGCCAGTGTGGAGACTGCATGGACCACTTTCAGATCAAAACCTGTCATTGCCCTGGTGATAATAAATATTTCATACCTAGCTGATACAAATACACCCTGCTATGCAAAATCCAAGACAGTAGCAAACTGAGCCCAACCAGTTGGTTTTGCTCATATTCTTGCTATACCGTAAATGAGGCACAGCTCTTCTGAGACCAGAGGAGTCACAGTGATGCAAAGTGAAAGCCAGCAGAGTGCACACAGCATAGACATACATTATGGAGGCAAAGAAGTTCCTCTGACACAAATACAAAAATCATCATAAAAATATTCTGCAGAAGAAATAAGCATGGGAAACTACAAGAAATTCCAACAGCTGGTGGTATGGCGACACTATGCTCTTTCTTCTCTCCCTAAAAGAGCAACTCCTTTCTAAAAGCTTAGTCTTGATTAAAGAAAAAAACAAACAAAAAAAGCAAAACAAAAAACCAAACACAACAACCCCCCCAACAAACATCAAAAACCAAACCATGAATAACTTTTCTTCTGGTAAGAGCTTGCCATCAACTTTCCTTCTAAGTTCAGAATTAACCTTATCACAATGACAACTTTTATCAGCCACCATTATAGCACACTGCATCTTTGAAACCGTAACAATTTATCAAAGAAAAGACTATTTCATTTTGAAGCACTGCTGTTTGGCTAAATATAGGTCATGTACCAGTAACTGTTTATTAAGTGAAAAAAAATATGAACATGAAAAAGATCTGAATTATTCTGTTGCCCTTTTTTTTTTTTAAATTACTTTTGAAACTGAGGAAACTTCTATGCTATAACTCTGTGTAACTCCACTGATGCTAACAGAACTATATTCATTTGCAGCAGTTTAAGATCTGGCTCATCATTTTTTAATCAGAAACATTCCTGTATGGAATTCACCACCTGAATATTATAGAAGCATATTAATGCCATGGAGCTCAAAATAGCACTTAAATAAAAGTGATTTTCAAAGTCTGAGAAATAAAAGTCTTTGAATTCAAGGATACCCCATAAATAGAAGAAAATGCAATCATACCTGTGTTTAATTCCTACTTCCCTCCTGAAATAACTGGAAATTAGCCAGTTTTGATGGCAGGCAGGAATGTATTTTAGATTTGATCATGTTACAAACGTGTTCCATCATGTAACAAAGATGTTTGCTCTCATACTTTCCTCTTACAAACATCTGACACTCCAAATTTCATTTTGTTACTATAAAATTAACTGACTATGATATGGCTTTTAAAAAGCGAGGAAACAACAACGCAAGTAGTTTGGCTGAATAGAGAAATTAAGTTCCTGATGTTCAGAAATGAAAAATTATTACACAGATTATTACAAGGAACACATTTCTGGGTTTGATTCCCCAAAGATAAATTACAGACTCATACTCACTTGGACGCAATAGTGTCTATTTCTATATGGACAACTGCTGGCTTGCATTGCCATTTGTTGATTAAATGTTCAATATAGCATTCACAATCATTCAGAAAAAAAAAAATCACACCTTGTCCCTTTATGGAAAAAATTTCAAGTACTTGTGTGTAGAACTGGACATAAGAGCATATTTTTTTTGAAGCAGATAGTTCCTATTAGACTTGCTTGTGAATCTGTGGTTTTGTTCAGAATTTTTATGGGAATATGGCATTCCTGTCTAATGTTTTGCTGTGTAGAATGTTAAAAGGAAATTTTAGCTGGGGCTTTATTAACCTCTTCACCAACATCAGCCAGCTGGTTAATAGGCGTATGCCTGTTGAGCTCTCCTGCCTCAATCTCACTAAACTGCTGAGCTATTGATTACTACAAAGTAAATAGTTCTTTTTTGTTTTGCTTTCCTCAAAACATTTGGCAGTTCTAGTTTTCATTTTGATGCCAAATAACAGCCAATATCCAAACCTCACATTCTATGGTGATTGTTAAAACAACTTCTGGAGTGATGGGATAGATTATCTGACAATAGGACTAGTCAGTTTTCTTTATTGGAGGGTGTAGATGAAGACCAGTATAAAAAACAGTTGAAATGTAACTAATTTATGGTGTTTTTTTTTCTCATTAGACCTGTGACAAGAAGTTCGTAACTCTTAAGCTATGCCCACTTTTAAAATCTACCTGTAGTTTGAGACTGTCTATACTGGCTCAATGAAAAAAAAAAAGCATAATAATCAATAATACAAGGTTAGCAAAAGTGGAGCTTTTTCATTTAAACCTTTTTTATGATGTGAATCTGAAAAAAAAATTGAAGGCTGGGGTCAAAACAAAAGCCATTACCAGCTGAGTATGTTTTATATTAATCAGAAGTAATGAAAAAAAACCCCATTAAAATCAACAAGAAGCTGCACATGTCAAATTTAAACTAATATCATTTTGAACCATGGGACACCATAGTGTCTTATTCTTAAACTGTTTGTTTCATCTGCCCTGAGCTTCCATAAGTAACTTTGCAGGTACATAAAAACCTGTTGGCTTTGACAGGGTTATTAATGAAACATGAAGTTATTCATACCGCACATACTTACTGGCAGCAGCTATACAAGAGTTATCTAGTTTATGTATTATGTTTTAGCAACAATTTTGAGATCATTATTGACCATGAATGGACCACAAAGAAGAATCAGAAGGCCCAAAGCAAAGTTTGTAGAAGCTCAGGTGTCTGCATATCTTACATGAAGGCTAAAAAAAGACGTGATACCATAAGACATCTCAGTAATCTACTTAATTCTTCGAAACTGTTTTGCTGCAATCTGATGTTCTATTTTTAAGTTCACCAGTTGTGCTGCAACATGATTTAAGGCCTAACCTTGTGGTTACAGATGTTAGTTCACATATATGGGTTAGTACTGGCAGGACAGAGTCCGAAAGCTCCTCAGGGCAAGTACCTTGTTTTTGCAGCAGCACTTTAAGCATTCAATGCATTCAAAGTTACTCTATGAAGAACACTGCAAGCCAAAACCCTAAATATCTAAGGATGTCTTGGTAAAAACTGAATAAGGGATGTAAAGTGTCATTAACGGTGAATCAAACAAGAAGATCACAAAGTGCTACAGGAGGGACTGCTAAACCCAGTCCAACCGCTCACAATCACTGCTTATTTCTGCTGTAGCCAGAAACACGCAAAACAACTTTTTGGTAAGCAACTGCTGATCCGCACAGCAGCGAGTTCTGCGGCCAGGCACAGGCCCTCCGCCCTGTGAGCCGCCACGCACCAGCCAGGCACCTTCTAGCCCTTCTCCCTGCGGGTGTGCGGGAAGAGCTGGTCCCCATCCCAGAAGGCATCGCAAAAGCTATGCGGGGCCTGGATCCTGCACCCGCGAGCACGCACCGAAGGGGGCGAGCAACGCGGGCCGCGCCCGTCTGGTTCCCTTCGGGCCCGGCGCCCCCCGGCCCACCCTGCGGCCCGCCACCAGGTACGGGAGCTGCCGCAGCAACGGCGAGGCCAGCCGGCCGCCACCCCCTGGGGCAGCAGTCAGCCACCGAGCTGCTCTCCCCGGGTTCCTCCGAACGGACCAGACCCTGCTCCATTTCCTGCCAAACCCTCTCTTTTCTCCCCCCTTTCCCCTCCGCGGACCGACCACATTTTTTTGCCACAAACCCCCCATATTCCCAGTTCTTTCTATCAACAAGCACGCTCACCCTTCCCGAGATGCTTCCAGCCTCAAAACTTTCTTAGCAACCGCGTCCCCACCTCCCGCAGCGGACGCCTGTCTCCTGCCCGCTCCTGTCTCTGGCCCCGGCAACTGTCAAGCCCGAGCGCCGGGCCGGCGCGCACTTACCCCGAAGCAGAGCGGGGACCGAGCTGCCTATGAGGAGCCAAAGGGAAACGCGGAGAAGCAGCCACTGCAGGCTCCTCGGCAGACGGGGGGTCATCGCGGAGCCGGATCGGCATAGACGGCGGGCGGAGCGCCGGGGGCGGCCAAGCCGGGCCGGGCCGGGCGGGTAGCGGGGGAGGCCCCGGCAGCGACGGGGCTGGCGGGGCGGCGGGGAAGCGGGAGCGGGCGGCGCGGCTCCGCTGCTCGGGACTGCCCGTGACTCACTGAAAACTTCACTTGGGCGCTGCAGGGGAAACAGGAAATCTTAAACTTCACCAACAGCTGGGCAGGACTTTCCTACTCTTACAGTAGTTCCCTCTCCCCTTCCTAGAGTTACCCCTTCCCTGCACTCGCCCTTTTTCTTTCTTCCTTTTTTTT